>VZRU01002967.1:12849-25412 GCA_013398155.1 Pedionomus torquatus | reverse complement strand
AGGTGGCAAAAGAATAATTGCTCATTAAGTTGATTATTTTTAAACAGTCACAGAAGACCTTATAATGGGTAAAGTATTAATGGTATTATCTAGAAAAGACAAGACCTAGCAAGAACCTCTTCATAAAACAGGGACAAAACCAGGTCCAATATAAAACTGGAGACCAGAGAACTCATAAGGCTTGAAGACAAGACTGTAGAAGTTACTGAAGACTAAAGATTAGCTCAAAAGCTCTGATTGCATACAAATTTCTTCCACAAAAGAGAATTCCATTGAGGGTTTGGGTGGGTTTAATTTTCCATAGGGAAATAAAAACTCAGCTCATCCAGAGTCAATTGTTTGTTAAAAACTAGAAAGGACTGATGTTATTCTGAAGATGTACAGTATGGAAACACTGCTGCCTTTTATATCACCTCTAATTTCTTGAAACTTCAATGAGTTACAGTGGGATAAAGAAACAGAATGAATACTCAGTCCTATCAGTTATGATGGAATTACTGCCAAATTTCACAGGTGGGAGATTAAAATCAGTCTCAAAATATTTAGTATTTATTATGATCTCTTGTCATCTATACATTACAGGAACTTCTTAAGTGAAAAATGACCTATTTATAATTACCCTGACTGACAGAATTTTAATAAAGTTTTGAGAATGTTGTTTCTGGTTATGAGTGATCTGGAATATCAGCAATGAACCCTAAGGAAATTTCTTCTCTTTAAAATTTGTGTCTTCAGATCAGTAGACTGAAACCCTTGGCAAACAACACATATCTTCATAACATGTGAACTAAATCTATCCTAAATTGGGCTGCACCCCAGAATAGGAGACCTTGTAGCTACAGACATGCCTCTTTACCTCTAGAAAGCATTATAAAACAGTATTTAAAAGCACTCTCTGGTTCGATGAAAGGAAAGGATAAGAGGAGGGAAAAGAAGCAGAGAGAAGCTTTTCCCTATCAAAAAGAAATACAATACTTGGCACAGAAACATAAGATAAACTGATGTTTCTGCACAGTTCCAAAAGGCTTAATTTCTTGCAGCAGTCCAAGTTAGTCAAGCAGCATTTACTGGCCAATGCAGAAAACATCAGTATCTTCTATTAAGCCAAGTAAGCCCTTTTATTCCTTCAGCATTTTCTATGTGCTTATATTCCATATTATGTCTCCTTTCCAGCCACTATCACCAATATGTGATAGACTATGCCTTAGTAGGGACATGGCGAGCAAAAATACAAACAGAATGTTTTGCAACCGTTTATAAGTTTGAACACAAGGTGAGAAAAGCAGGCATTTGCCTTGTAGGACCTAGAATACTTGTAACATCATGTGCTCTTTGACAAGAGGATGGTTTTGAAACTGCTAAGCTGGATAATGACTAGTATAAACATTTTTCTTCTGTTGCTGACTAATACATATCACTCAAGCATAATTGTTTCATTAGGGAAAACACATAAGACAATAAAGAATTAAAATGCATAGCTAAGTCCAAATCACCTGGCCACAAACACTTATCTTGGCAGAACTCCCAGTAAGGTCAATGAGAGTCTTGTACAAGGTGATTGGACCACAAAGCAAGCACAATGCAGTCAGGTTATGTGCAGATTATGGGCAGATTCAGCAGTTACCATGCCTTAGACACTGGGTATTTTTGATGTATTTCCCTGTTTAATTATTAAATATCTGCAGCATCAGAATAAGTAGCAGCAACAGAATGCAGAATGAAAACTTCTCTCATGCGATGTCCTGACAGAAGACTGCCCTGTCAGGTCTAACTCACTAGGTAGGATTTTGCTACCTTATAACTTGCTAACTTATAACTTATTTTCTCCAAATCTAAAGCTATGACTATGCACTTGTCTTTTCATACTTTTTCTTTCCCACCAGAAAAAGCTGCCCCAGGTCCTCCCAGACTACTATTTCATCTGTAAAGTCAGTTTACCCTACAATTGATGTATAGCTTGGTATCTTTTTTTTTTCCTGAAGTGGGAGACAAATGACCAAAGAACTTCTTCCTTGAGAACAAAGTTTCTCTCCCTAGGGTTCCTTCTCCATTTTTTCNAGAGGACTCTGTCTTTCTGTATTACATTAACCATAACGATCACAACAATGGGTCTATAATAGACAAGAAGTCAGAAGAAAAGAATGCCTTACATGAAGTGACACTGCTTAGAGGCACAATTTTGCTATCGAATTAGGCTTAATTGAACAGAATGCTGCTGCTGAGTAAGCAGGGAAAACACATGCTTAAAGAATAACAGATTCTATTTATTTTAAACCAAATTTATGGGAGAAAAAAACTTGAACCTCACTTTTTAGTTCATCAACAACCTATCTAAACACATGCTTTACTGCCCTGACTACCAGCAGCAATAGAAAGGATCAGTGAAATTGTATGTTCTGTTAATCTGATTGTTAACACTGAGACCAAGAGAAGTCTTTTTATTAACCATAAATCTTTTAAGGAATATAATGATAAAAAAAAAATTAATGCACTGCTTACAGAAACTTGTATGAAACTCTGACAGCAGAGGTAACAGACTGAGACCCAACAAAACTCCTCACCAAGATTTTTATGAGGCGATTTATGGTCTGAGCAAGGAGAGGTGTCATTGAGTGATGAAGAGTTAACTACTTTTGTATTCTGCAAGAAACTCACAGGACTGAAGAACTCAATATTACATATGAAGACATCACAGGCATGCACACGTGCATTTTATAGCACGCAGAACTTAAACATGATAGGATAAACTGATGTTTAAACTGGTATATTATTTATATACCTTTGAAAGAACACATCACACACTGCAACCCAGGGGATTTCTACTGTCTTCCGGATTATAGAACTTCCATGAAAGCATACTCAGTCATGGCATGACAAATAGCCATGTAAAATGGGTAAGATAAACTCCAACATTGATCATTATCACAAGGTGCAGCTAGTAAACTACAATATCCTAACACTATCTAGCTCAAAGTGAGTAAATGCTACACTAGCAGTAGGTGTAAACCTTGCTCATGAACTTCTGTCATTAATCCTTCACACGTACCAGAGCAAACAGCAAAGGTCTTGTGGAGGGGATGCTCCCATGACCCCAGAAGCTTACACTGTATTTCCTGCTGCCCTTCTGACAAACAGCTCCTGAGAATTTAAAGTCTTAAAGAAGCCATACAAGACCATTCGCAATTTGCCCTCAAAGAAAAAATACTTTTGTTCTACATAAGAATCTAACAAGCACACCATGCAAACATGCTAAGTATTTATCAATGTGGCCATTCCCAAAGATGAAAGTGGAAGATAAAACAATGACTGAAATAATGATTAGCAGTGAATGCACAAAACTTTGTGTACTTATAAATCGTTGTGTTCTAAGTCAAGCTTCGGTTTTGTTCCAACTTAAGAGTCACAGATTCCAGGATTTACACTTTAAAAGTACAATACAAAAGATTTTGACAAATTTACCATATGACTTTTAAAACAAAAATATTAAACTTTCAGAAAAAAATTGATGGAAAGCTTTTTAAAGGAAATATTGCAATGCATCATATTGAAGTGATTATTTAATTAAAGTTAATTAAATCATATGGAGTGACACAACCATTGTGGGAATGGAAGCATAGGAATTTGTGCTTCATGAAAGATCTCAAGCTTCAATTTCACATTTAAATTCAGGATTTAAAAAAGAAACAAAGTTGACACCTAAGATGTTTAACTCTTCAAAACACAGAGATATATTTGATTAAAAAATACTCTCAAATCAAAAAGAAACAGCTGTACTTGTAAAGGTAGTCTGTAATCTTGTAACATACATCCTCAAAAACATTAAACAAAATGACTCACATTTCTACACAACAGAAAGCTAAGAGTTGATCTCACAAATTCTACTGAATCAATTAAAAGGAAAATGCTTTTCATCTTTGTGTTCTTCACCATAGCCATACTTTGAACATGTTTAAGACTCCGTATGGCAAAAGTATGGCCCCCAATTTTAAAAATAAACCCCACAAAGATCACAACATGTTCTAGGAACATGAAGGTCTTTCTGAATTCCTTCTGAAAGATTCAGGCAAATAAGAACCTGGTCTGTATCCCCAAGAAGCCCTTACTGCAGTATTCAGATTGAACTTGCTAAGGACTAAAAATTCTACTCTGGGGACCACACAAGCTACTTAGGATGTAATAAAAGGTGGAGTAAGGCAGGGGACATCTAAAGGTACTGCCCCACGTCCTGCCTCTCTAAGGATCCATCCCACTCCTCCCCACTTCCAGTGATACACTCCCAATCCCTGAATTCTGCCGGTACTAGCATTTGTGTAAGACAGCAAGTCAGATCAAAAGTCTGATCCAGCAGCAAAATAACCTACAAGAAATGCCACATGCTCTCTTTCAAACAAGTCATTTACCTGATTCAGTTGGCCTGATACCCACATAAATACTAACATCAGCACAAAGGAAAGCATGAAAACTAGAACCAGGGGATGGAAATGGGTCAGGACTATCCTACCTTGTGATAGAATGTATGTGTGATTAGACTGACCATGGACCTAAGTAAACAAGAAGAGACTTTAAATAGATCATAACAGAAATGTTAGGTTTAAATTTCTTCTCAAATCCCGTTGTCTTATTCTATCTCTTTACACATTCTCCATTCCAATGTTGATTTTCAGGGAAAATTTTATCTTTACACCTTTTCTACCATTTACCTCATTTTGATAGCTGATCAATTATTGCTAACAGCTCTTTTTTGTACTCTATCTTTAACCAGGTATTTATGCCTTTTAAAAAAGCTGCAACTTAGACTCACAGAGTGGTGTGGTTTGGTTTGAATGGACCTTTAAAGATCATCAAATTGCAACCCCACTGCCATGGGCAGGGACATCTCCCACTAGATTAGTGGGAGGGCTCAAAGCCCCATCTGGCTTGGCCTTGAACACTTCCAGAGTTGGGGTATCCACAGCTTCTCTGGGCAACCTGTTGTAGTGCGTCACCACCTTCATAATAAAAATTTCTTCCTGAAACCTCATCTCTACCCACTTTCAGTTTAAAACTGTTACTCCTTGCCCTGTCCTGGAGAAAATCTCTCTCCATCTTTCCTAACCCCCCTTTAAGTATAAGTAACTCATAAAATAAAAACTTCCAAGTTCATGGTGTAGACTTACATTGTAAGCCCATGATTCTCTTCTGACAATCCCTTACTTTGCCTCTCCAAATACTTCATATCAACAAATTGTTAAATGTCAGATGTGAATCAAAAATCCAAACATCAGTCTACAACTAGATATTTTACTAAGCATAAAAACTGAAGGGAGAAAAAAAATAGTTTGAAATTTCAAGTCAAATCAATGTTCAGAACCAAATCAGTTTCAGCCCTCCACAAACAAGAAAATGGAAGTTCAGTTTTAGTGGTTTGCCCCCTGCCTGAAGCTTTGAGCCTGCTGTCCCTGAGGACAAGACTAATTGGCCTGGCCTGGCCATGAAGAATGAGAATGCAATCCAGCTTTAAGGAGGAAGTAATGGTAGGAAATCAAAGTATGGTGCTCCTGACCTTCTTGAGGTAAAAAAACCCCACTTTTTTTTACCTGGCTCTCCTAAGTAGAGTGGCCTTTTTCTTTAGCATACAGGACTATCTAAGCACTTGCTAACAGTAGTGTTCAAGCTGAGAGAAAAAAAAAAAAGAAAAAAAGAAAAAAAGAAAAAAAAAGTACACTTGATTTCTCCAAAGACTAAAATCAGTTTAAGGAGATCCTGGAAAGAGAAATAGGGAGGAAGTGGGAGGAGGGGAAATCAAGAAAAATCTTGCTTTCAGTCTTGGAAAAGCTATTATCCCAATTTTCTGAGTCTGTAGCAGCTGTGAGGACCTTTTCCTTACTGAACTCAAACTCTCAAATAACCAAGGCAATGACACACGAATACATACTTTAGTGTTAGCGTGTAATCACCAAAGGGTTCCTCCCTTCCATCCAAAGCAAAGATCTGCAGCTGCCCTAACCATGTCCTTGCTCTGGACCCCAGCAGCCAAGGGACCTGCCACCAGCTCAGTTTATAGCAGCCCCCACACAACAGGGAGCTGGTAGCCAGACTTCATGCTCCAGAGGCACATCCCCAACTTCTCCATGACAGATTACAGAGCATAGCAGAAGCTGGGGCTTCTGGTTTCCCCTGGACCACACTTACACACGGCACTTTTCACCCTGAATACAGAAAGGATGAGAGCTGTGACTTATAGATCCAAAAGACTAATGTGGCACAATGTACATGAGAATGTGCATTGGTATCAGACTGGGAGGTGTGCTGAACCAGTGTTCCCACAGCCCAAAATCTCCCCCCATTTCATTTATCACTTCTGCAGCCTGGGTAGGTCTGTCCCAAGAACCTTATTCTGCTTCCATGCCACCAGTGCTGCTCACTGGTCCCTCCATGGCAGCAGGTTGAACATTCCATGGAAGGTGTCTGCCCTCCACTAAAATTATCTGTCCCTGTCAGCCCTCACCTCATCTACTGCAAGGAGCGTCTTAGCGGATCATGGAAAACAAAGGTGAAAGAGATACCTGACCAACAGGTCCAATATTTCAGAAGAATAGGTTGAAGGATTAAAACCCATTCTTGAGTATCTTGAATAGAAGGCAATCTACTCTGCTTTATGCAATGTAACCCTATGGCACTGTCTTTATTATTACTTGAATTATAGTAATGCCACTTACAAACCTCAGGAGACATCAGACAGGCATTCAAAATTCTTGGACAAAACAGCTTCACCCACCAAGAGTTTTCTATGTAAATCAGTAAGGCAATGAGAACACAGAAACAAAGTTAGTTACACAGTGCAGAAAAAAAATGGCACAGGTGAAACCAGAAACTGAATATCCTGAGGTTGTCACCTGAGCCCTGGAAAATATCCTACCTATTGGAACACTAAAATGAGTTTTAATAAATGTTTCTACATAAAACAGACTTACCTTTAGGTAGCATGTATGTTATAACTAACGTGGAGTACATCCATAAGATACTTTTTATACTTAACAACATCTTGACCTACAAATAAAGAATAAAGAAGAAAGTTAGTATTGCATTGTGTCCTTATCAAGTACTGTGACTCAGAACATCGGTATCTGCCTTTGATATTAGAAGCAGACATCTATTTTAAAAATAAAATATTCAGCAGGACAAGTAAGTCATTCTTAACATATTGATCTTCTGCTATTTTATTCACTGCTTTAAAATTATGCCCATATAGTGATAGCTGTATAAGAGTATAATCTGATTAATTTTTCCTGGTGTGGCGTGGCCAGTTCAGATCTAACCTCTGGGTAGTTTTATGTCCATAACACAAACTATCCTGTCATTTAACAACCACTAACAACTTGGTTCACATCAGAATGGGCTCCCATGATAAATCTCTCATGAAATTTGATGGCGAGTCAACATCTACACTGTGATCATTCCCATTTGCAAGGAGGTTGCCAGAAGACTTCCTGCTTCTCCATATAATCTTTTATGGTGGAAATTTGTTATAATAAAAACATGCCCTTCTCAAATACAGATCCATAACAAGTTTCAGGTTACTGAGACCAGAATGATATTCAAACATGTTAATCCCCTTTGCATTTGCTTTTCGCTTCCTTTACAGGCTCCACCTTCTAACAGTTACAAATTCTATGTACATAACAATATATTGTATGTTGTAATGCCATCTCTTCATTTTTATTCCAGATCTTAGCTACACATATTGAATCTGCAAATACTCCAAAAATTTCAGAAGTACACTAACAAAAGTATTACAAGTCCCATAAGTGTCAACTGTTATAATGGATTTATAAACAGTCCTTCTTCCCTATAGTTAAGTATATGTACAATTTAGCCAACATAAGAAATAACTTTCAGCAACAGTTTGTCAAACACTGCCATTGAATTTTTTTTTACCAGAAAACAGAGTTTCCTGCTATTACTCTCAAAATATGATACTTCAGTTCTTTACTTGGACAAGCAACATGAACTAATAGTTTCTTTCTCTCCAAACACATACAGTTGAACTGCTTTAGGGAACTGCTAAACAGAGATTTAATAGATATACATCTGTGTTATAACTATGGAACTTGTATTGCACATAGGTATTTTAGCATTTTTTACGTTGGCATTTTATTTCTTTAGTACCTACATGTAATGCCTTAGGGTTAAAACATCCAAAGACCTCCATAAGCTATACTGACCACGAGAGCAAGACATGGGGAAACATCTTCAGAAAACTACCGGTGACGTGTTCACACTCAGAAACGTTCTCCACAGCTTACAGCTGCAGCCCAAACTTCACATGAGTCTGTGTGAACTGGCATCTATCCTGCAACGGCTGAACATTTCAGAAAAGATGCAAAACATCTCAGACCAAGCCTTTCCAATGAGGCAATTTCTAACATAACAGCATCACGTTAAAAATTCCCACCCAAAAGGGCTGAAAACCCAAGAGCTTCTCATTCCCTATATGTGGATGGCCAGAGCTGGCTGGTTGCACTGGGAAACATATGCTGCAACCTATTCCCAGGGCGTGGAGAAAAGAATACAGCTGCTTTCCGTAGAGCAGACTGCAAGCTGCCAAAGACGCCCCATCTCTGCTTCAGATGCTCAATAGCGCTGAGTGTATAATGTGATATCACTTATTTTGCAACACTAACTTCATGGAATTTTCACTTTTTATGACTGAATCCCAAACACGAATGGAGACGACTTTGACTTCATTCAGTTTGAGCCCCATCTGCCATAAAACTTCTCCTGAGGACTCTAACATATACCCCCAACACCACCCAGAGTTTTCTCTCTCCCTACATTTATACAAGTCAAGCTGTACATAGAAAAAACAAATAACTAAGTTTAAAAATCTAACTATGTCCTATATTACATATGCTCTAATACTTCCCTGCAGAAGGCTGTTATAAGTGAGGAGGTTGTACAAGGTAAGAACAGCAGACATTGAAGTCCCTTTAATGCAATGGACCAGCTCTGAAATACAGACAGTCGCATGTTTGCTCAGATAAACACTAAAGTGATCCTCATTATTTCACAATATTTAAAAAAAATGAGAGGTCATGCTGAGCCTGTGGGTGTGCACAGAATAGAAGGCTTTTCAAGCAACCCCTGTATCCTGAAACAGCTCAGACGCCAAAACCACTACAGATTAGTTCCATCAGTAACACAAGCACTCTGAAGAGAACACAAAATTAAGGCCTACAGACTCCTCCACCTTCAAAGGCAGTGAATGCTGGAGCCACCCACAAGACAACCCAAAAGCTCTAGCCATCGTGAAAGCAGAGTGGCTCCAGACCTTCTTCTCAGATGTTCTGTCTGCATGTGTTCCCCAGGCATCACACATTGACTACACCAGCAGCTAAACAAAAATCTAGAACAAAACGTTTCCAAGTTCAGCTTTCTGTGTTTATTCATATGCTTTATCCCTCCAGAAAGCAAGCTTGGCTTCTGGGACCAGAAACATGGGAATCAAAGAAATTCTGCTGACAAGAAGAATAAACGATTCTCTATTTCCTGGAAGATGCTTGTGCTGCACCTAAACTGGGCTGGTTGCACGTTGCTACCACCACCTGCTCCACTGCACCAGCACTGGTCAAGACTACCTGCGTACTTGGCATGTGCCAATGGGAGGCCCAGTGCTCTCAGAAGTTCATTTGCAGTGTTGTCGGGGTAAGAGATAGTGTAACTGCTTCCACAAGTTGGTAAGACAACAAACCCTGCTGCAATGCTCGGAGCCAGCTGAGAGATCTGAATATGAGCTCCTACATGCCAGAGTACAGGTAGGACCTCATCTTCTCATTCCTCTCGACTTAGCGCACAAGCACAGAGCTCCGATCCTCTGACACAGTGTTGGTGACTGCATTACAAATGCAATTTGACAAATCTTGCAGAAAAAAAAAAACTCACATCTTCTGCTTCCAGCCAGTAAACATAATAAATACAACCACAACAAAATCAGAAAACAGAAAGACAACCATGAAAAGATCATTTTCTAGACTTTCCATGGCTGCTGAACTCCACCATTGGTACAGAAGAGAGCAATAATGTCTATTTTGCCTTTTAGTTGGCAGTACAGGAATTGCACCTGCTGTACCAAGAGCTCAGATAGCTCAAAAAAACCTGCACTGTTCAAGCATGGAGCTTAATGTGAGACACCTGCCAAAAATCCCCACCTGACCCTCAGAAAATCATCTCTGAACCTTTTCTTTTTCTAAACCTCATCTATCCTGAGGTGCTTACTCAAGCAATGAAAACTTTGGGGGGAAAGATCCAACTTTCAGCCCTTTGGCTCACGAGCATGATACCCATGCAGCCCTCCATGCACAAAGGTTTTCACACTCTGGTCCTTGGTGGGCTCCCATAAACACTCCTGAGTGCTGTTCCACTACAGCTGCCAGAATTAAATGTGCAATTACTCCCGACATCCTCTCCAAACGACAGAGCACAGCCCTCCAGGGCAGCCTAGCCTAGGAGAAAGTAGACCCGGTACCAGCAATCCTCCTCCAAAGCCCAAGGCAAGGCTGAGGCTGCTACTTACACCCAGCACCCTGGTTCTCGTTTAGGGCTGCCCACATTTCCAGGCCACAGCTATCAGATGTGACGGCTCCTGCCTCCTCCCCTTTTGCTGGCAGAAGCTGCAGCTGACTCTGCTCCCTTGTGTCCTCCTGGGCAAAAACCCTGCTCTAAACCCAGCTTGTATTTCCCATTCCCGCACTCTACAAAGGCCTCTGCTGGCTGGTTGCCGTACTGCCCCTAAGTCTACTGTAATTAGCCAAAATCCTTCTAACCATACCTTTTTCCGCAAGCTTTCTCCCTCTCCCCCCCAAGCCTTGATGTCACTACACCTAGAGTAAGAGAAAGCCGTAATAAGAAAGCCGGACACAGTGAGAATATCCTGCCAGCTCAAGACTGCAAGACTTGAGTAAGTGTTTAATTTCCACCTTCTGTTGAAAAAGTATTCTCACTTAATGTGACCAAACTTGGGCTGCCTGCTGGCAGGTTTCCAACTGGACTGATCCATCCGATTAGGAGCTATGGCAGGCAGACCCATCTACAGTAGTAATTCGCACTACATTTTTAACCTGGATGCAACCATGAGCACAGCATCCTTTAAGTAAAAGATGCCAAGTCCTTGACAAACTTCCCACCTTTAAAAACTAGCTCTCTCTGTGGGGAGAAAGCAGGGCTCCTATTTTTGCAGGCACTGCTACCTTCCCTTACCACAGCAAAAACTCTTAGGAGTAATAAGTTCTGATCAAATTCCAGCTCATGTTTAGTTTACAATGTAAGCTTGATCTCACACCAATGCTATTTTAATTTAACCAGATGGGAGAACATCATGTCTCTCTTTCTGTTTTAAACTCCAGGTTAAGACAGACAGTGAATTGTCCTGGCACAGAACAGACCTAAAATCTACCATCCAAAAACTATTCCAAATTTCTCTGAAGCTGGGACAATGAGAAACAAGCAACTTTGAGAGAGGTGACACTGTCTTTAGAGGCTACAGCTTCTCAGGTCACACTGAGATTGACTCAGCACGTGCTCTGCAGCTGTATTGTGAAAGCTGGACATGTTCCTTCAACACGTAACAAGCAGCCTCTGCCCACTGACCTCTGCGCTCGCAGTGAAAGTCAGGTTCACATAAAATAATAATAAAAAAAAAAAATTAATAAAAATAAATAAAAAAGGACAGAGGAGGAAACCCTACCAGAACCTGGCACTACAGAAATGAATTGAGGTTGCTGCTCCTAATGGGCAAAACAGTAAAATATACAGTTTCCTAGCAAGCTAGAAGTGACCCATTCCCAGATGCAGTGCTTGCTACCCCCCGAGCTCTGCCCGAAACCTCCACATCTGCTGCCCTCTCTCAAATCCACGCAGCCTGCCCTTTCTTTTACTTTTGGGGTCCTTTGATCCTTTTATGCCATCCCACTCGTAACTGCTGACATGTATCAACCTCACTGTAAGCGCCGCCTCATTAACTCTGCCAGTTTCGCCGTCTCTCCGCCACGTGATTAATTAGCCCTCCACACTGCCACATGGCGGATTCTGGCCTGTGTCCGGTGGCGTCTGCTCAACCCTTTATCGCTTGCAAGAGGCCTCCGAGAAGGTCCTCGGGGCATCTGCATCATCCCTTCCTCGCACCACCTCCAGCAGCTGCAAGGGGGGAGGCCTCCAGCCCCGAGCGCAGACGGGAGAAGTGACCAGAGCACAGCGTGTTCTGGCGCTCCTCGCTCTGGCCGCCGCCGAGAAGCTGCTGCCTGAGGACATCCCTCCCAGGTCTTTGCCTGAGCTTATGCCAGAAGCGGCTCTGGGCTCTTGGATGGCCTCGCGGAGACGCGGCGTCAAACGGATGGTGGAGAGTCGAGGTCCCAAAACGCTAACATGCGCCACATCCAGTGTCACCCCAGGGGTGGGCTCTGCTTCCCGGCAGATACGGAGACCCTCTTTCTGCCCCACCTCTCCCCAGCACCTGTGCCACCGCCACGGTGAAGGGAGCGGTGATGGTGGGGAAAAAAGTGGAAAAAAGGCATCTCATGGCGACTCCG
>VZRU01002966.1:179010-204542 GCA_013398155.1 Pedionomus torquatus | reverse complement strand
TCTCTAGAGGTCCTTTCCATCTCTGGCAATTCCCTGATTCCGTGATCCCCACTTGCTCTGCTCCCACGGGTCAGCACAACCTTTCAGGGCGAAAGCTCCCTGCTCTTCTGGGAGCTGCCGGGGCGCAGGCTCTGCTGTGGAACGTGATAGTTCATGGTGCTTCTCTCCTCGGAACTTGGAACATCATTGCTTCTCTGCTGGTTTTATAGATCTCTCTGCTGCAGGTGAATTAAGCAGGTTCTCTGGTGCTGTGGTGTCCCTAGCTCCCTGACCAGCAGTTTCTAACCACCAGGAACACCTCTCCCAGTTTCGCAGTGGGCTTGAGGGGGTGGATTTTGCTTTCAGCTGCAGAAATGGAAAGCACAGTGAAATTAACTGCAGGCTTTGCTTTCTCTTGCTCCTCTCCTCTCTTGCCCTTCTGCTTCTGGCAGCAGACTCCAGCCAAGTGTGTGCCTGGGTGGGATTTGAGAGATCTGGGTTGTCTGTACAATACAGCCATTTCCAGGAGAAATCCCAGACTCTGCCTTTCCCTTCTCGGAAAAATCTCTCCCCAGGTAGTGAATCTGAGAGTATTCAGATAAAAAGCTGAGAATCTGGAAATGTAAAGAATATTAGCATTGTTTTCATGTCTTTTTCTGGCCAGGATATCAATGCCCGGGTGGTAAGACCAAGCGGGTTTCTTGTTGCACAGAGGAGTCTGGCTTGGAGAGCAGCAGGGTCCGATAGCCGTGCTTGGGGAACTGCGTTCTGCTCCTGCCTGGCTTTTTTTATTACTTTTTTTTTTTTTGTTTTTCCCCTTTTCTTCATTTTGTAAGCCTGGGCACGACACACAGGTACTTTAGATTTCAGTCCCAGCTAACTGATCTGCTTTCTGACCTGCTGAAGAAAATAGCCAGTAATTATTTGTTTACTTTGTGCATTTCAACTGTGCAAGCGCTTCCCTAGAAGAGGCAGCTGCTCAGTAGGGGAGGTTTATTTTGCTTTCCCAGTCCCACTGTCTTTTAATTTGGTGGGACTGGATTTCTCGCTTCCTCTTTCCCCACGTTGTTCCTCAAAGTCAAGCTGACCCTGCTTTGCACTGTATTTCCATGAAAGCTGCAAGGTGCTGAGCATCTTGCAGACGACAAAAACTCTCTTTTGGGCTGGGATTATTCAACTAATCTCATGATTATGGTGATAATCCCCTTTGCAATGGTGTCCCTCTCCAAGGAGCTCTTTCCTCGGGGACTTCCAAGTCCCAAATCGCATTTTCTCCTAGTGCCAAAGTGCTCTGTATTAAATTAAGGCTCTCTCAAGGATCAGAGGTGTGCAAGTCCTCTGGTGCTTACAGCTTTGGAGTCTCCAGCGTATCATCTGTTGCTTTATTGACCCTCTTAGGGTTTGGGGTAGGGATGGAGGCTCATCTTGGAGAGGAGATGGCTTTTCAAACTTGACCTCCCGTCCTGGCAGCAGAGCGAGGGAGCCAGAGCTGACCCACCAGCCCTGGGTACCATCACAGCCCGGTCAGTAATGTCTGGGGGTCTGCCAGCTTGCTGGCCTCGGGGGTTTGGATGCTTTTGGGTTGGATCTTGCCACAGCTGAAGAGGGCAGGCACGCGATGCGGTGCTGCTCTCCGAGCTGTAATCCCTTCCCTCTCCTGCTGCCAGGTACTTGGCGGCAAATAAATATTTTGCTCACAACTCATTGGAGGTGGCACCTAACCAGATGTGCTCTCACTTGGTACAGCAGGAGATTTATTTGGTTGTCCATTTATAGCTTATTATTTTCTTCTATCTCCCCCCCCAACTTAATAGCAGTTTGCTATCCACCAGGGTATACATTTTCTTCTGATTAAGTGCCATTTAGCCGTTGGCTGCTTGCTCATTTTACTTTTATAGACACATTTACAGCAGCACAGACAGAGGCACGAGCGCCTAGGAGCAAGGGTAAGGAGAATGGAGAGTCGCAACAGCTTGATTAGATTGGATTTTAATAAAGTTTCCAACTAAGCTGCATCACAACTATTCCTCAGAGCGGAGATGCTGGGGGTGCTGGGCTCACACAGCTTCTCACCTGGTGGGACAGCCAGCGGGACCTGCGCCGGCGCCAGCTGGAGGCTTCTCATGAAATTCTTGACCATCAGGGATGTCTGAGTTGTGCGTAGCTCGGAGCTAATCTCTCTAGGGTGAAGAGCGATTTCCCAGCTTTCGGCAGCTGCTAATTAGTTGCAGATGATGAGATAATTTATAAAAATTAGGAGCGATTTTCTTCATTGTGCTAATACGGCTTGGCAATAAAATCGCTCTATTAAAAGGGTGACTTTTCTGTAATGTAGGGATCAAGGCTAAAAATATATATGTGTGTATAGCGGGAGAGCAGACGAGCATGATTCTTAACCACACGCGAAGCGGAATTTCAGAAGTTCATCTGAACCCTCAGAATGGATTCCAATTGAAATGCAAATTTCAGCGTCGCTTAGAGCACTGCTTGGAAAGAAATGTTTGATCGTGTCACCTTGGTGGCAGGGCAATAGGAAAAAAAAAAATATAAATAAATAAGAAAATCCTCTTCGGCATGCTGTGGAAGAAGGCTCTGTGGAAGGAGCAGACGGCTTGCGTTACGTGGGGGTTTTGGCAGTGAATCAGCAAAAGGAAGGTCGCTTTTCTCCCCCTTTCCCGGGAGTGACAGTGAGTCACNGAAAAACGGTTTGTCTCTCGTGAGGAGTGCCCCAGGGGGAAGCAGAATGCATGATCCACGGGAAGCATGGTGGATGTGAAGCATGATGTGGAAGCAGAGGGGCAGGGAAAGGCTCTACTGCTCACCCTGGGGGCTCCCCTTGGCTATGGAGTTGAGATGCACTGGTGGGATCCATGCCCCGTGGAGGTGGGGTTAAGACATGGTGGTGGGATCTGTTCCCCATGCCAGGTTGGTGTTTGAAGGGGAGCCCTGTGCTGCGGCATTGCTGCTGGGGCTCCTCTCTTCTCCCGAGTTTTGGGCTTGGGTGATCTTCACCTCTTTAGAAGCACGGAATGGTTTGAGTAGGAAGGGACCTCAGAGATCATCCAGTTCCAACCCCCCTGCCCTGGGCAGGGACACCTCCCACCACACCAGGTTGCTCCAAGCCCCATCCAGCCTGGCCTTGAACCCCTCCAGGGATGGGGCAGCCACAGCTTCTCAGGGCAACCTCTTCCAGTGCCTCATCACCCCAACAGGGAATAATTTATTCCTAATATCCAATCTAAATCTCCCATATTCCAGTTTAAAACCATTCCCCCTTGTCCTATCACTCCACTCCCTGACCAAGAGTCCCTCTCCTGCTCTCCTGGAGCTCCCTTCAGATCCTGGAAGGCTGCTCCAAGGTCTCCCTGGAGCCTTCTCTTCTCCAGGCTGAACAGCCCCAGCTCTCTCAGCCTGGAGCAGAGGTTCTCCAGCTCTCTCATCATCTTGGTGACCCTCCACTGGACCCATTCCACCAGATCCATGTCCTTCCTTTGTTGAGGACTCCAGAACTGGACAGAGTGCTCTAAGTTGGGGTCTCATGAGAGTAGAGGGGGAGAGTCACCTCCCCTCCCAGCTCAGGAGCTGCCCCTTAATGGTGTGTGTGCATTTTCTGGCTGGGAACAGAGAACGGGGCTGTAGCTGTTGGTGCAGTTGTTTGGAAAAGGACATCTGTTAGGCTGAGGAATGAATTTTCCACAAACTCAGGCGGCCTCCAGGACTCCACCAGGTTTCAGATGATTTTGTCACACCGCTAATCCCTCAGGTGAGCAGCAGCATTTTGATATCAGCAAACAAATTGCATTTCCGCGGAGATAACCCGATATGGAGTCAAGCGCGGGAGCAGAAAACAATTCCTCGGCTCTTAATGGTGCCTGTAGGTTCCAGGCAGGGCTGGATCCAGCCTCAGTGAGGGAGAAAGCCTGTGCCCAGGGTAGGACCCTGCAAGCCCTGGGTGTCCACACGAAATGGAGACACAGTCCCCGTGGGTTTGGCTTGTGATGATGGCCAGGATTTCCAGCCGAGGTGGAGCACCCTCAGCACCCTGTGCTGTACAGTGTTATTTATAGCGGGAGGCAGCGGCTGTGCCGGAGAGTTTACGGGAAGGCGGATCATGAGCAGAATGGAGAAGGTGCAGAGGATCCGTTTGCTCTTGTGTCTCTCCTGGGAGGAGAACCAGAGGACGCTGGCTGAGGCTCCTGTAGGAGCCACGTCCAGAATGAACAGCAGGATGTCGGGCTTGTGATTGATGTGTTGAGCTCAATGGGTGTTGTGAGTACACAAAGTTTTCATAGATTTAAGGGGAAACCAGGCAAGCACAGGGAGGAGAAAAGCACCGAAGAGTTATTAAATATATAAACAACATCAGTTTCAGAAGTTTCCTAACCTGAGAGTAGCTGAAGGCTGGGAGGCTATTAGTAGGAATTATTGGATGGACTTCTGCTTTGACAGTAACATTTGTTCGTGCCATCTAGATGGGAAGCAGAGGCACGGAGAAAAGGAAAGGAATTGCCTGTAGCAAGCTCTCAAATTAGCACCTTCGTCTCCCGGGTCTCTCTCTAGCCTGCTGTCCACCAAGATGGAGAGGTGTTGAGGTCCGGCTGGGCTTCTTCTTAGCATCACGCGGTGGGAACTGAGCCGTGTCTGTGAATGCAGGTGCGAGGGGCTCAAGGGGTGGGTGTCAGGGGATGGGGGTAGGTTTGGGGGTGCAGCAAGTGGAAAGGGGGGGGAGCGGTTTGCCATCTGCCTAAAAAAATGTCGATGGTGTCCGTTTGCTGAGCCATTGCCGCTCCGAGCATCCGATGGGAATTGCATGGGAGCTTGCGTGTGTGCTTAGGACACAACACTGCGCTACGTGAGCGTGAAATTGCCTTCCAAGCTGGGGAGGGGGGAAGATGATGCTGGAGGGCAAGAGTGTGTGAATGGAGCAGAGCCCCCGGAGTGCATCAGTGTGACGAAGAGCAGGATCCGCAGCCGTGTGTGAGCTGGCACTGGGTGTCCACGTGTGAAATGAGCTGCGATGGAGCAGGAGACACTCCTGCAGGAGGAGTGGGACCGGCTTTCTCAGAGGAGCCGGGCACCAGAAACGCCCATCTGCTCTAGGGGTAGCAGGAATTGCCAGGGAACTGTGCTGCTGGGGTACGTCTCGGTGTGAAGCAGGGCTCGACGTCCCTTGGGGTTTCATGGCTGGGGTGAATCGGAGAGGCCACGTACCACCAGGGCTCGGCCAGCACACACTGCACCTCCCTCGTCAGCCCCAGAGCCACAGCGACGTCTCTGGGCCACGTGGGCTGTTACAAACCCATCAGCAAAGCCTTTTGGAGGTGGTGGTTGCACAAGCCCAACACTGGAAACTGCTGCTTGAACTTGGGTTTGTGGAAGCAGAATCGGTTTCAACCTAAGTTTGTGTTTTCTTAGGTGAAGCAAAACGCTCTTTTTCCATTTCCGTGGCTGTATGTTCGTTTCTGTTTTTTAATGACATCCTTAAATATCCGCTTCATCTCAAAGTGATTCTCTCAAGCACTTTATGGTGGAGCTATCTCTCTCTCCCCGTCTCTCCTACCCTCTCCATGCATCAGTTTTAGATGCCACTTTTCTAGGAAAAGCGTGTTATGGTCTTTCAACTTCTATGTGGATGTGGATACGTAATTCTTTCCAGCATTTTATTATCCTCCCTTGGTTCCCTTCTAATTTAAGCTTCTTTGGTTTTATAGTTTTGGGTGCCTTGCTTTATCTCGCTGTATACACACACAGAGCTGTGAGCGCAACCTCATTTAGACTCCATTAGGAGGACTTACATCCTGTCCTCATCTTATCTGTGAAATGCCTTTGAATCCTGCTGTACTGCAAGTCCTTTTCCTACTTCCATCTGTCATACATCTTTTCTTCAGCCTTGTTTCTCAAACCAGAAGTCTTCTGATGGCATTGCCTAAAATCTGCATGGCCTGGGGCTGTGGTCTTGTCCAGCAGGATGGGTTGGGGGGGGTCAGTTGGGGGAGGTTGTTCAGCGTGGTGTCTGAAAACATCGCTCGAACTATGGTGTACTAGGGAGCTGCTGTTACCTGTTTGTGAGTGCTTCACACTCATCCTCACGCCAAAGGCCCAGGAAACAGGACTTTGTGATAGACACACTTAGGAACTTTCCTACCTGGTGCTGGGAGGAAGCGTGTGCTTTTCTTTTCTCTGGAGGTTTTTTTTGGTGTCTTACTTCTTGTGTCCACCCAGATGTTGGATGCCTCAGTTGCTGGAAACAGTGTGGAGTCCTGTCTCTTGTAGTCCAAATGAATGGTCTAAGTAATTAGGTTATTAACCTAAATGTCAATGGCCGAGGCATTAGCCAGGACGCTGTGGGCTTGCCATCAAAAGGACTTTGTTTTAATTTTCCAATTTGAAAGGCTTCATCAGCTCCTGCCCGTAGTCTGTAGCTCTGCCATGTGTTAGTAACCAGCTTATGCAATAGATGGAGTCATCCCCTTTAGATATAACGAGCTCAGGAGGATCATATCACCTGTCTGCTGGCTAATGGGGACCTTTCTCAGGATAAATTAATCTCGCTGCATGTACCAATCCTTGTGCTGCTGTGATGCTTTGTATAAGGTAAAAGGCTTCTCTGCTGCAACTCAACACAACACAGGGACAAGAGTCCGTTTTTGCAGTACAGTTTGAGTGATGGAGCCTTCATTGCTTTGCAGGGAAAGTCTGGACCAAATTCAGGCCAAAGGGATTGGAGGTTATTTCCTTTATCACCGTGCATGGTGGATCCTGGCATCGCTGCTCACAGACCCGCCAGTTGAGCATCATGTTGTGTGGTCACCAAAGTTGGAGAAGGGAGCTTTCCTTCCCAGTATGGTCTCCTTTGGAAACCTTTTTCAAGCTCCACCATGGGCTCATTACCCTAAACAGAGGAGCTGTTGGTGATGCCTGCTCTAGGAGGTTTGCAGGTAGTAGGGAGGTGTGCGTTTGAAGCACAAATTGGCTGGGAGCTGGCACGAGGCCTTTCCTCGCTCCCCGGTTTGACAACGGAGGAGGAACGTGGCTTTGTTCATGACTCCTGCAAAAACTCTGGATGGATCTGTCTCTGGCCTCGCTGAGATGAGGTGGATCTCAGTGACTGCTGTTTGTTTACAGAAACAAAACAGGGGGCAGGGGAAGTCACCCGTGCTTCTACAGGTCCACCTTTCCAAAAGAAGGATTTTGCCTCTGGCTTTTTCAGGTCTGGGGACGATCTGGTCCAGGGATGGAGACCTGTTGGGGAAAGGTTAGGAGATGCTCTGAGGCAAGGGAGGTGTGTGGATCCGAGAGCACATCCCACCGGTGTTGGAATGGCAGGATAAAATGGGCCAGGCTGCTGGCTGTGGGTTTCGGTTGTGGCACAGGACAAAGCACAGGAGGGAAAGGTGAAGCAGAGAGATAATGAGGAGGGAACCAGGCCATGTCTCATTAACAAATGGTGCTTGCTTTTTTAAGGCAAAGAACAAAACATCTCAGTCCCTCTGCCCTTCAGGTCAATAAAATGAACGCTTACTAATGGCTGAATCAGAGACTCAACAACTTCATTACACCAGTAAAATCAATCGCCATTATCAAGCTCTGATTCTATTGATCCATGCTGCAGTATGTCAGCGTGTTCTGGCAGATGTGGTCTGCTTAATACATCTGCGTGCCCTTTTGCTGAGGCCCGTTAGAAGACCCGCTCAACAGATCTCTCTCTTCCTGATGGGTCAGACCTTCCTTGGGTCTTCCCTCTGGGCTCCCTGCAGGCGACTCTGCTGGCCAGAAGATGTGCTGGGGCAGCGGGGCCACAAGCTAAGTGAGAGAATATTTTGTAGCTTCTGGACTGCTGCTGGGAGCCTCGGACATAAATGAAAACGTAACTAATAAGGTCTAATTGGCTATTAAAGGAGGAAGCGGCCCCAGAGATGCTAAGGGGCAATTAACCCTGGGCGCCGGGAGCGTGGCACTGTGTCGCTGTGCAGCGATGTGTGCACGAGCCTTTCAGAAATGGAGATAGTACGGGAGCAGTGGAGGTCCTTACCAAAATCCTTTCGAAACGAGTCAGGGTGTTTCAGACATCCTGCAAGGGAAGAGTTCACTTGCTTCTGCAGCGGACTGGAGGCTGGATTAGTGGCTGACCTGGGGGGGACCACCCAGAGCAGATGTTACAGAAACCTGTAGGGGTCAAAGGGGCCAGAGAGAGATGGAAAGGGGCCAGAGAGAGATGGAACACCTCAGGTGGCTTTTTTAAAATCAATCAATCAATCTGCTTAGCTCCAAGGAACTAAAAGCTGCATCGGGTGGGACAGGTCCATAAATAAATAAATAGATCTGCTTAGCTCCAAGGAACTAAAAGCTGCATCGGGTGGGACAGGTCCATAAATAAATAAATAGATCTGCTTAGCTCCAAGGAACTAAAAGCTGCATCGGGTGGGACAGGTCCATAAATAAATAAATAAATAAATAGATCTGCTTAGCTCCAAGGAACTAAAAGTTGCATCAGGTGGGACAAGTCCATGGAGAAGCCTTACTGCTGCATGCTGGCAGGGGTTACCCGTGCCTGAATCTTGGTGAACGGTTCAACCAGGGAATGGTCACACAGCTGGGGAGCAGGAGGGAGGCAGCTCTGCTCTGGCAGGAGATGGGATTTGGGAAGCTGAGGTGGTTTCTTGAGCAGCCCAGTCCAAAGCCTGTTGAAGTCGACAGGGAATTGTCGGTGGCTCAATCCATCATTCTGCCTCAAAACCTCTTCTGAGATCAGGGCCGTGGGGAGCTGGTGTTTTGACACAGACGTGTCACTAATTTGAGTAAACAAATCATGTCTAATGGCTTTGTCCTCTAATTGATGCCACTGCCTTCTTATTAAAGGATAATAGAGATATTTAATGTTGCAAAGCAAGCTACCTGTTTTCATGCAGATAAAAAATGGGATTGGGTGGATTTGACCAGGAATTGGGACAGTCTCCGCACAGGATGGGCCACTTGGCGTATGGTGGGATCCATTGCTTCCTGACTCGTTATTGTGTGAGGCTGACTTTGTGTGTTGCTGTTGTGAGGGTTCTTGTTCCTCTTCCTCTTGCTGATTCTCTTATTTCTGATTGCTGCATTTTTGCAGCTTTGGCCGTTCTGTACTGCAGCAGGTCCAGTCCACGCTGAAGACAAGTTTGACTTGACTTTGACGTAGGGCTCAGCTCCTGGAGTTGGAGGAGCGGCAGGGACGACACTGTTTGTCTTCTGCTTGGCTTTTGGTGGAACAGAGAGAAGGGAACCGTGACTGTAGGGTCTGCCCTGTGGTAGCACACCGTGTTCCAGTGGAAGAAATAAGACTGATGAACTGCTGATAGCATAGTTCTCACCATAGTTTTCCGTGAAAAGCAGAGCTGAGAAGGGAAGAGCTGCTGTCCTCGTTTTCTCTTTTCCTGATGATCCCCAGGGACTTTTTTCTCTCGTTGTGTTCAGGAAGCAGATGAGAAGAACATCTAGTGCTGACCTCAGCGGCATAGACAAAATTGATTAGCGTATCTAACCATCTTTTAGTCTCTCTGGGTCACGAGACTGCTATCGATGATCTCTAGTTTATGTACTCGCTGATTTGGGAGTGAGCTGGCCTCAGCTGGAGTCATGGTTCACAGGGGCTGGGTGCCGGGTGCTGAGACCCTCTGCAGATGGTGGTGGGCAGGGACCATGGTTGGCATCTGCTGAGCCCCTGCCACGGCCCTTGGCAGGGGAAGAGGGGCTTCGGAGCCTGCTTTCTATCTTGACTGGGGTACGGAGGAGGCAAAAGCTTCTTTTAGCCAGAGAGCCTGAAGCGCTTTGCTGAAATAATTGCTGTTACCTTTTATCTGCCTCAAAGGAACACTTAAAAAAAATCATCCTGCCCATAGCGGGTAGCCTGATGAGTCTAATTTGGTGGTATGAAAACACAGCCACTTGGAGCTTTCCATTCCGTGTTCTGGCTAATTGGGTACACTTCCCCTGCTAGCTTTTGCCCGCTGTGCAGTGTTGCGTGCGTTCAAACACCCTATCAAGAGCAGGAGGTGTCTATGTACGTGCATTTTGGCTAACGCATTTGTGGAGGCAGGAGTCGATAGCATTAATTGCCAACCCAAGAGAAAATGGGATGTGGCATCCCCAGCTGTAAAAGGCAGCACCTACCTCGCTGGCCCCTCTGCCTTCGACAGCCCATCACCAACGGCGAGCGGGGGTACCATCGCAGGCTGCTTGTCTCCTTTGGCTTTATTTGCTTTAGTGACCCGTGTTTGCAGGTGACACTGGAGGGGGCTTTGAGGGGAGGAAGGAGAATGGTCTCCCAAGGTGTCGTGGTTTCAGCCAAGTTTACCAAAACCTGATTGACAGATGTCCCCCCCCTCCGCCCTTTGGGTCAAAGAGAGGAGAGGAANAGAAGGGGGGTTGACCCTTTGATCCCTCAGCTTTTATAGGGGGCATGATGGGATGGGATGGAATACCCCTGTCAGTCAGTTCTGGGTCCCCTGTCCTGTCCGCTCCTCCTTGCAGGTGGGACCCCTTTACGCTTTTCCGTTTCCAACCAAAAACAAAAAAACAACAAAAATAACATAACATAACAACAACCAAACAGCCCATCACTAAACCTCATCTGAGGAGCGTTTACTTCTGCACCAACAGGTTGGTTTGTGTCCGCTTATGGATGTCCTGTCGGCACACACACACCTTCTCGTACAGACTTCAGCTGTGGGGAAAAGGCACAGAAATTCCACAGGCTCTGGCTGAGGATTTCACCCAGGTGGCGACTAAATTGGCTGCTGCTGCTGCTCCTATTCTCTTTTCTAAATTGGCGGTACCTGGAATAAGGCAAACGCTCTCTTTCTTTCCCTGAGAGACACCTGTTGCTTCTCCAGGGAAATCTCCAAGGGGACCTGGGGAACAAGATTGGCTTGTGGCTGTAGCAAGCAGCGGGATGTTGCAGAGGTTAATTGCGTCCAGCTGATGCGTTACTGAAAACCAGCATTTTAGGCTGCAAAATTACTGCAAAAACCGAATCCCTGGTGTTGCTGTAGCCTCTGCCTGAGCCGCGCACGCGTTCCTGCCTCTCCTTCTCTGTAGGGGTAAATGGGCACATCGTTTAGGTGCCTGGGCAGCAGTTTACAACAACAGCCTCATACATGTTCATACCCAAGCCCTCCTACGGGGAAGCATTCGTTCGCTGATGAGCCTAATATCATCGGTTGTGCCTCTAATGGCCAAGCACATGTTGCAGATTTTTGCTTAAATGAAATCTGATGTAGTCAAAAGCTGCACAAATCTCTTAAAGAAAACGAGGTCTTAGCAGGAAGTCTAAAACCAAACAGAAGGCTCTTTATTGACCATCGGATGCTGTTTTCGAAAGGGTACTGCAGGTGGCTGTTTCTGTGCAGTAAAACATGTAGGGTCGGTCTGTATGTGTTTTTTCAGACAGTTAAGAAACCAATAAAGTTAAATTGGTAGAACTGTCTAATGTGATTACAGCAAGATGGGGGGACAAATGTGGCTTCATTAGATCTTGTTTTGAAGTAGGAGACTGTCATTTTCTGAGGGAAGGCTGAGATGACAGGGAGTACTGATATTTGAAGTGCCTTTTTTAAGAATGACCTGCTCTGTCTTTTTGACATCAAACATATGTATGCAGAAAGAGAGCACTGGTTTATTTTTTTTTATTTTTTTTTTCTGGTGCAGCAAAAAATGGAAAGTTCCATTTTTAGTCTATACGTTTTCTATCAAAGGGTTTCATGAGGGAGGGGGAAAAAAAAAAAAAACAACCAAAACCACCTTGGATAAAAATGCTTGAGCATGTTGTTCAGGGCGAGGTTGTGTGCAACACCCGGGCTTCAGCTGAGATGTGCAGGCGTCTCCCACATAGCGGCTGCTGTGACCCCAGGCTCAAGGAGGAGTGGGAGTCCGCTAGTGATGGTGGCTGCTTCCTACAAGTTCATGCATTCAGGGTATCCCGGGTCACATACCATTAACGGTCGATTTTAATTTTGGTGGAAGTTCCTGAGCCGGTGACATGAGCAGGGCAAGCCACATAGTTAGATCTGATGTCCCTGTTGTTGAGGTTTCAAGTTTTGGGGAGGTAGGGATGATGTCTCGGGATAACTCCAGTCCTTAACCACCCTGGAACAAGGGGTCTTGAGTTGTAAAGGTGGTTTTCTCCAGCGCAGATGGTCTCCTTGCCATCAGCACTTCATAAGACATCCTGAACTTGCCCCGTGGGTGCCACACATACCTGCCTTGCCTCCTGCAGGGAGATGGCTCAAAGCTGACGCTCAGCTTGAGCCTGGTTTCTTTGCCTCCTGGCTGTCGTGTCACTGTTGGTTATGAATTGATTCACAGGGACTTCCCACTGTCCCTGGGATGCTGATTAAAAGATTTCCAGCCTTAAAAATTTCTTTGCGCCGTTGGTCTTCTGCAAGAAGCTATGAAGTGGATTGGTGTTTATTGCTATCAATCCCGTGGTATCTCCAGGAGACCAGCACTGGCTGGAGCCATGCACAGATTGATTTTTCCTGGTGGTTGGGAAGAGAGAGAAACGCAGTGTCTGATGCCCCCTGGCCCGGAGATGAAATCTAGGAGGCTGTGGATAGAAAAGCACCAAGGAGGACAGGAGAGAAAAGGGATGGCTCAGATCCCGTTATAGCAAAGATGATATGCCATCATATGAGTAATGCTGATGGAAAATGTAGCAAGTGACTAATGCTGCAGCCAGAGTAATTGTTTGGAGGACTGGCATTTCTAGTATGAAAAGATTTAGAGTGAGCTCTCAGTAAATAAAGGAGAAATTGGTCCTGAAGTTCAGGGCCAAGATCTGGCAGCTGAAATTGAAAAAGGAGTGGGGTTGTTTTATGTATTTTAAGGAAAGGAAATAATTTTTTGAACTGCATTTCACTTAATTGAATACCAACAAGAAGGGTTGGGCTGAAAATATTTATTCCATAGAATAAACAGAGCAAGAGTCACCTCACCGAGGCTGCTCATGGCAACCGGCCTTGGCCGCTGAACTGTGCCCTGCAGAGCTGAAGGGGACCTTCTGCATCCCTGCGGGTGTAATCCCATATAATTATAATTTCAGTCCTCCTTTTTGTGCTGTTACGAACGTTAACTAACTCGCTCCTTGGGCAATCTCTGGTGTAACTGCTGGTGCGAGACTGCTTATGCGAGGTTCTCTGGAGTTCTCCGTGTGCATGGTGAGAGCAGCGGCCGCTTCTCTGAGCGGTGGATGCTTCCCCGTGAGCTGGGATTAGTTCATTTCCTTCACGGATGCTGGGCAGCCAGGACAAGGTAGAAATCCCTTTGTGATGGGCTGGCTTTATTGTAGTCCGTAACTGGGATTTGAGGCTGTCTAGAAGAGCATGTTTGTGTAAACTAACGATCCCATTTTCTTTATCCTTATATTTCTTTATCCCTTTATCCTTGTCCTGATCTTTCTGCTCTCTTCTTCAGCCGTACCGTTTCCACTGGGTTAAATCAAAGTGCAAAGCTCTGGTTATCTGAGTGAGTGAGTGACCCTCAAGATGCTTTATACCAGGGCAAATGGGGTGCCATCAAACATTGGGTGCCATCAAACTTTTGACCCTTGTTCTTTAAGGGGTTTACCTATTATGTGTGTGGATGGGTGCAGAAGAAGGGATTCGTTAACGGGAGCAGAGCAAAGCCAAGCCATGTTCTAATGAGCTGCCTAATGTTCTAATTTGGGGCTTTTATAAAAGTCTGTGGTGGTGCTTGTGGCTTCTAGATGGACAAGGGTCACCCTTTTTCCTTCCTCATTTCTCCCCAGACTCCTTTGGTCAGGATCAAGAGAGCAGTTCAATGTTGAGGACGCGGATCTGGACCTGGACGCTCAGGTCCATGTCCTTGCTGTGCTTCAGGCTTGTGTGGGGACCAGACTGGGAACGGGGCTGTCTCCTCCCAGCCATGCAAAGAACAAACTCCTCGGGGGCCTGGCGCCAGGAGCTCAGGGGGTACCTTGGGGTATGCAGGAGCCGGCAGGACGAGAGCAGCTGATGGCTTCCATTCAAAGCACACTGCATCTTGCTCCCTTTGTCCCTTTCTGCCCGCAGTGGGAAGGACGGCGTTTCCAGTGGAGAGGAGCTGGCAGGATGCCTGTCCCCTTCTGCCTTTGGCAGCCCATGGGTTGGGAGCGTGTCACGGGAACCCGGGAGCGCGGAGCTGAGCTCCGGGCTGCTGACGCTCTGATTAATACTGCAGCAGGGCTTGTTATGCTGGAGAGGAACCTTTACTCCAGAGACATTAAATATTAATAGCAGCAATAGAGACACAGATAAACAAGAGCGAGTTATAAACTGTTCATTTTGAGGGCATCGGTGTTAACTCTGGCAAACTTGTGCTACAGCCAGCTCGGGAACACGGGCCAAAGACTGGTGCTGCATTTAAATCTCCGGATTTCCACCTGTCTTCAGAGTTCCCGACTGTTTGCCCAGCTCTGCCCTGCAGAAAAAAACCCTTCCTGCCCACGGTTGGTCCCCGCAGCAAAGCGGCGAGGTCTTTAACCTGACACCGATGCTCGTGCTCGGACTGAGCATCCCCAGCGGCTGCCCATCTGTGCAGTGTTTGCTCATTCTGCTTCAGCGCCTCTGCTCTGCTCAGGAGTTAGTTCCACGAGTTCCTAGGCAGCTGAAAGCTTACCTTCAAAAAAAAAACAAACAAAACCAGGCATCTTTAGCCTCATGTCTTGGCCATTATAAAGTATCCAGGTGGGATCGTGTCGGTGCGTCCCTCCCTACCGGAGCAGGGATGCTTTGGTAGGATGAGATGGGCTTGGTCTCAACTGGAGCTCACGTGGCTTCAGTTCCCTCCATGGGGCATCTACACCCAAGTGCCCCCGCAACACAGACCACCTTATTTATCCAAAAATCCTCTCAATGCGTGGTATTACTTGAAGAATCAGGCAGGATTTTGCATGTTGAAAACTTACCACTTAGCGGTGGAAATGTCTAAGGCTTTTGTGATAATATGTGTGGGCTGAGCCATCACCGTGCACTTTGAAGAGCTGGGCATACAGGGAAAACGCTAAATATTTCCAGTGCGAACTGAGAATCAGTAAAAAGCGTTGTGTTTACTACTTAGATTAACCAGCTTTCAGATAAGAAGTGATTGTAAGCCCATATTTTAGTAATGCAAAGTATTATTGACTGAATTCAAAGTGCAATCATTTATAAAGTGTCATGTCAACGTTTTTTCTGTAATTTATAATGCATTCTTCTTCCCAAGGGTAGGAACAGGGGAGACTGTTGCTGGCTGGTGTGTCTCACTGCAAACAGCTGCGTTTTGGTGTTTTGTATGTTTTTTTTGGGTGCACTTTTGGCAGCATCCCATTATTCAGGGAGGACCGCTGGGACCTGGAATAAATTAGGGAGATTCAGGGGTGCAGGAGCCTTTGGGCCAACCTGCCAGACTTTAAGATGCCTCTTTGATCAAGGAGGTGCAGAAACTGCTTCTTGGTGAAGAATGGAAGGCTGGAAGGAGAGTTCCAGCTCCTCCTGTAAAATAAGATGATGAAGCATTAATTGTGCAAAACCACCTGGGTGATGACGTGATCACCTCACGAGGTAACTTGGGAAAGGCCAGTGAAGCAGAACCGTGGAGCTGACCAACCGCTGGCACGCAGAGCAAAAATAACAATAATTAATGTAAAAGTAAACAAAACCCAGCCAATGGGTGTGGAGGGAGAAAAGCAATAAAATGAGCATTGCTCTGCCATCCGAAAGCTGACCGGTGGGGTTTAAAATCCCCTCTTAATAATGTATGCAGCAGCAAGGAAAATCAGACTGGGAATCTAAAAGTTTAATATTGGGGAAAAAAAATCAGTCAAATAAATCTTTGTTTAAAAATTTGCTCCCCTCATAAGAGAATTATATTAAGGGGTTTTTTTTTTGTTTTTTTTTTTAATGCCATTGGGACAAATGCATAATTTAATCATTGGATTTGAGCATGGTCAGACGCGATATATTAAGGTGGTATTTGTACAGACCTTTTCTAGCGTTAACAGATGGTGAAGAGAAGATCCTGAGTTTTTTGGCTCAAGGTCTAAAGAGTCCTTATTCGTGCTGGGTGGCAACCACACAACTGGGTGGCACCACATGCTAAAGCACTGGTGAGCTTTCTGCATGCTCCTGGGCAATAGATGAAGGGTGCCAGTTACCTGCCTGGGTAGTCTATCCAGTAAGTGGTTATAAACACATTGCTAATTAAACCACGCTTAAAAGTAGCCAGCAGAACTCCATCACAATAGATTATCTGCCTTCAGAGCCTGTGTCTGGCTTTTATTGACCTTGGTATTTACAGGGAATATGAAGGATACTTTCTAGCCCTTTTTTACACACGGCTGATAATCTATATTGATGAATCTTTGCCCAGGTGTGTAGCATTTTTATAAAAGTTTCACTAATTAGCTGGGTAAGGCAATAGCTCATCTTCTGTTTGGTGGAGCCAGTAGCTGGTGCAAAAAGGAGTCACTCCACGTGCTCAGCCCTTGCTGAGCCGTTGGAACAAACTATAGAAACCCTGTGCAGTCTCCATCTTCCGATGTCCTCGGATCAAGAGTGGGTTTTCCTTTCTGTGAGACTGTGGGATGTTGGGTGTCCCGCACGTACAATGTGACAGGGTGGTGGGATCCGTCATAGTTTGCTGTTTCCAACCTGCTACGTAGTAGTGCCATCTCCTCATAGCATCTAAACCCAAGAGATGGGACTCTTAGGGCTCCTATAGATGGTCAGGCTATAGCAGCAGCTCTCCTCCCATCAGATAGATGTGCTTATGTTGCATCGGTTGGGTTAAAGGTCTGCCGTTAATTAATTACTGATGGTTCAGTTGTGTTGCTTGCAAGAGGAGAGAGCCAGGTGATGGTAACGCAAAGCTGGGAGGCAGCGAGCTCCCCAGGTTCACTCCAGGCTGTGGCCCTGGTTGGGTGGCAGCAGACCCAGTGGTCTGACGTCTGCCCATCCTTCCTGCCTGAGCTGTTCTTGGCCCCTGGCAGCTTCCTCTGCCTTTCCACGTATGCCATGGCAGGTCATGGAGCCCCACTTTACGACTGATGGAGAGAGACAAGTGTTTTACAAAATTGGATGGCATACTTAGAAAATGGCCCTCGTCACTTATATTTATGTTATTAATTCACTCTTCTGTGATAATTGGCTATTGTACAAGGCCCCTGTCATCCCTTCTGGTTAGAACACTTGAATGTAGTTTGTCTTAACATGATTTATGGCAGTGGCACTTTAATTGAGATTGCTGCAGCAGTTTCTTGAAGAAATTCTAAAGGATATTTTGGGTGGTGGTGGGGAATGAAGGGTACAAGTGGGCTGCAGTTATTTAACTGACTCATTTTCCCCTTGCTACTTGCCGTGCTGGCAGAAACATCTGGAGGTCGCTTGTGCAGAACATCTGCCTCCACCCCAGAGAGACACATAACCACCTCCGTCTGCAGAGTATAAAACTTAGTCTTCTCTCGAGTGAGACAGCTTAAAAGGGGAAGAAAAATATGGAGCAAAGTGTTTGGCTAATGCTCGCTTTCAGTGCACCAGGACTTGCTATCATTATTTCTTCCAGGATGGCTTTTGGTGGCATGGTTTGGAGATGGATGGAGCTATTGTGAACATCGTGATGGGAGTTCAGTAGTGTGGAGTCAGAGGGAGAGGGCTGTGAATCTCCTGGAAGCGTATTTCAGCCAAGAACCTACATAGGCAACAGATGTTGTACTGGTTTAATGGTTGATTTTTATAAATCCATTTCACCCTTGTTTGAATCCGTTGGTAAATCGTGGCTGTTTAAAGACACCGTGGTAACAGAGGAACAGCCCCATTTAGTGTTCGGTGCCGTGCAAATCCAGGCAGGGAGGGAAACAGAAGTTCTTGCTGTCAGGTGGTGAGGCACCAAAATAAACCAACCCAGGTAGAGTCAGATCAGGCAGAGCGCTCCTGTTAGCTCGTGGCTCGAGCTGTTCGTTTCAATTCTGGCCCTTGCAATGGGGTTTTACAGACAGAACCCTCTGCCTGCCGAGCTGAAGAAGCCCTTGGAATCTCCCAGCTCCCTGGAGCGCTCCAGTGTCGCCTTTCTGTGTACTTGGTGTTAGTTGGGTAAAGATATTTGTGCTTTGGGGAGCTTAAGCTACCCGACCTTTTCTGTTTGGAGCTCAGCTGTCGATGCCCCCCGCGTCGTGCCCGAGCAGGGCTGAGCTGTGGCTGCTCTTCGGCTGCCCCACGCTGCCAGGGGGCCTGGGGTCTGCTCTGCTCTGCCCCAGGAAGGTGGTGGGACAGCTGCTCTTCTTTTTTCTCCTGTGAGGCTGGTGGCAATGCCACCAAGCAGTAAATTCCAGCACACAAATAGTGCTGGATTTTATATATACATATATATATATATATATTTTATCTATCTATCTATCTATCTATCTATCTATCTATCTATCTATCTATCTATTTATTTATTTATTTTAAGCCCAGAGGACTCAAAGGAGGAAGAACCAGTCCAGAGTGAAGATTTGTAAGTTGAGGAAATTGGTGTAAAAATTAGGTCTGAGAGACCTCTGTGTGTTTTCTGACCGATCCACAAATAACTGAGGAAGCGGAACAAGGAGAAAGTTGAGCTGGAGAAACCTCTGTTGTTCTCTCCTTTCCCTCTCAGGGATTAAAGACTCCATCGGCTGGCAGCGCAGGCTTTTTTTTAAAAAATCGTGGCGTGAATGTTGCACACTTGCAATAAAAGCAAGAACATTAACTATAGCCATGCCTGGAGTCTGAATTATTGTAATGCCGTTTGTCTTGGTTATTGCAAAATACAACCTGGTGCAGAGCTTTGCTGGAGGGGTCGTAAAGTTTGTGTGAAAAGAGCTGGAAACAAAACAGAAGAGGGTTTTTAAAAATAAACAACCAAGCAACTAAATTGGCCCTGGCTGAGAAGGGGGCCATGTGAGAGGGAGGCTGGGGATGTACCCAAAATTGAGGTGCCTTCACCCGGAGTCCTGGGCTGCTGTCGTGTCCCTGTGAGGTGCACAGAGGGGCAGGCATCTGGGCTGCGGAGGAAGCCACGCATGGGTAGGACCAGTAACCCTTGTGCCACGTCTCTAGTGCCAGCTGATGGACCTCATCCATGTCCTCCGCAGGCTCCTGTGAGCAGCCCGTGAGCCTCTGCCCTGCTGGCATCCCCTTCCTCCCTTGCCCTCCTCATCTCAGGGTGTGAGGGGCTTCTGGCAGCCCGCTGGTCCTGCTGGAGCTGCAGGGGGAAGGCAGCAGGCGAGGTGTGGAGGAGGAGGGGACCGAGAGGCAGGGCTGAGCACTGGCACCTGCGAAGCGGCTTCGTTCAGTCGGTGATGCCAAGAGACAGGGTCCCTGCTGCTGAGCCTCCCTCACCCTGATGCTCGCTGGTGGTGGGAGGGATGGAGGAGCAGGTTTTCAAGCAGGGCATCAGCAGGATGGATGGAAGCCCCAGCATCCTCCCGGCTCCGCTTTGCCGGGGAGCGGTGAGCGCTCTCGGGAGGCTGCCTGCAACCGGGCTGTGACTGTGCCAGGGCCCAGAGCATATGGAGGAGCGGTCGAGTGCCATCCAGCAGCAGAGGAAATTAAAAATGTGTGGCAGGCAGTCAGGGAGCGATGGCTCCGGCGTGGGGGACAGCCAGAATGATGTCCTGTACCAAGGCTGTGCCTCGGTGGCTGTGCCAGCCCTGCCCTGGCACTGCCCCTTTCATCCATTAACCCAACTCCAAGTTGCTCGTTGAGCTCAGGGTAACCCGTAGGCAGACCCGTTGCATTTGGAGGTGTTTTAAAGGGGAATGTTCTTTCCCAAGGTGGCATACGGAAAGCTCCTGCTCAGCAGCATGGTTTGATGGATGCTGAGTGAGAGTCAACCTCTGCTCACCAGTTTGTGCATCTTATTCTGCCTCCAGGGGAAACAAGAGGCGTCGTAAGCAGCTGGTCCAGGTTCTATGCGAGAGGTGACTTTGGGTGGAAGTGATGGATTTATAAGAAGAGGGCAGCCTTAAAAAGGCCCCAGAGATAGAAGATCTGGGCTTCACATCTCTAGCTGGTCAGTCCCTAATATTTGTAGCCCAAAATGGAAAGGAGGAGGTAATCGCCCTGCTGCTTGCTAGGTTGAAATGCTTCAAAGAATCACCCTGAAATGAAATTTATCTCGTGGAGAAAACCTGTTCTCTCCCGTTCCTCTCCGCATTTATTTATAGTTAATAACAGTGTGCTCCTCTTTGGATCTATCCCAGGCTGAGGCCAGGCTATAGATTTTGCAGTACTTCGTAACAGGAAGCCTCAAATGAAATTAAATATATTTATTTCAAGCATTTATGTTGACAGGCTACCTGGTAGCAGGGATGAAAGAGGAGATATCATTTATTTTTTGCTTCTAAAAAGGAGTAATAAAAGAGATGTTAGGTGATGTTACTCTTGTGGCGGCCTCAGACTGTTCTTTGCTACCCAGTGGCGTGGTGTGATATGTAATCTATATATTACTTTTTTTTTGCTTATAAACAGAAAGACTCAGCTACGCAGTAGGGTCCCTTTTAGCTGGCACCTTGTCTCGTGTTAGATGGCTCAGCTGACTGGGCTTCTTTGAGCAATCATGGGTTTAAATTCACCCCCTGCCCACCCTCCCGAGTCTCTGCGCTCAGGAGTTGTTTTTTAAGGGAAGCCAGGGTGGCTTTTCACAGCGAGAGAAAGATTTCAGTGGTGTCAGCAGTGGATGTGCGGATACAGGCAGCATTAATCCTCTCGTGACAGCACCTCTCGTTAGGTTGTTAGTCCCACATAAGTCTTAATGACTTCCCTCGTGAAGTCCCCGCTCTGGCTGGTTGGCATTTGGAAGTGGAGATCAGCTCCAGGTCATGTACAGAGCCGTGTCCGTAATCGCATCTATAAGGAAAAGTGTTTTCCTTTCATCGTTGTTGAGCTAATTATTTGTCGATTGTAGTCCTGCTCCAAAAGTCAATGCAGAATGAAGCTTTGTTTGGCTGTTTTTTGAGAGAAGGTGTGTTTTGACAGCCTTCCCTTGGCCCTGCAGCAAATAATAGCAGTAACAAATCTATATATTTCTGCTCATCATGTTTGCTGCTATCTGGATCTCTTTAGTGAGATAACACGGAGAGCAAGAAATGCAGTGTTCCCTCTTTTTTACCTCTGTCTATGTGTTTTCATATTTTTAAATTAACCTTATCGACTCAAGTGTTGCAAATACTGCTGTGCTAGCCCTGGGGGACCGGGAGGCTGCTGGGGAAGCAGAGCCCAAGCGCTCTGCTGTGCCTGGAGCCTTTTCTCTGGATGGGTTTTTGCGCCTATAAGTGGCAGCTTCGTACCTTTTCATATATGGGGGCAAAGTCTGTTCACTGCCATTATGAAGATTTTTCTCCTTTTGCAGTCAAAATGCCCAATTGGGTCATTATGGACCGTGTCTTTGCCCTGTCTGCTGCCTTGGGGGATGTCCCATTGACTCTCAGGGCAGGAACGCGGTAGGATAAAGCTGGGAGGGATCAGGGGTCACCTCCTGCTGTCCCTCTTGCCTGGGAATTGCCTCCCTGGGCCATGAGAGCTCTTTCTCCTGCTCCTGTCACCGGCACAGCAAACTTCTTCCCTGTCCCCACTGGAGAGTTGAAGCTGCGCTGAGGCTTTGGGAGACACGTGGTTCTTTTTCTCCTCTTTTCACCTTCAAGTAAGCAATATATATTCAAGGCTAAAATTAAAGATATGCAGGAAATGAAATTGCTAGCATTGCTTCTGCTTGGTGGGGAAACAATTTCCTTCCCTGCTAATGGAGGGGAGGGGTCCTGCTCTCAGATCCGGAGGGTCTGAGGTGCGGGGGGCACAGAATTAGCAGCAGCCACAAAGAGAGGAAGGGAAAGGATAACTGAAGAAGGACAGGGAAAACCTCTGAAGGTGTTTGCCTATTGGCTGTGTTCGGGCTGTGCTCCATCCTATTGGGCTCTTCCTAACATCTGGAACAGCTGGACACACACTTAGCCTTGGATGTAGGATTATCACCAGGAAAATCACCGAGGAAGCCCCCACCACCCCACCAAAGGCTCTGTGTGGCTGATGGATTAACTACAGCAAGGGATAAACCTCCTTGGAAGTCTTCCAGAGGAGCAAGTGATGCTACTATAGGCCCATGTAGGCTGACAGGCTCTTAATCGAGGGATAACCCTGCTATTGAGTCCATGTTCTTCAGCTGCCAGAGAAAGGTTGGGGCACAGAGGAGAGAGGTAAAATCCCAAACAGGCTACGAGTCCTCCGTCCTCTGCACAAGAGAGCATTGGGGTTTGTTGGCTTCCCCTGCGGAGAGACTGCTGGGACCCTGGCAAATCCCTGCCAGAGCTGTGCCAATCTCTGACTCTGTCTCCTGGGGTGGGAGGAATTAAGAGCATTGGTTTAAATAAGCCTTTTTGGAAAGGAAAATCCTGAAAGTGAATGAGCTCAGAAACTTAAAGGCAGGGATTCAAGTTTCTATTGCTGTTGATTAATTTAATGTGAAATACAAAGAGTGAGGATGGGAGGGAGTTCTGGGTTCAGGATTGTCTCTAAAGGAAGCCCACTGCAATAGCCTGAAGGCGACAAGGAGATGAGTAAGCTCTGTGAGGTCTGTGTAAGAGTGGAAAACTGGCAGATTTCTGGCCAGCTACTGAAAAATCACCTCGGGCAGCTGATGCTACATGAGAAGGAAAAGCAAGGAAGGACCCTGGAATACCTGCTGGCTGCAGGCTGTCTTGGGGGATGGTCGGGTTGATGCTTCAGACCCTTTCAGACCCTGACTTTGCTCAGTTTCTAAAAACCCTCATCGCCCAGCTGTGCCTGACCCACAGCAGCATCGCGGGCACTGCAGAACCCCCGCTCCCAAGGGGCAGCCCTGGGTGCCCGCAGGTCTCCTGATCTCATGGAGGGCGGGCAAAACCCCGGCAGGGGCTGGGAAGATTGCTTTATTGGTGCGAGCCTCCGGAGCACAGGGCTGGGAAACGTAGAAGAGGTTTGTTTTCTCTTGAAAACTACGTTAATGTGACAGTTTTAAAGCAAATAAAGAAATAGGGTTGGAGGTGAGAAAAAGCACATACGTAATTTCTCAGTTACTGCTTCCATAGCTTTTTCAATTTGACTGTTTCCCCTCTGATGTGTGAAATCTGAATCTGAATCCCGGCTTTCTCTGCTCCTTCCCTGTTGACCTCGTCAGAAACACTGAATGCAAGAGGAAAAAAAAAAAAAAAAGAAAAAAAAGAACAATAAATTGCTTTATGTAGCTCCAGACAGGAAAACCCTGCACTTACCCTCACAGGCAGTCTTTCCCATCTGTTACCTCGCTGTGCTGCCTCTGGGTTACCTCAATAAGAAAACTTAATTGAGGCAATGACATGTCAGGAGAGAGTGATACATCCATTTTCACAGCCTCGCTTTTGTAACCCGCTTCACTCTTAGCAGAACTACGCTGGGCTTCACGCCTTGCAAGATTTTCCCCATTGTCTCTCTAATAATAACAACCTACGTTCATAATATTTCACATCCACGCGCAGACAAACAGTTTTTCGTGGCGTTACGTCTTTCGGTTTTAATAGCTGGCTTGCGGTAACCATCCTGTGCGTAACCACGTGTGTTTAATGCATGGATGTATAATGAGGGAAAAAAATCTCTGCTGCTCGCAGGTTGGACTGGATAAAACCTACCAGAACAGAAGGATTATCCCCCAGCTTTTTCAGACTAGGAGATGACATGAGGAGACTAATGGGTGGATTTTAAAAGTAGTTAAGAGACTTAACCGGCTGTGAGTGTTTCCTTCCTGTCATTAAAACCCAAAGTAGGGAGCTGATGTGCACTCAAGTTATAGCTGAGCCTGTCCTGAATGCATTGAGCTCATTGATGGCTGAGGCTGGACCTCCGTGTCTTTTAAGCCCCTTCATAGCACAGGAAGCACAGCTATAGTTAATTTAGCTGCCTTTAGAGGCTCCCCTTCGCTTGCTCGCTTTTCAGGAGCTGCATCATCTAGGGAAGAGCGGTAGGGACAGGCAAACAGGAGCTCAGCAGTCTGTCTCCTGCCTTTAAAAACCACTTTAAAAAAAAAAAAAAAAAAACACCACACTAGCAAACTTGCCTGTAGGACAGATCAGAGATGGTGTTGGTGTACAGAATGAAACCCTCCTGGCTCCTCAGCACTTGCAGGTTCATGACGAGGGGCAGAAAAAGGGAGGGTTTGGGGCTGTAGTTTTGGCCAGTGTTCCATCCACACCGTGCTCCTGAGAGCCCGAGGGAATCCCTTTGGAGCCAGGACTGGGGGGCAAGGGTTAGGAAACCGTCCCCAGTTGCAGCGCAGCCTGGTCCAGCACCTCCCCATGGCATCCTTCCGTGCCGTGAGGTTTCTTAAAGCGCTTTTCAGGGAGAAGTCTGTTCCTGCCACTCTCCTCCCTTCTCAGAATCAATATTAATAAATGGCAGTTGGGCGAGTGGGGGAGCTGTGTTTATCCCGTGGATGCCAGGCAGACAATGAACCTTGCCTTGCCCAGATGGCGCAGGCGCTCCTCCAAGCAGGGCTGGTGCCATTGAAACGGGCCCAAAGGCGCCCAGTTACAGTGGCAGTATGGTAATTACAGCGCCTCCAGTGACCATCTGGACACACAAACTGGTTTTCTATTTGTCAAACCTCTCCTACGTCTCCAATATTAGCCGTGTATGGGGATGCTAATTGATTTAATTGAAGCTCTCAGTGTTGAGCGGCGGGTAGTGCCAGCCTTTTCGGTCTAGGTACGTGGTGGGTTTTAATGTCGTTGTTTGAGGGAAGGGAATTGGGGTGTGCGTGTTCTGCTCTTGAGGCAGTTGCACAAGGAAGGTCTGTTGGAGGTCTCGGAGTCTGAGACTTGTGAGGGGAGATGGTTTTAAACTCGAAGAGGGGAGATTTAGATTGGATATTAGGAAGAACTTCTTTACTGTGAGGGTGGTGAGACACTGGAAGAGGTTCCCCAGGGATGTTGTGTCTGCCCCATCCCTGGAGGGGTTCAAGGCCAGGCTGGATGGGGCTTGGAGCAACCTGGTGTGGTGGGAGGTGTCCCTGCCCATGGCAGTGGGGTTGGAACTGGATGATCTCTGAGATCCCTTCCAACTCTAACCATTCTATGATTCTGAGCTCCCTTGGGCAAAGCAACAGAACTTTGCCACTCCTGGTAGGGCTGGAGTCTCATCAGCTTATTGGCTGATATTAAACAGAAGTTGTCTTTCTGTGATTTATTTATGCATATACACACAAACAACTATTAGAATTTGGTTATACAAAAAGTGAAAAATAAAGTCATGCCAAAATGATTAATAAAGTACTTTGCTTTGTACTTCATAGCATCTCGCAGCTCTGGTCACGAGCCACAAACGAGGTCCTGCGCAAATACCAAAAGGGAAAAAAAAAACCCTGGGTTTAGAGGCTTCCAGTGCACTGAGAGTCCTCCCTGCACCTTGGAAAAATCTGTTTACTGGGCTTGTATTCATGAGAAATTTTAATTTCTTTCGTGGTTTGAAAATCACCAGAAGACACTGCCAGGGATTCTCATGCCAAAAAATTATCCAGGTCTG
>VZRU01002966.1:139620-162960 GCA_013398155.1 Pedionomus torquatus | reverse complement strand
TGTTGTTTGTGTTGTTTTTTTTTGGGGGGGGGGGGTTGTGGTTTTTTTTTTCTTCCCCCCCCATTGGTTGGACTAGATGATCTTAAAAGGTCCCTTCCAACCTAGGTGATTCTGTGATAAGAGTTGGTGCCTTTCTAAATATGCACAACAAAAAAAACCAACGCTGCTCTTCCCGGGTACGACTGAATAGCTGCAGTCTGGGAGGAGACCTCCTATTAACGAGGATAAACCCGCTGGGGTGCAGACGCTGTGCCAGCTCATAACGAAACGCTGTGATTAGCCTTGGACTCCAATTTCTTCTTGCCTTCCGTCAAGGAAATAAAAATAATACCCCACACTATCTCCCTCTGCCTAACACAGATTTGAGTGGGCAGGCCCAGGAGCTGAGTTCAAGAGTCAAGTGCTTTCTGTTTGAAAAATATTTGTCCCTTCCCACCCACGGCTGCCCACGTGCTTCCTGAAATATTCCAGCCATCAGCACCGTTACCAACGCTCTCTCAAAGGAGCGAATGGAGGCTATCTGGGGACGTTCTTCCCCTGTTGGGATGCCAGGCAGTGCCCGGATCTGGGATGCTTTGGGGCTGCGCAGCTGGATGGTCCCTCTCTGGGAGCGCCCAGGGGGATGCGGGTGCTGCCGGGACCCCAGCAGCGTGGGCGGCCGCGTCGTGCTGCAGCGTGGCGGCAGGTAAAGCAGCCGCTGCTGCAAAGATTCCACCGCCCACGTGTCTGGCAAGACCTGGGAGGTGGGCGAAGCGGCGGGGAAAGGCCGCGGGTGGGAGGGGAGGAAGGATGGAGGCGCTAACGATGGCGGTGGCAGGAGCAGAAGTCCCAGCACGGCGGCTGCCTGCGTGGCAGCGGAGACCCAGGGACGGGGGCGTCTCATGGAGTCAGGCCGGGTCTCTGCCGAGCCTAACCTCTGCCCATACCTTTGCTCCCACAGCTGCCATCCTGGATGACCCCATGGAGTGCAGCAGAGGGGAGAGGCTCTCCATCACCTTGGCCAAGAACCGCATCAACCGCGCACCTGAGCGGGTGGGGAAAGCCAAAGTGGAGGTGGACATTTTTGAGCTGCTGCGAGACAGCGAGTATGAAACAGCAGAAACCAGTAAGTACTCCTCCACGCAGCCGGTTCTTCCCCAGTTCTTCTCTCTGCCGGCTCACAGGAGGTGTCCTCCACACTGTGCTCGCTGCAGAGGATAATTGTGTGATTGTCGAGGCGGGTGCACGGGGTAAAAAGCACCTCTCAGCTCTTCTGTCAGCGCTTTGAAAGATCACAGGATCAGGATTTGTCAGAGTTGGAAGGGACCTCTAGAGATCATCCCGTCCAACTCCCCTGCTAAAGCTGGGTTACCCAGAGCACATCCCTCAGGACTGGATCCAGGCAGGGCTTGAAGGTCTCCAGAGAAGGGGACTCCACAACATGTTCTTTCGTGAAAGTGGGTCTGGGAAAGGCCCGGGGCTGCCCTGGCTGGCCGTGGTTAGGTTTAGTGCAGGGACTTGGTGTGGTCTGGGTGTGGGCACAGCATCTCCTGGGGAGGTGACAAATAGCAGGAGGCAGGGCTCAGAGGGTGGGTGCTGGGACCAGTTTCCATTTGAGGGTTTACCATGGAGTTGTGAGGTGAGCCCTGGTGTGGACTGGGAGGATCTGGGTCCTTGAGAAGCTTTGCCCCCACTCAGCTCAGTGACTTGGGACAAACTTTTCTTTAATCTGTGTGTCAGTAAGCAGGAGTAACGATAGAGGAGGTGGTGCTCCTTTTTAATGTGCTTAATAGTGTGCAAATAATAGGCTCTGGGCAAGTTCAGCGCAATTAAGTTATTTTTAAAACCCCACGGAACACAGTTTGTCAGCAAACATGATGGCTCTTTCAGTGCTTTAGATTGGCAGTGGATTTGTTTATGCAAAGCGAAGTTTTCGAGTGATGTTTAAAATCGTGTGCATTAAAAAGAGCTAATTTTGAAAGAGTGATCTACTTCCCACGTTGTTTTAAAGTCCCTTAGTGTAAACTGGCCTCTGCTACAGCTCTTCTAGATGCCCATTACGTCGAGCCTGTGCTCATGAATAAAAATGGAATTGATGGTCAGTGTCTCACAGACCTCTTAGGAGCCTGACTGAAAGAAGCCAAAAAGATCTAGAATAGCCTCTTCCTGTAAGGGGGAAAATCCTTTGGAATAGAATAGCTTTTCTTCAGAATAATTTTTCAAACAACCTTTAGACTTAGGTGCCTATCACTTTAGGTGGTTGAGGCACCATCCTTGGAGGGATTCAAGAGAGAAGTTGACTTGGTGCTCAAGGATATGGCTTAGTGTTGGGTGGTGTGGGGTGGTGTTTATGGTTGTTGTTTTTTTCAGAATTTTTTTTTTCTTCCCATTGATTGGACTAGATGATCTTAAAAGGTCCCTTCCAACCTAGGTGATTCTGTGACTTCTGGGGAGGACTGTAATTTTTTTTATTACAAGCTGGCTTGAAAACGCAGGAGAAATAATTTTAAATAATAGGGATTTTGACTCTTTTCCCTGTGGTTCTTTGTTCTAAGCTTGTGTCATCTGCAGGGTATCCCAAAATGGTGTGACAGTACGGTGTGGTCTAGAGCGGGCTGCTTTTTCCTGTAGCTCTGGTCTTCGTTCTGGGCAGCCCTGGGCATCCCTGGTCCTGGAAGGCTCCTTGGCAGCCGGTGCCGCTGGGGGGCAGATCTCTGGATAACGGGCAGAAGGGGCTCGTTAGGCCTGTGAGATCAGCAGATCGCTCCCTCGTTTCCCGAATTAGTGTTTGCATTATTTATAGAAGCATGCAGTTAATAAAGTGCGCTTCAGCAAGTACCTGTATGTCTATTTATAGAGCCTGTCACAGGCAGTCGAGATGAAGATCATCACGTGCGGCATCACAGGGAGTGTTTGAAACTGCAGTTCTCTGCCTTTTGGGGCCCCTCGTATCTACTAGCCTTTCCTGGGTCTTCCCCATCTGTTCATGGTTGCGTGCATCCCACTGCACCCTCGTTTGGCACAGCGACAAAGCAAATCCAGCAGGTGGAGGGAGGTCATTCTCCCCCTCTGCTCTGCACTGGGGAGGCCACAACTGGAATCCTGCCTCCAGTTCTGGGCTTCCCAGTTCAAGAGAGACTGAGAACTACTGGAGAGAGTCCAGCGTAGGGCAACAAGGATGCTGGAGGGATTGGAGCATCTCCCTGAGGAGGAAAGGCTGAGAGAGCTGGGACTCTTGAGCCTGGAGAAGAGAAGGCTGAGGGGAGACCTTATCAATGCTCCCAAGGATCTGGAGGGTGGGTTGAAGGAGGATGGAGCTGGACTCTTCTAAGTGGTTCCCAGGGACAGGACGAGGGGCAACGGGCACAAGCTGGAAATTGGGAAGTTCCATTGGAATATGAGGAGAAACTTCTTTGGGGTGAGGGTGTCAGAGCCCTGGCAGAAGCTCCCCAGGGAGGGTGTGGAGTCCCCTTTTCTGGAGACCTTCAAGCCCTGTCTGGCTGCAGTCCTGAGGGATGTGCTCTGGGCAGCCCTGCTTTGGCAGGGGAGTTGGACGGGGTGTTCTCTAGAGGTCCCTTCCAACTCTGACAATTCCCTGATTCCATGACATCCAGTCTCACACTGGAGGGATGGGGGCTGCCAGTGTTTCCCAAGCACATTCCCAATTTGCGCCCCAAAGTATCCCACATCTCCCACCCAGTCTCCTAGGAAATGAGAAAATGACTTGCTTGAGCCTTCGGTGTCTTTGAAAGAACCAGTAGCATTTTTAGTTCCATTCTTTCCCCCTTCCTCATAAATCTCGTGCGGATAGAGGTGCTGGTGGTCTTTTGACTTTGCTGGGGAAACAGGCTCCATTGCCCAGTGACCCTCTAACACTGGGCAGGAATTGTTCTGGTGGAAGGTTTTTCAAGCCAAAGAATACTAATTTGCTGAGAAAGAAGCATTATGCAAGAAATTGTTGACTTCGTCAAGCGAAGTGTTTGGGGAGAACATGGAAATGGGATAAGTGAGGAAGAGGCAATCTTCCAGTTAAAATTTTTACCTCGGGGTGGTTGTCTTTGTTTTCTCTACTCAGACTCACAGAATGTAAAAAGCAGAAATTGGAGCAAACAGATTTGATTTTGGTGAAGTGAATATTCGCATAATTTTGCAATATGTTACTTGCTTTTTCTTCAGAGGGAAAAATCTGTAATTTATAAGCATTTCTTATAAAAGGAAAAATCTGGTTTCTGCGTGGCTCCGCTATTAATGTCACCCAAGTTATTCTTCATTTATAACGGTGCCAGAGGAGAATCAGATCCTTTAGCTTAGATTTCAAGGCTTCCATGGCTTTCAAATGTCTGACTTCTCAGCTTTAATATGGCACTGGTATTTGTTATCACACATAATATTAGTAAAAGTGGGTTAGATGTTTTAACCTCTGACTGCAAAGCTGTTACACATCTGTTTAATACTGGTCTCAAATTTCACGCCCTTTGAATCACCCAGAAATATCACAGCCAGCACGCCTGGCCCACTGCTCTAGGAGTGCTGTGATCACACCCCATCAGTGATATTCTGCGTGCAATCAGTGCTTCAAGAGAAGAAAGTCTTTCTGAGAGTTCGTTTTTATTTCAGTTGTTGAGCTATTTTTCTTTTTCTTTTTTTTTTTCCTCCTGACTGACTCGGGTACCTTACTATTAAGGGGCCAAAAAATCACAATTGCTGTAGCAGATAAAATATGAGTCAGTCTGAATCCCGTCCATGCATGGTTTGCCATTTCAGCTTTATATATGACTGAAGACAAACCCCGACTCTTCCCATACGCCACATCGGTGAAGTCCCGGGTTTTGGAATGAGTTTGCAGTGAAAGGTTGTGGATAGAGCTTTTTTTTTTTTTTTTTGCTGTTATAACTAAAGCCTGTTCTCTCTTTTGTCTTTGGTGCTTAAACTCCTTTTATGGAGATCCAAAACGACTTGTTTAATCATGTCTTTATCTGAAACACCTTACTCCTTTTGATGTCCAGGGAGGGACACATTTTCTGCTTGTCACCCTGTCCCCTATCGTCTCATCAGCCTTTTAAGCATCTTTCTGTTGTTAATCCAAGCATTTCAGGGCGAGTCAGCAGCCAGAGTGAGCAAGCAGCTGGAGGATTTTTAATTTTTATTTATTCACACCAACATGTGCCTGTTACGTCTATTCGGTGACATTGGCTGTCTTGGAGCCTCTGTAACACCGTCTGCTGATGCACTTGGTGTTTTCTCTATGAGAATCCCATCCTGACCAGTCCCTGTCATTCAAGATTCTCAATCGTTGCAATCGTTGAGGTAATTGCATACCTTCCCTGCTCTTTTATTTCCAGTTAGAGGCAGGGATCTTCTTGGCATGCTGTTTGAAAGCCTTGTGTCGGGTACCTGTATGAGGTGAAAGAGGTGCTGTGCTCTGCGCCGTGGGTGGGTGCTCTTGCTGGAGCTCTCTGAGCGTGCTTGGAACAGGGAGAGCTCATGGAAACGCTTGCCAAGAGCCCCGAGATCCTGGGAGGTGAAACTGTGTCTCAGTGGATGTAGGTACACATATAACGTAGGATGTAGGGACACATATATATTATATATATATTATAGCAGCCTTTCAGTATCTGAAGGGAGCCTACAGGAGAGCAGGAGAGGGACTCTTGGTCAGGAAGCGTAGTGATAAGACAAGGGGTAATGGTTTTAAACTGGAAGAGGGGAGATTTAGATTGGATATTAGGAAAAAATTCTTTGCTGTGAGGGTGGTGAGGCACTGGAACAGGCTGCCCAGGGAGGTTGTGGATACCCCATCCCTGGAAGTATTTAAGGCCAGGCTTGATAGGGCTTTGAGCAACCTGGTCTAGTGGGAGGTGTCCCTGCCCATGGCAGGGGGGTTGGAACACGATGATCTTCAAGGTCCTTTCCAACTCTAACCATTCTATGATTCTACATAACATGGAGTCTAAGCATGACTAAGTGGATCGAGGATGATCAGTAGCACCCGTATCCCATCTCATGCTAAAGAGGTTTCTAACGTGGTGTCACTTCAATGTCCCTTATTTCTTGAGGTACTGAATTCAAAAAGACATAAAAAGTGGGCACAATCTTGGGCAGAGGTATCTGGGTCTGCAGCAGTCAATAATGTGTCCTGCAGAGTATATAGCTTAAGTGGTACCCATGTGATGAATTATGAAGAGACTTGAGTGGCTGGGGCTCTGTCAGCATCCGCAATTATAGTTTGTGGAGTTGTTTGGGATGAATTTTTGATATGGGCCTGACATTTCTACATCCCTGGAAGTGCTTGTCTGAATCCTCAGTGGCCACCATGGTAGCGAGATGGAGCCTTTTCTCCCCGTGGAGGCTAACAGCATCAGGTAATGTTCTGCAAGAGGAAATGTGCTTGGATTACAAGAGAAGCAGCTTTCCAAATGTGGTCGGAACCTTTGCCTCAGGCACCTCCACTTTGTTTCCATTCATTTTCCTTAATTTTACTGGATGTTTCACCCTTGGCTTGATAAGATCTCTTTCTTCTGACAGTTGTTGCAACTCTGTTGCTATGACTACTTAACCCACTTTTTGTTCTCTATACCAGAGATAAGAAGTGCTGGCCAAACTTTCCCATGTGTGCATAACAAAATTCCCCCCAGGGCTTTTGCCCTGATGACTGGTGGGTAAAGAGGACTTGGAGTAGCTTCTTTCTCCTCAGAACAGGCTGTGGTACAGCTCGGAGGGATGGATGAGGGCCACAGAGATAGCACAGAGGGTTTTCAAATTGCCGGTGCTCTCATTTAAAAGGATCTTCTGAAGAGGTGTAAGTGCCTGTAAATTTTTAAGCACAGAGGAGAAGCAAGTGCTGGATTCCTTTGAAGATGCTGCAGAAAAATATCGCTCGTTCTGTAGCAGATCGAGATGGTGGAAGATGAGAGAGCACAGAAGGAAGGGAAACCCAAGAGAAGATGTTTGCATATCATCGGCCCTTTCTGTGACAAGTCAGAGCAATCAGTATGTATGGAGAATTAGTAGTACAAAGAGTTTCTTCCTTCAAACAACACTTGGAGAGAAGGGAAACCAGTTCCCTGAAGTGACAAGCCAAGTCCTCAGCTTTTGGCTTCGTATTCCAGTCCTGAGGCTATGGAGACTTATGAAGTCTAAGGCCAGAGATTGACCACCTTGATTAGCTGATCTTACCTTCTGCAGAAAATGAACTGTAGGTGTTCACTTGCTGAATGCTACGCTCAGCCCCATGGCTCACTCATCTAAAAAAAGCCCAAGTGCAGTACGGGCTCTCATTTCACGTCCAGTCTTGATTTAAGGACTAGAAGTTGGTAGAAAACCTTCTGTGATGTGTAGTACAGCGGTTTTGATGATGAATTCCCTTCACTACAAAAAAAAAAAAAAAGAAGTTCTGGGTTGAATTTTTCTAGGTGGTTTTTTTTTTATTTATTTCTTTTCCCAGCCGCTGAATCTCAATAACTTTTTACAACCGTCACAAAAGCTTGTCTAAGGCAGGGACCCGCAGTGAGGATGGTGCTCGGAAACAGCCTGGCCGTTTGATACTGAAGGAGCACTGGCTTTCAAACCTCAGCTCCGCAACACAGCGGTTTAGTTTTTACATATGAAAATGTTGGGGGCTTCCTCTTGCCAAAACTGATAAGTGGTTGTGCAGGGCCTCCTTTCTCTCCCTGTGGCATCCTCTTTCTTCAGAAAGCAGCCACTTGACGCCGGTCTAGCCGATGCGGCTTTGTCTGGGGAGAAAGGAGCAGTGCGTGGCAATGATGAGGCAGGGCTGGTGTTCCAGGATAAGCTGCGGGCAGCACATGTTCAGAGGAACCTTTTGGAGCTGATGGGGCTCTCACCTTCTGTTGGTGAGGCTTCACCTGTGCAAACCGCTCTGGAGGAGCCTTTCTGAGCGACGCGGCTGATTGGGATGGCAGCGGGGAGGTGATGCCAGCTGGGGCAGTCCTTGGAGTGCCATTCAGCTAAATTTGTGCTGTGAATTAAAGGGACAAAAGGTTGCAGTTTAACCCGGGAAGCTTGAGGGAAGAGATTTAACTTCTTCATTTTGTCAGGGCCTTTTTATTGTTCTGCTAACCTTGGTGGCATGGAGCCAGAAGATTAACTACCGCCAGGAAAAAAACCCACACAAATGAAAAACAGTAATAGGATCCTTATTATTCCCACTCAGCTCTGCAGAGGATGAGGGAAGAAATTCATAAAAGTTTGTTTGCTGCTAGATGATGCTTTGAAGCTAGGTCACTGCTGTGTTTAGCATCTTCCATAAACCTTGGGTAATGTTTTTTATCTTGGAGAATAGCAGATGGGGCCAAAAAAGGGTGTTATAAGAGAAAAACCCCAGTTCTGAGTGAGAGATGAGGATGCTCTCTTGGGGAGAATTCAGGCGGGATTTAGAAAGGCTTGGGAAGGACGGAGAGAGGGGGGTGTCACAGGCAGGGTGACAGTGCTTCAGAGGTAGTAGAGAGATTTGGGGGGGAGATAAATGGCAGGGAGTGTGTTGTGTGAAGGAGGTGATACTGTTTCCCTACTGAGGTGCAGCAGGTACCGTAAGTATGACTGTCAGCTGGAAATTGAGGACAAAGTCTAACGTGTTTCCTCCCTCTGGTGTCCACAGTGTGCCAGATTCTCCCCAAAGGAGTGGTAGGCGTCCTGGGACCTTCCTCAAGCCCAGCCTCGAGCTCTATTATCAGCAATATCTGTGGGGAGAAAGAGGTAAGTGGAAACATTCAGTGCTGGAGTAAGTCTGTGTCCTGGCACCGACTGACTTGGCCCCAGTGCCAGGCAGCTGCCTAGGGCTGGCAGGGTGATGAGGGAGCCTTGGCTCCTTCCTCCTGGTGTATCACGTCGGGTATGGGGTGTGAGCAGAGTCACCCGCTGTGGGTAAGGGGCTCTGCAGGGATCCTGACCTGTTCTGCAGCCTCCAAGATGCTGTTGGTGGGCAGTGGTCCCTGCTGGCTGCTGCCCGGTGCCCAGGCTCCCTGGGAACACAGAGTTTTGCTGCTGATTTAGTAAGTATGGATTAGGTTTTTAATTTACCACTATACCGAGCAGCAGTGCCTCCTGTGCAGATCCCATGCAGAAGGGCTTTCCTGCAGACTTGAAAGATTTCATTTGAGACTGTCACATCTGTGCCAAGTCCCAGCTCCAGCTGCACAGCTCGCTGCAGCCTCCAGCTCTGCCTTATGCTGCCTTCTCCCTCGCCTGGGGCTGCCTCTTGCAGTTCTTGTTCAAGCTGGGTGCTCTGTTTCTCTGTCACCCTTTCTGTGTACACACACCTCTCCTTCCCACCCAGCTCCCCAGACCCTCTCCAGCTGGTGTCCACATGCCTCCTGACACCCAGAGTATTCTGTCCTCGTGTCCCAGCAGGGATGTCACCTCCATTAGATGGGACAGTGAGGTACCTGCCTGTGGTTCTCCAGGACATCCTCGGCAAAGATGACTTGCTGTGGTCATCTTGCCTGCTATATCAGCCCTCCAGTGGCTTCTAATCATTGGAGTTGGACTAGATGATCTTAAAAGGTCCCTTCCAACCTAGGTGATTCTGTGATTCTGAGTTGAAAACCCGGTTTATTGCCCCTTCTCTTCTGCACATATTCTTGAAGCTTCTTCCTTTTCCTTTTCCTTTTCCTTTTCCTTTTCCTTTTCCTTTTCCTTTTCCTTTTCCTTTTCCTTTTCCTTTTCCTTTTCCTTTTCCTTTTCCTTCTCCTTCTCCTTCTCCTTCTCCTTCTCCTTCTCCTTCTCCTTCTCCTTCTCCTTCTCCTTCTCCTTCTCCTTCTCCTTCTCCTTCTCCTTCTCCTTCTCCTTCTCCTTCTCCTTCTCCTTCTCCTTCTCCTTCTCCTTCTCCTTCTCCTTCTCCTTCTCCTTCTCCTTCTCCTTCTCCTTCTCCTTCTCCTTTTTTTCTCTCTCTTTTCTGCCTACCTTGTCCTTGTTTTGATCTCTGTCACCTTTTACTTCATCCTCCTTCACATGCAACCCTCATGTGAGCCGTGTCACCACGGACAGAGGGGTGCAAAATCCTCACCTTGCCCTGCTGGATGCCCATCCCGGCCAAAGCTCCTGTGACATGGCTTTCTGCACGTTCTTGGAAAGCTGTGCCCCTTTCTGTTTACTGCTGTTCCATCAGTGCAAACCCTTTTTATCTGTGTCCAGACTATGTGCCTGATTTAATATTTTATAAGCCTTGAACCATCTTACACTGATCTGGCTCTGCTCTCGGGAAAAGAAATTGAGTTCTCTTCTCATAGTTCATCCCTTTAAAGCCAGATAACATCTCTTAGCCATTTAGTGGTCTCTCTCCAGAGCCCAGCCTCCAGGGAGGGGATGCCTGGAACCCAGCACTGTAAATAACTTGCATTCACAAATGACTGCGGTTCTTTGGTCCCCAAGAATCAGAAGTGAGGAAGAGATGGAAGAAATCTTTTAGACCTAGTGCTCTGGGCTACAGCAGGATGGGTCTCTCGAGAGTATTTTGTAGTGTTTTCTCCAGTTAAATGTCCCAGGCATGTGCTCCATCCCATGCAGAGACAACTCTGCAGTAACAGATTGTGAGTGGTTTTTCCCTGAATTTCATATTCAGTCAGAGTTGTTGATCTAAGCCTCTTTGGTTTGGCTTTTGTTTTTTTTTTTCCAGAAATGAAAGGTGAGTGCTGGTGCACTTCTAAGGTATTCGATTCTCCAGCTTGATCTCGGCTGCCCTCCTGGTGATGTAAACCTGCAGTAACTCCCCGTGATTTATATTGCAGCAGCATCTGTTGGTGCTGCTGTGTTAAATGTGGTACAGCAGCCCAGCCGTTGTACGTACAGCCGACCATCAGGTGAAGAAAAGGGTGTCCCCATTTTACCAGCGAGGCACCAGCTGGTGGAATGACCGGCCTGATGCTCACCACCTGTCGAGGATAAACCTGTCTCCTTCGTTACCCCTCTAGTGCCTTTGGCCCAAAGATTTCCTTCTCCCCCTGCCCAGAAAGGAGTGATGCAGTGGGGCAGAGCTCTTGGAAAGGAGAGGAGGGCTCCAGGAGCGAAGGTGAGGTCTGAGCCAGGGCCGTGATGGCAGGAGCTGCTGTGGTGGTGGCTGCCTTCACCTCTATCTCTTTCTTCTGTCAGTGGTTGTTGCTGCAGGTCTCGGGCTCCGTCTGGCTCCCCAGGGTGATCAGCACGCTTGTACTGGAGCTGCCTTGTCTGCTCTGGTTAAAGGAGTTGGCCTGTTGCTTGCAGCCCGCTTCTCTCCCTGTTAGCAGAGCCCGTGGTGAGGGCTGCAGAGTGAAATCAAGGCAGATAGCAGCTTATTACTCTTTAACTTTCCTATTGCTAACCAAACAGCTTATGCTGTCAATAAAGCAGCCGTCACAAGCTACTAATAGCCTTTCCCAAGAGGAGAGAAACGGGAGGCGTAGGATGATAGCTTCCGGAAGGACTAATAATGGAGGAAAAGAGGACTTGACACTCCTCTAATGAAGCCGGAGCAGATGTTTCCCTTTCTCTCTCTTCTATTTCTTCCAAATAATTCACCCAGCAAAAGGAAAACAATATTCCTTCTCCTTATTTGGCTGAGCCCCCGGTGTCTCAGCTTGGTCTGTCTGCCCACCCGTTCCCTGGGAGCCCTTGGGCTGTCCCCCCCCCATTCCCTGCCCCGTGCAGCTTCCCTGCTCCTCCTCCCCCAAATTCCCTGGGAAACAGCATCCCACTCCCGCCTCCTGCTCCGCTCTATTAATGACAAGCGCAGTGTTATTAGCACTCGTGGTTATGGTCCCGTTGGAGCTTGCCCGCCGTATGGCCACCTGTTACCTCTCTGCTGATCAAAAAAAACCCAAAGCTTCTGGCTGCGGCATCTGTTCCTCTCTCTCCTGAGCCTCGCCGGCGCGGGGTCATCTTGTTCTTCCCTTCATCTCTCCTAATTACCTGCCGACACGTCGGTCCTGCAGGCAGAGGTGGATTTGCAGCACTTCATCCATCCAGCAGACGGCAAAGGTCTGGGGGTCTCCGGCAGGGGCTGTGTCACTCCCTGCCTGCCTGCAAAGCAGCCTCCCTATTTACCCAGGCAGCAAGCCCGAAATGAAGTGTGGGCCTGGCTACAATTAGTGCCCAAGCTAATTAGGTTGCACTCATCCGGAATGGTTTCCTGTGCTGTAATCACAGCCCCCGTTGCCTTTCTCTGAGTGGCTCAGCAAGACTTTTCCTGATCCACTCCTTCCAGTGGCTCCGTGCTGCTGCGATAATTATTTCCCTCTGCTGTTGCGCAAATCCCACCCTCCTCTCCTCACTCCAGTGGTGTTTCTCCAGTTTTATTGGGATATTTCACTTTCTGCCTGCTGTGCGTTTCGCACCAAAGGTCCTTTAGGGTAGATTTACTTGTTTTTATTTCCTTTGCCTCTTTAATTATGTTTTCTTTCCCCCTCCTCCCCACTTAGGTCCCTCACTTCAAAGTGGCACCAGAGGAGTTCCTGAAGCTGCAGCTCCAGCGATTCACCACCCTCAACCTCCACCCCAGCAACACCGACATCAGCGTGGCCGTGGCAGGAATCCTCAACTTCTTTAACTGCACCACTGCCTGCCTCATCTGTGCCAAAGCCGAATGTAAGTCCTCGCCAGGCTGGTTTCGGCAGCCCCTCTGCTCCCGGCGCCTTCTGTTCGAGCTCCTTCTGCGTGTTTGGTGCCTGTTGGAGAAGGTCCCACAGGCAGCCTGCGAGAGATGCCTGGCTGTAGCACCCAAGGGCGTTCGTCTCGCCTGGTTTGGGGTGGCAGGGTCTCTTCTGTTGGCAGCAGGGTGGGCACTCGGGCAGAGCAGCCCGAAAGAGCGGAGACCTGTGGAGCGGTTTTTTTTCCACCCTGTTGCCCCGTGGAGGTGTTTGTGGTGTTTGTGAGAGGAGGAAAGGCGATGGGGGAGACTTGCCTGCCTTCTGTTTGACAATCTGAAGAGTGTTTTGCTTGCACAGATGGGTTTTTGAAGTGAAAAAAAAAAAAAAAAAGGCTTAGCCTTGTTTCTGGAGATTATTTTAGGCAAGTAAAGCTTTTTGAAATATGTCTTTCCCAAACCCACGTGCAGTTTGTGGCCTAAACGCGGGACTTGATTTATAGTCAATACACTGCACACCCTCTTGGGCTCTGCAGCCATACATCTGCTGGTAATTGTGCATCTGGATGCTGGAGCATTCACCTCAGCCAGATCGTATTCATCTCTGCAGAACTCTGCTAACGGGGCAGGAGCAGGCTCTGCATCGTCGTGGATGGAGAGAGTAAAGCATGTCCTGAGCTTTCCAAGGGGTGGGGAGGTAGCTGGTGTGTAGTAGCCGTGTCTATTTAGCTTTTTTTATCCTGTATCCAGAGTTTACCATACAAAGAAGCTTAGGAGAGGGGCTTTGAAAAGGCACGTGGACCCAGTGAGAGCGTTGGGGTTCCTGGCAGGAGATTCATGGGCTGTGACCATGCGGGCAGGTGGAAAGGCAAAGCAGCCTTTCCAGCTAGCCCTGGGCAAACTTCCCACCAGCAGCTGTAACACAGTGGTTGGGGCAGGCTGGTACACAGGGACAGCAGGAATAATAGCACCTTTTTTTTTCACTGTACGTACCCTGAGGAGACCACGTCCTCAGCCGATGTGAGTCAGTACCTTGCCTTCCATAAGCACGCTCAGGTTTACCCCAACGGAGAACCTGACCCAAAATGACGCAATTAAAATCATGCAAATGATCTCCTGCATTACTTCTAGTGCTGGAATATTTCATTGTCTAACCTTAACCTTAAGCAAAAATGAAAAGGAGGGGGAAAAAAAAGAAAAAGAGGGAGAGAAGATAATTGGATTTTCTCACCTGGCGTGCAGCGTGCTCCCAGCTCTGGCCGGGCTCGGAGCACACGTACCCATCAGCAACCTCCGTACAGCCCTGCCCTGCCAAAACGTGGAGGTGCCTCCCATTGAACACAGCCTGCTATTGATACAGGCTTCCTTTAACTGGATCAAAACCTTGGGAACCGAATAGCTGACATTAAAACAACGCCCTTTTAATCGAAGCGGCCCGGTTTATTTTACCCTGGTATTCCCGGATAACTCAGTCTTTAGGATGTGCTGCACAACCCAAGTCCTTCCCAGGTCCAAGGAAGATGAGGGATGGGTGCCTTTCGGGCATCCTGCTCTTTGTGCTCGGTGAGGACCTGAGCTAGCCTTGAAGCAAGGCATGCTCCAACTATAATGAAGTCAGAAAGATGTGATTCAGGCTGGTGTAGGAGCACAAGCCCTCGTTTTTCCCTTAGGACAAGCAGTGCTCCTAAGCGCAGTCCTTAAACAACTAACTTGAGGCACTTTGGGCTTTTGGAAGGTTCCCTGGAGGCAAATAAGGGGAGCATATGAGCTGTCTGCTCATCAGTAAGGAAATGCTGTTTTGAGGGATGTTATTATTTAGATCCCAGGAGGGAAAGACGTAGCTGTTCTGGTTTAAGCAGGAGGCTGTGCGATGGGACTCCTGGGTCCTATCCCATCACACTCACACTATCACTGTAAGGAGCCACATCCTCTTGGGACTGATGGTAATTTTTTCTGGCAGAAGCAGAAAATGACCCTCAAAGTCAACAGACTTAGGCCAGCCTAAGTGTAACGCAGCGGTGGATAGAATAAGATGACGTGACTCAGTTTCTCTGTGGGCCTTTCCTGCCTCCCAGGGCCATTCCCCAGCTGTGGGCTGCAAACGTTCCAAGTTCTCTGGAGGGGAGGTCATATCTGCTGAGAGGTGGGGGTGACTACTCCTGCCAGCTCCAAATGTCTGCTAAGAAAAGGAAAAATAAGAGAGATGAGGACTTCCCGCTGGCCAGCTTGAACCACTGACCTTCTGCGTGTACCTATGGTCCCCATAGGAGTGTTCAGACATGGCATGATGCAGGCTCTGCCCATGGTGGTCCTCACTTTAGCACTTCAAAGTAGGCAGGAGGTGTCTACCAGCCCTTGCTCAAGTTTGGCCTGCCGAGCAGCCTTCTGAAGTGCCAGCCTGTCAGCATCTCACATCCTCTCGCCATCAAACAAAAGGGAGTCTCTTCAGATAACAGAGACTTCCCTCCACAGGACACGAGGAGCTGCAAGCAGGAGGCCTGGTGAGGCTACAGGTAGGATCTGATATGCTGGAAATGATCATTTCCTCCAGTCAGAGGAGGAGATCAAACGCTTCTTTTCTTCCTTGGTCCTCTCGTCCTCCTCTCTCTGTGCCTGATGTGCTTTTGAAAGTTGGCAGCTGGGCTCTGCCTTCCTCGCCGAGGAGCTGAGCCACGGGCTGGAGGAGAAGGTGACAGCAGAGGTGCAGATGTGGTCAGTGAAGACAAGGGTGAAGAGGATGCTGAGGCTCTGCTGTGGATCACAAACTCGTAGCAGTTGGCAGAGGGATGCCCTCCAGTTTGTGAGATTAGCTTACAGCTGAGAGGCACAACCTTTGGCGTTAAGGAGCAGGATCTAATTCTATTTCTGCAGGAAATTGAAAAGATGCGTTTCCAAAGGGGATGGCTGAAGATTTCCCTCCAGGTGTCCATGCTTCTAAGTGAATTTCTGTCCCCTTGAAAGCCACGTCGTGGTGTAAATCTGGGCTTCTCCCACCAGCACAGGGCATGCAGAGCAGTGCAGCTCTCCCTTTTCCTCCCTCTCCGGCCAAAGCCAAGCGCTGCGGGGCTGCAACCTCTGGCGGTGCCCTGTACCCACTGTAGAACAAACACTCCCCCCCGCCAGCCCCTGCTTCACCCTGGTGTTTGCCTGGGGATGCTCTCCAAGGGTAGAAGGATCTCAAGTTCAGCGATGGTCCTGGGCATTTCAGTCTGTGGGCTCCTGGCATCGGTGGCCGGGTGTGCTCAGCCCTCATCACCCACTTAAATTGGGTGCAGGTTTGGCGGTGAGGGCTTGGGGAGCTGCAGCTAGTGCTGCCTCCCCTCCTCCTAAACATCCACCTCTTACACAGTGCACAGCTAAATGCCAGAAAATTTCCACTGTGGAAAGAAGGGCAAGTTCCCATGAATTTTTTCTTTTTTTTTTTCTTCTAATGCAAGACTTTTATAAAGTTAGTAAAATGCTCTTAAAATCTTCCTGAAGATCTTCCCAGCTGGGACGAGCTGTGAGTAAACTTGGTGTTCTCAGGGCTATTAACTTGCAACAACCTGGCTGCTCCCCTTCCTTGCAGAGGTGGAATAAGGGGAAGATAAACCTCAGAGCATCGTGTGGAGGGCTTAGGTAAAATTTACCGTTCGCTTCTGCTAGCACACAAGAAGGTGTTCAGGTGAGGTCTAGTCCTTGTGTCCTGCACACAGAGTGAATTCACTGGCTACTGAGGAAGAAAAAGAAGCTGATGTGATCCAGAGAAGTCCTGGCCGCAGCTGGTTTTGTAGTCCCTTGCTGAGCTCCTGCCTGTACTCGGAGCACAGGTAAGAGGCAAATACATTGTGAAGAGCTCGCTGCAAACTTGGAGCGCTGAAAAAACCCTCACTGTCAATGAGAGGCTCCTCAGTCTTGGATTAAACCTGCCTTTTAAAAAAACCCTTTTAAACCTGCCGCTGTGTTATCTTTGTGAAGTGCAGGGAGTCCTTGGAAGCAGCGCTCTCCCAACGCTAACGGCATGGCATGGAATCGCTTCCCCGGCCCCCGACCTTCCGATGGATGAGCGGTTTTCCCGCAGTCGAAAGTACAGTTGGGTCAAGAGTAAGGGTCTGACTTGAGGGAGGGGTTTTGTCCCACCCGCCAGCTGGGACGTGATTCTGATGATAGTGCCGCTCTTTACAGTTTCCTTCAGTTCAACTTTTGCCCTTCTTCTGGGACTGTCCTTCTGTAGGGATGGGATGCGCGGCCACGCTGGCCGTCTCTGCCTTGCTAATGATTGCATCTGGTGGTCTCTCTGGTCAATCAAACTTGACAGGAGGTTATTTCCCGATGGCATGCAGCAGCTGGATAGAAGAGACTCTATCAAATATGCTTTCTTGACTAAGAAAAGCTGCAGCAGGAGCTCTGACGTCTTATTAGAGATCGAGGAAGCTGCGTTGGAAGCAGCCCTTGCCATGACCTAGCTGCGGGAAGAATCTTCAGTCAGAAGCGCTGAAGGCAACAGGGCACAAGTCCAGGGAAGTCAGGACTCGTCCGTGTGGGTGCTCCCCAATTATTACTGCTTTTCTTCGGCTCCTGTCTGAAGGAAAAGCCCAGCCCTGAGGACAGCGTGGGGAGTGCCAGGGTAGCCAGCATCCTCAAGGATATGGCTTAGTGTTGGGTGGTATGGTGTGTTGTTTATGGTTGTTGGGTTTTTTTGTGTGGGTGTTTTTCAGTGTTTTTTTTTTGTTTTGTTTTGTCTTTTTTTTGTCTTTTTTTTTTTCTTTTTCTTTTTTCCCCTCCCATTGGTTGGACTAGATGATCTTAAAAGGTCCCTTCCAACCTAGGTGATTCTGTGATTCTGTGATCCTGGCTCGCTCCTGAGGCTGCCTGAGGAGGCGGAGGGCTGCGCTGGGACACTTGTGTGTGTGTGTGGGGGGGTCATTGGGGCACGGGGAAGGCAGGAATGCAGATGAAAAGACAGAAAGAGAGAGGAGGGCTTTGAAGTGGAGGTGGAAGGTGGGTCTCCAGAGATGTTGCCCAGGGGTGGAACCGCTGGACTGCAAGTATTACTGTATTTTACTCTAATTTCTTGATAAAGCACCAGATTTGCTGGTTGGTTGGTTTGTTTTACCATTGCTTTCTGCATTGCTTTGGGAATTCCCCATCCACAAGTAATTCTGTGCTGTGCTAGGACCTTACTTGCAGTTCTTTCTCACAATGTAGGCCTGATGTATTTTTGCAATGATCTCTGCGTTGTCTCAGTCTCAGCAGAGCTTTCCATCCCTGGCGACATGTGCCCTTGGAAGATAACAGCTCCCCAGCAGAGCGTTCCAAGATCTCTGAAGTGTTTCTTGCCGGGCACGTAGTTTGGGAACTAGTAATGCAAAGGCTTAGGAGGAGGAATCATCCTCCAGCAACCAGGACCAACCAGAACTACCCTGCACGCAGGAAGATAACGGAGAACCTCTCTGGGGTCCTGAGCAAATTTATCTCAGCAATCTTATGTCTTCCCAAGAGGCCTTTGGGGCCACTTTTTGTCTGGGGAACAGCTGGAAGAGTTTTCCCATTTGCTAGCCCAAAGCACTGCAGCCCCAGCTGCTTTCCTTTGCAGCTGCAGGGCTGCTTCCTAGCGGGGGTGACCATGGGCCACGGGAGAATTGCTCTTTGAACAAGCATAAAGTGTAAAGCTGTTAAATTTTTTTTTTTTTTTTTCTTTTTTTCTCCCTTGTTTTTGAAGGCCTTTTAAACCTAGAGAAGTTGCTTCGGCAGTTCCTCATTTCCAAGGACACGCTCTCGGTGCGGATGCTGGATGACAGCCGAGATCCCACCCCTCTCCTGAAGGAGATCCGCGACGACAAAACGGCCACCATCATTGTACACGCCAACGCTTCCATGTCTCACACCATTCTGCAGAAGGTAGGTGTCTGCTAGGTGTCACGGTCCTAAATGCTGCTGCTTCCACTGGAAGGAGGTCCTGCGTGCGGTACATGAGCGAGCACATGCAGGTCTGGTGTGTGATAACAGAGTGTAAAAACTCCTGCCACGGCACTGGAAAGGGTCTCCGCCGAGAGGAGGAATTGCCACTGCTGGCGTTTCTGGGGAAGATTGTTTGCTTTCTCCTTCCAGGACCGCGTCTGTGGAAGCAATGGTTTAATTGCCCTGAGCCGATGTCTTTGCTTTCGAGAAGCGGTGTGTGCTTGTGGCTCCTCTTGCTGTCAGGCAGCTGTTGGGGGCTGCTCAGCCCTCTGAAATCAGTCAGTCGGTGCAATAGCTTTTATTTTTCTTTTTCTCTCCAAGTATATTTCTAACTTTTCACTTCCTCTTTTTTTAATTTTTTTTTATTGTCTTATTAACCAGGATTTTATTTTAATCGTGTTTATTTTTAAATGGTCTCTTGCTGCAGTTTTTAGCGTTTGTTTTGATAGCCTGCTTCAAAACTGAGCAGTGGCTCCAGATGGAGTCTAAAGTTGTGTAGTTTCCCACATCCTGGGATGGAACAAGTACTTTCCTCGACGGAGGCAGGATCCAAGCAGTGGGGTCCCCCCTTGGCTGTTGGTGCAGGCATTGGACAGGCGGTCCTGGCTGCGGTGCGGGGGAATCAGCCCTACAAAACCTTTGATTGTATCAGATGTACCCCTGATGGCAGCCAGCAGAAACCATTAGAGCTGTTATTATAATTCCCCACCTACCTCCCCAAAGATTTGCATTGCACTGGTTGCAACTTTGCATTTTTAATAGGCGGGGCTTTTTTCGGAGGGGAGGATTTTGGGTCCCCTCTATGCAGGAAGAGGGGTGGTGTTCTGGTCTCTTTTTTTTGTATTTTTTTCCTATTTTTTTTTTCCTCCTGGTCCCCGTTGCTGCCTGGCTGCTGAGGGCTGTCCCCCTCCTCTGTTGCTATAGTGACTTCCCACAGGCACACAGCAGTTCTCTTCGGGTACCCGCAGCCTCCCTTCCCAGCTCGAGCATCCTTCTGCCACAACTGATAAAGATGTCAGAGATTGCCACGATTTTTCAGCAGTTCAGTAAAACCTAATGTAATCTTCCCGGCTAGAGGATTGGGGCAATGGAAGGTAATAAACAAGGAGCTTCTCATCTGGCAACTTCTTGCACCTTGGGAGGCTGGGAAGTATTTTCTTTACAGAGTTGCAGGCGCAGCGGGGAGTGAGGTTGTGAACAAGTTGGTACCTCCTTGGCCCCTGCCCGCAGGGCAGCAAAAGCCAGGAAAAAAAGAAAAAAAAAGAACTATTGGTTTTAAAGTGCCTTGTGCCAGACCTGTCTCAGGAGACCACTGCTGGCCTTGGACAATGAGAGAAATTGCTGTTTCTCATCTCTTAGCCTCCACATATGGTCTGGAGACACATGGTTGCTTCCTCGATTACCAGCCTGTCCCAGCCGCCCACCTGCCAGCGGGCGCGTTAAATGGATGGGAGCGATGCTCTCAGGAAGCGCTTTGTTGCTCGCTTTGGTTTTCTGCCCTTGAAATCGAACGCCCTGACTTCAAAGTGGGTCAGAGGGAGAGCTGACATTATCGCTGTCCCCAGGAAGGGGAAAGGGAGGGCAACGGGTGCCAGGTTTTATTGTGTAGGGGCTTAAAAACGTGGCGGCTGTCTGGAGAGCTGGCTGAAAGGCGGGTCGGCGGGCGCCTCTGGAGTCGTGCTGCTCTTCTGGTCCAAGGACTTTGCTGGGTCCGTTTTGCCACCTGTGCAAGGGACGGGGTGACAACGTGCAGCTGAAGGGCTGGGCACAGCCAGACCTAAGGCACCCTGAGTCCTTCTTGGGCAGCCAGAGCTTTCCCTGCTGGCCGTGTCTGCTTCTGCTGCGATGGTGGCGGCCTCTGTTTTGTGCAGAACTGGGTGAAGAACAGGGAGATGGAAAGGGACCAAAACCAGTTAAAAAGGTGCTGCCTTTGGTCCTTCCCTCCCTGCCTCCAGCTCCTCTGTGTGGTCTGGGGTGGTGAGAAAACCTCTTTGCCGAGGTCCGGATGCATGATTTGAGACCAGCTGTGCTTGGCAGTGAAACATAGGCTTTCAGGAGGATCTGCAGATTAATCCCTCACTTTCCTGAGCATCTGTTCCCACAACCAACTCCTTGTTTACTGAGGATTTTTGAATTTTGAGAAAGGACTTTTATGATCTGTGATCTCTAGAGCATACCATCCCATGGAAAAGTCCGTGACCTTCTCTCTGTGTCTCTGGATGCTTTTATCCTCCTTTTTCTTTCAATTTCTGTGGCCATCAAAACCCTGTCTAAATTCTGGAGAACAGGCTGAGTTACTAGGTTTCATCCATGCTAATTAATTTGTGGGGCTGGAGCCCAAATCTGACTGATACATGGGGGAAAACCACCGCTGGGACGACTGTCCTTTTGGTTTTTTTGCAACTCCAGAAGAGCTTTTTCTGTCTTGCTCTCTGCCTCACGGTGTTTGCAGTGAAAGGAGACAAGCCCCGAGCTCACTCACCTGCTGCTCTCCCTCATTACGTTCCAAAAGATGTTGGTAGTCAAGCAGGAGAAAAGCAGAATTATTTACAGAGCAGGAATCCTTGCTTTCCTCCAAAACATGCAGTAACACCCGAGGAACTCTCCATCCCAAGGGGCTCTAGAGGCCTTGGGCTGGGGCTGCAGGACCGTGGGTGTTGGGTACACCCGCAGGGTAGGGGTTACATGCTGAGATCCCCAAATAGCATCTTTTACCGTGATGCAGAGGGAGCGGGGATGGTCCCGGGGTCTGGAGCTGCAGCTCGTGCCGGGTCGGGTGGTTTTTCTCTGCCAGGCAGCCCCCGTGCAGGTTGAGAGGAGACCTCAGAGGTGGGCTCGGTCCTGCCGAAAAATTGGTTCCCCAGACTTTAATTTCACAGGTCAAATTGTGTTGCCGCATCCCAGCTGTCCCCGCCTGCAGGAAGACAGCAGCGCTTGCAGGGAGAGATAAGGATGGAGAAGCAAACGTGGCCCAGTCTCTGCCTCGCCGGAGTGGAGATTGAAGATTGTCGGGTGCTGGTCTAATCTCCTTTCCTCTCCTTCACAGGCAGCTGAACTGGGAATGGCGTCTGCCTATTACACGTATATCTTCACTAATCTGGTAAGACGTTTTTCTCGGCTTTTCTCCTGCGCGCGTGTAGAGTCATGTTAATGGGAGCTGATCTCCGTGGCCCGTGGGGAGCGGCGGGGAAGAGCCACGTGCCTGGGGAGCGGGGAAATCATCGCGACGGAGGAGGCGGGGGGGCAAAGGAGAGCGTGCCCTGCATCCGTCAGGGCAGGTCATGTCCTGCATCCTTCAGGGCAGTTCGTGTCCTGCATCCGTCAGGGCAGGTCTTGCCCTGCTCTTCGGGCGGTGGGAGCCCACGGCAGCGCCAATCGAAGGCTGGATTTGTAGATGTTGTGGCTGTAGCCGGTGTGTTGGAACGTGTGGGTCTTTGGGAAGCACCAGCAGACGTGTGGCGCCTGACCGAGGGTCTCAGGAGGGTGATGGCAGGGCCGTCAGCCCCCGAGCCCCTTCCCCGTGCCAGGAAATGGGCAGGTTGTGCCAGGGCATATATGTGAGGGCACCATGGCCCCGTGCTTTTCTGCCGTGCCTTTGAGAGCGGCTGTGTGAGACAAAGGAAGGATGATGCCATAAATGTTGAGAGGCAGAGCGGGGTATATCTTCAGCAGGGCCCCTGGTGATTTGGCTTTATAGCTACTAATAACATTAATGGGGGGATCGTGTGGTTAAATCCCGGAGTACTGTGCTAAACAAGGAGTAATGGGCTTAGGCAGCAGCAGGGGGAAACCCAAAATAAACATCAGAGAAACTTCTCTTGCTGCAGCAGCTCCAAGGCTCTTGAACAGGCTGCCAAGTGGTGTGGTGGAAATGCCACCGCCGGGGAGACCAGATACCCACCCTCCTCTTGATGCTGGTGTGGGGATGATGGCACCTGAGCGCGGCAGGATGGGCTGGATGATTAAGCCGAGGTGCCTTCCAACCCCAAATGATACTCGCATTCTCTAATTTCTATTAATATTTATGCCAGGGGGTGCGTGTGCCAGGAAAGCCGAGAGCTGAATCACGCTTTGTGTTTGGGTGGGAGACAGACGGGAAGGGATGGAGCCAAACGTGTAGGCAGGAGAGCTGGAGTGGAGAGGAGGAGCGGGGGGAAGGAGTGAAATGGAGGGGTTGAAAGCCAAGAGAGCGAGCGGGGCAGAGAATGGAAAAGGAATAAGGAAAAGAGATGTTGGGGAGGAAAAAAATAAAATGCTGAAAGAAAAAGCTACAACCTTCCTGCCTGAACTAATAGCATTCTGATTCCTGCTTAGCGCTAGATCCATAGGTCCCAACCTTGCTCAGTATCAGTCCAGCAAATTTTCCAGGTGTCCTAATGAAACTCACACGACAGAGCAGGTCTGCTGCGTTTTTCTTCCCCCTCCCCATCCATTACCAGCAAGAACAAGCTTCACTGCTCCCCATTGTCCCTCTGCAGATGGTCAGTGCTGGGCAGGGAAGCCAAGGGAAGGGGGGTACCTGGAGGGGAGCAGCCGGTGGTGGATGCTGAGGGAAGAGATGTGCTCACAGGGGGGGAAGGTCACTGGTTTTAAGGCAGTGGTGGCTGCTTGGTGGTTTCTCAACCCCCCCGTCAGAGTGTAGCTCTGCTGGGGCTGCTGGCAGAGCTAAGGGACGGTGGCCGTCCCCCATCAGATCCTGCTCACGGGGCTAAACCACCTCCCAGTCCTTTCCCAGTAGCAACAAGTAGCATTCTTGTTGCCCTCTGGTCCCAACGACAGAAATAACTATAAAAATTAAGCTCCCCCCCCCCCCCCCACCCCCCCCAACCAGGTAGTGACCTGTGCGA
>VZRU01002966.1:111722-132865 GCA_013398155.1 Pedionomus torquatus | reverse complement strand
TTTGTTTGTTTGTTTGTTTTTTTCCCATTGGTTGGACTAGATGATCTTAAAAGGTCCCTTCCAACCTAGGTGATTCGGTGATTCTGTGAATAGGTGGTTTGCACCCACCTTTTTGATTCGTGCCCTCTGGGGCTCACTGGGAACCCTAATCTTGCCTGAAAGTCTGTGGCTCCAAAGCTGTATTTGCACAGGAGGAGGAGGAGGCTAGAGCAAGGCACGCCAGGGCTTGGGAGTCCCAACAGAATCCGCTGACGGGTGTGAGTTATTCTCCTAATGGCTCCTTGCTCTTATTGCGTGAGGAAGGTATCTTCTAGCCTGCAAAAGCACCAGCCAGCACTGCAGATAAGGAAGAGTGACTACAGGAGGAGAGAAGAGCAAAGGCGGCTGTGAAACTGTTCTGTGTAAGCCCCAGCCACGCCAGCTCTGTCGAGCAGCCAAGGCAAGGTCAGGCATACACGCCACAGTTGTGCTCGGACTGCTTAAAATTTTTCCTAGCTTAGGCAAAGCATCAGCTTTGGTACGTCTCGATGAGAAATCCTCGGATCTGACACCAAATCCCTGCGCAGCCTCCACAGAGCCATTGCCGGGGCTGAGTCTCGCTTCTCCGACACAAGACAGTGTTTCTGTGCCTCAGCCTGATCTTTGGAAAGGGAAATGCGCCTGCAGACACGTGGCGAGAGGAGCCGTCTGAGATCATCTCCAGGAGCAGGGTTTTCCACCCCTTCTCACGACTTGCCAGGGGAGGCTTGGCCGTCGGAAGGGCAGGACGGGAGGTGGGAGCGGGGCTGAGGGATGGGGCATCGAGGGATGGGGCATCAAGGGATGGGGCATCAAGGGATGGGGCATCAAGGGATGTTGGGCATCAAGTGCTGGAAATTGGCTGCGTGGTGCGGCCCTTGAATGGCAAATGAGTTTGTGTTTGCAAAACGTGGGTTTGGAAATGTCAAGCGTGGTGAATGACTGTGTAGGAAGGGGAGAAAAAAACCCACAAACAACCAAGTAGGGACAGAAGCTGCACCGGCAGCTACTGGAGTATCCGGATGCTCTCNGGGTTTGGAAATGTCAAGCGTGGTGAATGACTGTGTAGGAAGGGGAGAAAAAAACCCCACAAACAACCAAGTAGGGACAGAAGCTGCACCGGCAGCTACTGGAGTATCCGGATGCTCTCACCCCTTTGCCCTCCGTAGCAAACCTGACCTTACCAAATCTCTCTTATCCCATTGCAAACAGAGGGTGTCCCTGAAGGAGGCTTTATCTCCATCTCATTGCAGCTCGTGGCTCATCTACTTGTTTCTGACCCGGGTCTGCAGAGTGCTCTTGTGCGCATCTGATGGAAAAAAAACCAACAAACCAACATTTAAAGTTGGAGGGTTGGAGCTGGAGCAGAGAGAAGGGACGGGGAGCAGTGCAGGGAAAGGGGTCATGTCCGGGCCACGCAGTCCCCCTGTGTTACAGAGACGGATGCTTTATGAGCATGACAGCAACAGAAATGTTTTTTGTTTTTTTTCCTGCGGCTGGAGGCTTGCCTGGGAAAAGACGGATACGGAGAGCGGTGGCTGCAGAAAAGACCAAAGCTTGCAATGACCAGCCACCACCTAATGGGGCTGGGAAAAAGCTACTGTTAATGTTTGAACCGGGGCAAATTGTTGTCTCCAGGGGAAGCATGTCCAGGTCTGCCTGCCGCTCTGTCGGGCAGTGAGCTGGCAGCTGCCTCCATCCTCAGCCAGGTGCCGGAATTTCCCCTGGGATGTTGGGGTGGTGTGGGCAGGGATCGCTCCTGAAAGCTGCACAGGGAGCTGGGACTGACCCCATCACCCAGCCAGACCTGTGGGTTCAGCCTTGAGGTTGCTGCCATGGCCAGGGCAGATCACACCTCTGCCTCAGTTTCCCCCTTGCAAACTCAGACCAGTGGGGGGTCTGAGTTTGGGTTCCCTCCCCCAGTCATAGCCAATTTAAGGAGTGGAGCGTAACAAACCTGCCAGGGCCTGAACAGCCTCAAAAGCTTAAAAATATTTCCAAGGGAGAAAAGGTGTAATAAATACAGGATTTCAGCTGCCTCGAGATTGGGGCAGTCTGACCTGAGACTGCAGCCTTGGACTCTGGCTGTTTTGGTCCGTAACATCTCGATTTTCTTCTGCGTAGAATGAAGCCAAGGAGGCAGTCGGGCAGCTGCTCCTGTTGAGCCCCGTGCAATTTGCCTCCTGGCTCTGGCTTGGGGGCAGGTAGTATTTTTCAGGGGCTCTAACACATCTCCCGCTGCTCTGCTTTGCATCCGGGAATTTCCTCGGGTCCAGGTCCTCATTAGCCATCTGCCCTCGTTGCTCAGGTTGACAGGATGCTGTGGGGAAATGGATAACCTGTCAGGAAGGCAGGAGGATAATATCATTCAAATGAATCAATAGTTCACAGGCAATTTCATGTTACCTAACGTTAATGCGGTTGTGTCCAAAATGCACTTAATCCTGTGTCTGATCACATCCTCGTGGGAGTTTGCTGTGCTGGAATAGGCTTGTAGCTCCATGTTTCAGAGATTTACAGACATTGTTCCTACGTGTACGCATACGCAGGAAAGATAAAAAACGACTTGACTTGCTGAAATCTCATAGTCCATGCAGCCAAAAGACATTCGTATCAGTGATGGAAGAGAACGGGTATCCAGCAGTTTCTGAAACTATTACTCCCACCTTCTCACTCCATTTTAGCAATTAGCAAAAGAGAAATTAGTGAGGAAGGCACCATTATTTCTTGCTAATAGGACAAGAAGGGCTGGACTCTTCTCCAGGAAACTGGCTTTGTCGTGTAACTGCGCTCATTGATGTGAGTAGCAAAGTAGAGCTCTCTCTTTTTGCCTTTTTTTTTTTTTTTAATACAGTCATTTTTATACATCTTACCACTTTACTTTTCAGAAACGCAAGAGGATGGGCCTGACTCCAAAGCCCACAGTCAAAACACCTTTCTACCCTCCACAGAGCATTAGGATGTCCCATGAGTAGCATCTCCTCCTGGTACCAGATGGCAGAAGGGAGCAGTGTAGGATTGCCCTGTGGGGAGGAACTGCTTTAATTTAACAGTTTAAACTTGGTATCAACCAAGATTTAATTTAACAGTTTAAACTTGGTATCACCGGAGTGGATATGGTGGTGGGTAGAGCAGCTTCACTCGGCAGATGATGTTTGCTGCCCAGGCTCAGGTCCAGTTCAGGGCGCACTCTCAGAGGAAATTAAGAATAAAGAAAGGACATTAGTTTCTCTGCAGACATGGGTCTTCACAGTCTGATGGTCTCGGTGGCCTGGAGATCCCTCCCGCCCCAGGTTTGGATGGATAACCATTGCCTGTGTTCTCACACCGTCTGGGGCTGTGAGCCGTAGCAGTGCCCAGGCACAGCAGTGTTTTCATGGGGAACAAAGTAAGAGAGAATTTTCTGCGAGTGCCCTGGAGAGAACGTTGCTTGGGAGGTAGAAATCTGCTAAGGAGCTCTGTGCTCTGGACCTCCCACAACAGAGCTGACCTCCTCTGGCCAGTCAGAGCAGGTTACTGGCTTCGTCTGAAAAAAATATCATCCACCTCCCTCCTCTGCTGTAACCTCTGCATTACAGGGAACCTCCCATCAGGAGAAGCGGGTTTATAAGCTGTGAAGAACAACACCGCACTCCGGTGTGGTTGGCAGGAACCATGGCTCAGAAGTTAAAAGTTCCCAGAACCCACTTTGGAGGGGTTTTGGTCTTTTTCTGGAGCTTGGCCAGTAAAGTGCTGGACTTGCCTGGCATCTTCGTGAAGGGCCTGAGACAGTCAGCACCCAGCTCTTCCTCACTGGCCAGGGGGTGCATTTGAGTCCCAGCTTGGACTGGGACATGCAGGTTCTCATAGCTGCGTGGTCCCGTCTTTCCTTCAACATTATTGAGGTGGTTTTGAATCTTTTGGTGCTCGTTTTCTTCCCTAATCCTCTTCTTCTGTTTTGGGCTGGTTTAGGAGTTTTCCCTCCAGCGCCTGGACAGCCTGCTGGACGACCGAGTCAACATCCTGGGATTTTCCATTTTCAACCAGTCTCATGCTTTCTTCCAAGAGTTTGTCCAGAGCCTCAACCAGTCCTGGCAGGAGAACTGCGATCACGCACCTTTTACTGGGCCAGCAGTAAGTAAAATTCATTCCCGTTGTCTGCATCCTCCATGAGTCGGTCAGAAGGTTAGTCCATCAGGAAAAACTTGTGAAAACAGCTTTGGGCTGGTTCTGAGCAAACACTGAACAGTGTGAAAACCGTGCAGAGGTTAAAGACTCTGGTCTCAAAAGGATGGGTGCGTGGTATCGACTAATTATTTGACACAGCTAATCCCTGTGCTAAATAGCTCAGGCACATCACCAGACTGTGAAAGCCACGTCTGGGGAGATGGTGGTCCAGGAGTAGGAAGAATGGACCAGGCAGAGCACCTTAGTGAAGGAGGCAGGAGAGGACTTGGGGTGTCAAGCCGTGACTTACAGGGGAGGTTCATGTTCTAGAGAGTACAAAACTGATCCTGAAAGCCTGTGCTTGCCCGAAGGGAGCCTGGGTGTAAAGCTTTAGAGGGGTTGTCTGTGCTTGAATGGCTGTACAGCTTTACATTCAAGTCTAATCTTGATTTGAATGATATTTATACATGAGTGCAGGGGATGATGCAGCCCTGATTCAGGGTTTCCCATGTGAAATGTGTCCATGTGTATTCACCTGTAGGAAAACGGCTTGACAAGAAAAGAGGGAGTCTGGATGCAAAATAGCACAGGAAGGGCTGGGCTCAGGCAGATGCCAGGGGACCGTGTTGTGTGCTCTGAGTCTCCCTGATGAGAGTGCAGATCAGCACTGAACTCTTCCCCAGGGACTCTTCGTAACTGGGAAGGTTTGCAAAGCAGATTTTCCAAATCATGGATGCAGGGGGCCACGGCTGGAGCTGGGGAAGGAGACAGAGAGAGAAAAAAGCCATCAGTGGAACCCTTTGCCTCATTTTTAATGAACTCAGAGTCCCCTTGACAAGCTGAGGCAGCTGTGCACTGCTGAAAACCTCCTTATTGTCACTACAAAGTGTTCTTAAGCAGGCAAAATAAGGAGCTTTCTGCCCTTTGTGTCCACATCCTATTGGCTTGACACGGAGCTCAGCCCATGGTTATTGTGTGCCTGGGGACCATCCTGCTGTCCTTCCTCCCAGCCCGCCCACGCAGAGGCAGTGAGCTCGCTGTCTGCCCTGCTGGGTCTCTCCTGGTTTGCTACCAGGGACCTTCCTATTTGGATGACAGTCGCAGAGACTGTTCTGAGTCATTAAAAATGAATTTCTTTCTAATAGTACAATCAGAAGACAGTAGGAACGGGAGCATTGCAGGTGTGAGGGGGAAATAACTGGTCTCATTGTGGCTTCTTACCCTGTGTTGTCTTAAACCACCAGCAAAATCTGTAGGTGGGAGGATGCAAGAGTATGTTCTAGTGCAGCATTGTGGAGTGTTTTTAAAGAGCGAGGGAGTTCAGAGCTGAATGGAGCTGTTTGGTTTGTGAGCCTGAGCCCAAATCGCCCATCAGTGTAATATTAAGCCAGCTGGATGCTCCTTTCATTCATTCATAAAGCACAATACAGCAGGCTTCCTCCCAGAGGGAAGTGACTTTTCTCGTTATATCGGAGTCAGGGAATCTACAGCATGATTGGGAAATGGCTTTGGTTCTTCCGAATCCTAGTGTGGAGTCTTAACCAAAAGACGAGTTCTTTCTTGACGACGCAGACGTTCGCTCTGTGATCATAGCAAGGCTCCCATCACCGATTTGCTGTGTCCCAGGTGATGAGAAAAGTGCCTTGCCCTGGGTGGTGAAGATGCAGAGCGGAGGTGAAGGGGAATATTCCCAGGGAGGGCACATGTTCCCTCACCTGCATCTCCAAGGGAAATCCAGTGCCATTTTGCCATGCTCTGCCTCTGCCGTTGGAAATCTGGCAGGTCTCATCCCCCAGAGAGCATCTCTCTGTGAAAGAACTTTCCTTTGTAGTGCTGGGAAGCAGATATCTTGTGGGATAAGTCATACGAAAAAGAGAAAAGGAAGCTCAACAGCTGGAAGTGACAGGAGGGAGGTTTCCTGTGAGCTGCAAAATCCCAGGGCTTTCTTGCTGGCACTGAGAAAGCGTCTGAGGAAGGAGGAGGGAGATGCTTGCTCTAATGCCATTCTCATTAATCACATTGCAAAGAAAGGAAATCAGAGAAAATCATTCAAATTACAGATGGCTAGATTAGGTAATTAGAATTTAGGCTAAAACAGATGTTTGTAATTAAGTGTTTATGTCATTGAATAAAATCCAGATTGTAAAGTCTATTTCAGAGAATTTTAATGGCTTTAATTCTCTGTGTTATGTTTGGGGGCAAAGATACAGAGGATAATGTTTTGGGAAGAAGAGATAAAAAACCCCACATGGCAAAATCCGGACTAGCCAAACCTGCCCATGTTTCCCTGGGTATCCGTTTCCCTTTAAGCACCGTCTTTGTGTGGGAGATTTCCATAAATAGAAAAAAAAACAAGTGGAATCTTCCACTCAGGTACGTTTAACCGGCTGGTAGCTTCTAGAAGGAAGGGCTGATGTGGTGTTGGAGGAAGATGTGCTGCATCCCGCAAGGGGCTGTGGTTACCAGGGTAGAGCTCAGGCACCATCCCTGCTCCCGAGGCGCAGGGCACCGGTTGTCCTAAAGACCCTGGTGGAAACGGTCCTGTGCAAGGGCTGGAGATGTGTGTCTTGACCCTTTCTAGTTGGCGAGTTGTCCCCAGGGCTTTGTTGTCGCTGCTGTACCCTGCCACACCTCCTTAGGAATTCGGGGCTGCCGCCTCTCCTCGGGCTGCCCGGTGTGCCGAGGGGAACGGAGCAGTCAGCTCCCTTTATTCCGGACGAGGCGTCCACCAAGTCCTAATTTTTATCAGCCAAAATTAGGCTTCAAGGGGGGCAGAAGGAACTCCTCCCACCACCCATGAAGCTGTGAGTGGAGGAGCAGGGCTGAGCTTGAGCGAGTCTCTCTCGGGCAGGCTGTCACGGCGCCCGCACCCTGCAGAGACGGTACAAAAGCGACGGGGATCTGCACCAACGGGATGATGCACGCGAGGAAGAGAAGCAATTTGTTAACAGGCAAATTGGCTTCCTGTGACAGAGTGACACAGCTGAGAACATAAAAGGTGGTGAGAGATTTTTATAGGCGGCGTTTGAAGGAAGTTGAGGCGACGGACGCGGGAGCAGTGACAGATCCCGCTTGCTGGATCTGCATCGAGGAACTTAAAAAGGTGCCGCCTCCAGCTGTCGCTGCGGAAGGTTGTGGCCCCAAGGCACGAGAGACTGGGCGGCTGCTCTGCATCTCTTCCACCACTTAATTTCACTTAATGCACCAGTAACTTACTGGAGCCTGCAGGGAAGCAGCGTGGGGGTGCTAGAAGTGACCCAGTGCTCATCTGAGCTTTCTGGGCCACATGAGATAGCTGGAAGCAGCGAGCTTCTGTTAACTCCCCCAGTTAACCTTGTGAGAAGACATTTGCCTACCTACGAAAGCCAGAGAACCCAGAGGAGCTGCTGCGCTCCGATGCCACGCGACTGTGAACCGTTTCCATCACGGAGCCTGCATCCCAAATTGCCTTCCCGTGTCGAATACCATTTCTTAGTGGGACCCAAGGGAGCTGGGGCAGAGGAGGAGATGGCCATTCACAGAATCACGCCATCATCAGAGTTGGAAGAGACCTCCAGAGATCATCCCGTCCAACTCCCCTGCCAAAGCAGGTCTGCCCAGAGCACATCCCTCAGGACTGCAGCCAGATGGGGCATGAAGGTCTCCAGAAAAGGGGACTCCACACCCTCCCTGGGGAGCTTCTGCCAGGGCTCTGACACCCTCACCCCAAAGAAGTTTCTCCTCATATTCCAATGGAGCTTCCCAATTTCCAGCTTGTGCCCGTTGCCCCTCGTCCTGTCCACTGGGACACCACTGAGAAGAGTGGTCCCTCGTGACTGCATCCAGGTGGGGGAGTGGGGGTCGGCAGGTATTTAAAAGGAGGGGCACGGGTCTTATTTACTGGCAGGTTGCTCCATTGCCAGGCTCCCGTGTGCCACACTATTGAGGGGCTGGCATAGGAGCCTGGTTTTGAGCCCCATGGCTGGCAAAAATGATAAGCAGGATCAGGAATGGAAATGTGGTGGAAATGTGTTTATTTTTTAAAAAGGAAAGAGGTATGTTGAGAGCATGGGGGGAGGGAGCTCCCATTCCATACTGAGACGATTGATCCTGTGCCTCACATCTCTCTCCCCAGTCCCTAAATTTCCCTTAAAGTCTTAAGGGGGCTGCCAGAAACCCTAACAAATTGTTTGAAGCGAAGGAGCAAAATATTCCAATCAATAATGTCAAAGATTTACAAGTCTCTTTCTCGCCAGCTAATAAGAGATTATTATAAATAACTGCTCGGGAAAAATGGAGATGAAAACCCAAGAGGAGAAAATTAAAAATGCTGGACCGATATTCTGATTTGGCATGAGATGGTGAAACTTTGGGGTCACGGAGGTTGCATTTGCTCTCTTAACATTTTTATTTGGCCAACTGGTTCCTAATTGAAGAGAGCAACTGTTCATTGTGGATGGTGTTCTGTAACCTGGATGGGGTTCAATCCACAGTTAAAATTAAGTATATGCTAAAGAGCTCCATGGAGCAGGGGACAAGGATAGGACGGGCTGGAGAGGTCCTGTCAGGAAAGGAACTTCTGTGGCACCTCATCAGCATGGCAGGCCAGGACCAGGATGCCCAATTTCTGTTCCCACTCTGCCACTGGTTCCTTGTGTGTCCTCCGGCTGCTCAGCTCCTCCAGTTTTACAGTTTACCTCCTGTAATAAAAGTTCATAGCTCCGGAGCCAGTCAATCCTCGTTACTGGCAGAAAGCTCTCAAGACAGACGGCCAAAGGTGCTGCCCGTTGCGCTGGAGAAGCATCAGATGCAAGGCTGACGGTCGCCAGTTAAGTTGCTCGGTGCTCGCTGGGAAGTCCCTGGATGCTATTCCTGTAAAACAGATTAAACCGGGAGCAAACGGGAGTTTGTAAAAGGGGAAGCGAGGGGTTACTGGTGCCGTTAGAGCTGGTGTTTGGGGTTTTCAGCATTAAGCTGGAATCACACCTTTTAACTCGTGCCAGCTTGTGGGTTTTAAGGTTTCATGCTGCTTGTTAACTGCTGAATCCCGGGCCGTTGTGGTCAATGAGGTCTTACCGTTGATCAGAGTAAGATCAAGCAGGGTTAAGTCTGGCTCGTTCTGTTCCAATTAGGGACGCAATTGAAGCCAAAGGTTGGTTTGGATGATTGAACTGGGCGAGATTGTCCCTGCAGGGCCACAGGCAGAGGCGAATAAACCTAATCAGGCTTTTGGGAGGAACAGGGGATGCAGCCGTAAGTCACAAGCAGAGTAAGGCTGGGGGAAGGAGCCCCAGGCTGGAGACTGACCCCCTTGCCAGGAGCTGGGGTGGTAAGAGGATGGTCTCAGAGGCAGCCATGAGGAAAATGTAGCCTTGATAGTAATGAGCTGCAACAGCTCAATTCCAGCAGAGTCAGGAGGTGACAATAATTAAAAGTGAAATCTTAGTCACAACAGTGAACAGGAGAGAGCGAAGGGCTGATTATTAACGAGATCAAAAACATGGGAACGGTTGCACGTGGGCCGAAAACATGGTTTGTGAGGCTTGATGGACAAAGAAATCTGATTAAAGGCAAACACAGTGAAGATAAAGAGGAGAGGGGATGAGCTCTGTGATTTTGGACATTCCATCAGCAGTGCCCTTACAGAGCAGGTGACAGCCAGCAGGGAACTGGAGGTGGTGGCAAGGGACTCGATGGTCTCTACGGGGCTTGAAAGACAGGGCTCAGCTGCTTGAAAACCAGATACAGCAAAACCTCACTTCTGTTGGATCTGCCTTTCCAAGCAGCGCTCAAAGAAGGACTCCGTGGTGCCTAATGAAGGCTGAAGCAGAACAATCATCTTTCCTTCTGTGGGTGCAGGCACAGGATCCTTATTCTGCCCAGCTGCCTATTTGAAGAACTTCACAAACCTGACGCTCTCGGGAGCGATACCCCTGGGCAGCAGATCGATCAGAGGTCACCCGGCCACCAAAGAAAAACCCCACACCTTGATTAGAAAGGGTTGGTTGCTTTTGGAAACTGGGAGAGAAAAGAATGAGAAGGGATGGGGACAAATAGAGGTAGAAGGATGACAGTGATGGAAGAAACCCTGAGGAACAAGCAAGCAGAGACCTAGAAGGTAAGGAAGCAAGTTAGAGGAGAGGGAGGGAGGGGACAGACTGGAAGTGGGACTGGGGCTGGCAGCAGGATTTGCGCTTGCACAGTCACAGGGATGCCATTGCTTTTGTCTCCCTGTCCTCAGGTGGATGCAGACGGGGTGTTGCTGCAGCACCTTGCTGGTAGGCAAGGAGGAGGCCAAGCATTTTGCTCCTTTCTGACCTCAGCGAGGTCCTGAAGGTGCGGCGGGAGGCTCCAGCCTTGTCTCCCCATCTCAGTGCTTTTGTCTTCCTTTTCCCCACAGCTCTCTTCTGCCCTGCTGTTCGACGCCGTGTACGCCGTGGTGACGGCCGTGCAGGAGCTGAACCGGAGCCAGGAGATCGGCGTGAAGCCCCTGTCCTGCGGGTCCGCCCAGATCTGGCAGCACGGCACCAGCCTGATGAACTACCTGAGAATGGTGAGAAGGGACTGAAGTTTGCTGGCGTGTTCGGAGCTCGTGCTCATCACTGCCGGGAGCAAAAGACGTGTATGTACACGCCAGTGCTGGCACAGTTTTCAAGCACAGAGCGTCGATCTGTTTGAAGGTAGCAGTGGGAATGAAAAGAGAGGAGATCTGAGGGCTGGTTTGTCACTGGCCTTGGAACGACATGAAACTCTCCGTTTTTCAGGCTTTTGCTGCAGAAAAACTGGGATTCAGTGGAGTTTTTTTTAAAAAGTGTGAGTGTTTCTAAGCGATTTGAGCTCTGTTTTGAGTGAACTTGAGTCGACGCAGGGTCATGCAATACAATTGCTTAGAGCTCAGTGGCAAGATGTGAGTTTTCCCTGTGCAGGAGTTTGAGCTCCTTTGAACCCAAAAGTGTGGTTGCTGGAACCCGATCGAGCCGAACTCTGGCATGAGAACAGACCCTGAAACTTCAGCCTTGCAAAATAGTTTGTCAGAGTTTGTCAGCGCGATTTCTCAGAGCTGAGCTTGACCCTGCAGAAGGAGTGTGTTCCCTGAGTCTTTTTGGGCTGCACCTAAAGTGTTTTGAGGCTCTTTCTCTTTTTTTCCCCCAAAGGAAGGCTCAGCTGAACCTGAGGCTTGTATCGCTTTGGTCCGGGTGTGTGAACCCCACTTTAAATCTCATCCTTAGTCAGAAAGAGCAAAATCCTTCAGCTTCCCCTGGCTGTGCTCCTAGGAGGCTCGGGAGCTGCCCTTGCTGCTGAAGAGGTGCTCCAGCAGCCAGTGAGCGGTGGTTAATCTGCACAGCGAGGCCAGGAGCTCATCCTGGCTCTGTTGCAACGTGCTCTTGTGTTAAACGCTGTGAAACAGCACATCATGGCTTGTGGAGGAATCCCCAGGTCAGGATTTGGTGTGACGCAGCCACGAGCGATGCACGGTGGGAGCCCAGGGATGCAGGGAGGCCACGAGGGGCTGCGGGGGGTTGCTCCAAAGCAGGCAGAGCAAAGAAATTCGAGGAACCCTGCGTTTCATTCTGCTGATTCTCCTGCTCCCCTGGTCTCTGCTACCCCAGCCAGACTCCAAAAGCAATTAGGACTGAGACATGAGGAGGGCAGTGGGAGGGTGGATGGCCAGCACATGGGGCGAGTGGCCACCACCATTGGCACCTCGATGGGCGCTGTAACTCACTCTCTCTTGGACAGGTAGAATTGGAAGGTCTCACCGGCCACATCGAATTCAACAGCAAAGGCCAGCGGTCCAACTACGCCCTGAAAATCCTGCAGCACACGCGCAGCGGCTTTCGGCAGGTAAGAGCATCCCGGGGGTGGTCTGTGCATGGCTCAGAGCTGGGCTTGGGCTGATGCTGCGGGGGCCAAAGGGGGTTGTAGACACACACACACACACCCCCTTCTTGCAAGACGAGGTGTTCAGCAAGTGATGATCATGACCTGGATGCCACCGTAGCTCTCGCTGGGCCGGGGCTGGTGAAAGCACCGCGTTTCGCTTCATCAAGAATGTGTCTCGAGATAATTTAGGTTTGTCTTCATGCATCAGGCCACTAAGGTGTGGCCTGATGATGGTAGAGCCAATATCTGTCCTGTCACAGTGACCCTCCTTTGCAGGAGAGAATTCAGGGCATAAACTGTGTGCTATAGACACAAGCTCGCTCTCAAGACACTCTTGTTCTTAAGCATCGTACCTTATGGAGACCCATCGTACTCGAAATTATTTGGATGGGGAAAAATGGAGAATTTCTCATGAAAAGGGGAAAGATAATAATAATTAAAAAAAAAAAAAAGAAGGCTACGATGAACCTTTCCAAACCCAAACAACTGTTTCTGGGAGGGAAAGCGAGGGGGGCAATCCTGTGTCAGGAGCTCCCCACCATCCCTCTCCCCAGTGTGGTGTGTGGGAGGGAGTACAGGGTAATTTACCTCTCGGTTTATGGTGCCTGTTCCTCTGCAAGGGGTTCACTGAGCCCAGACTCTCACCTGATTTTCGTCTCGGTGCTCGTGGGTTCCTCACAGCGCTGGTCCTCTGTCTGCTTGTCACCTTCTTTCTGCCCAAGGGGTATTTTCTGGCTTCAGCTAAGGGTAAGGATAACCACGTCGGGCCACAGGTATCAAAGTGTGAGATTACGTGACCCAAGCCCAAGGAATTAGGGTTTTACTGGTAAATCCAAACCTCCTCCAGGAAGAAAAAATAAATATGGGAGAACCAGAAAAAAAGGGATTTCATCTGTCTTATTTCCCTGCTGACGGCTCCACACCTGCCCTTTTCTCAGAGATTGCCACTTCTCCAGAGATGCTGGCAGAGAACAAAAGCTATTGTAGCCCACCCCAATGCCGACAGAGCGTTTTGGCATTAGGAAATCTCTCCCTGGCAGCAGCGAATTGTAGCCTTGGCGAGGATGCTGCCTGCCAGTTCTTACCTGTCAAGTGTCAGCTCGGCTTTGAGGCTGCCTTTCGCTGAGTGAGCGAGGGATCAGGCTGGCATTTTCCCCACAGTAAGACCTCTCATAGCACCAGTGCCCTTTTAATCATTTCCCAAACCCATCATACTCTGAGCAAAAGTGACAGATCCAAGCCCATCTGCATTAATAAGAGCGTGCATTCAGCTGGAGCAAAAGAAGCAAAATGCTGTAAACCTCCTTACGACAGCGATGGGTTTGATGTGTTTAAATGTGGCAGGGAGTTCACATGAAATGCACGGGTCCTCTTGGAGCTCGGCAGTGAGCTCTGGCTGCAGCCTAATCTGCCCTGAGACAACAGTCCCGGCTCTTCTCCACAAACACAGTTTGACAGGGGAAAACCTTTTTTTTTTTGACTGGTTGAAATAGCTGGATAAACAAGCAGCTTTCACGAGAAGGCTGTGCCTGGGACTAAGCTTTTCCAGTTTCCCATCAGAGCACGGTGGTGACGAAGCACTTCCAGTCACAGTGACGTGCGACGCTGGAAGGACGGGGCAGTCCCTCGAGGGTCTGTCTGTGATGGCTGGGAAGCCCTCTCCTTCCAGAAACCCGCCAGGGAGGAGTTTGTCTTTGTAAAACCGCCTGCCTGTGCCAGCCTCTCTTCTCCCCCTCTCAGGGGGGGCTTTCGTTGCCTGACAGAGAGCCATGCCTGGAGAGGGGGCGAGGTGATGTGCCAGGCTGAGAAAGGGCATCCCTAGGCAGAGCTCTGAAACCTGTCCGTTCCTGCCCACCTCTCTGCTCTGCTCTGGATGGTTATTTTCTTCTCACCAGCCCAGCTTTGTGGAATAAAAAATGACTAAATAAATCATGAGAAATCATTTCATTAAACCTACCGTGAGGGGTCGCGGTAAGGAACAGGTATTCACATCCAAGACAGTCTTGTTCCCAAGGGTTATATTAACTGATTTGCTCAGACTCTTGTTTGAAACATTCCTGTTCCCTCCTTATTTTTAATCAAGCTCACACTCTCTGCATGTTTCTCTCTTTTTCTCTTTCTCTCTCTCTTTCTCTGGCCCCCTACCCCCCGCCCTTCCATCTATCGAAGCCACAGGGACTTCCAGCTCATCAGCTTTGATAGAGAATTCACTGAATTTTGAAGCTGATCCAGCCAGCAAACAAATTAGAGGCACTTAGATTTTCTAACTTGCTGTTGCTTTTGGGCAAGGAGACACAGGGCTTTTTGACATCCAATTTTTAATACGTTTATGTAACACACCAAACGTGTCTTTTCCTGATTTAGCTTAACTAGTGGAAATTTTTCCCCAGCCATATGAGAGCTGCTCTCTGTTCATAGGATGCGCGATAAAGCACAGGCTCATTAATGTGGTGGTGATCCATAGATCTGACAAGGGCTGAGTTTGTAAATGTCATCTTTTTATTCTTTCCCTTTCTTTGCCCCTTTAAAAAAACACATTGCAGCACACCCCTCCGGTTTCAGCGTGGTGATTTGCAGTAAACCAAGAGGCTAAGGTCTGGCAGCTTAACAGGGGAAGGGAATGAAGAGGGGCAGTGATTTATACAGCCCTGGGGAAGGCAAGTGTGCAGAGCAGAGGCAGGAAAAACCGCTCTCGGGGCTGAAGCCCCACCGTGGGCACCTTGTCCCACCTCTCTTTGTGACCCCCTGCCTAGGTGCTGCCCATTAGTTGCTGGTGAGCTAAAGGCTCCGAGACAGAGCGGTGGAAGTATCGGGGATGTCTAATTGGTATGTTGATGAGATACAGATGAGTTACCAGCCGATAGCTCTGAGACCCTCTGCAATCCCTGCCACATCAAACCTTTTTAACTTAGAAGCGGCTAATCAGTCTCGGTGGGACTTGTTCCTCTTTTGCCATTATCCCCAGCAAGAGTTCAGGGACAGATCCTGCCGAGAGCTGAATGTCTGTCCGCCCCCCCCAGACCCGGTGAACTCGGTGTGTGTGCCACCACCAGGTGCTGCCTGGGCTATGCCAAGTGCCAGTTGTGTCGTCTGAAGGGGACGTCTGGGGAGGAAAAAGATTGTGAGAGGTGCTGCGTGGCCTCAGGGGTGGGTTGTGTGCGCGTCTCGTCCTTGTACAGGTTTTAATACTTGGTGCTAACTCCTGTGGATGAAGCATTTGCCTGCTTGCCTTGCAGGCATCAGTCTTGTAGCAGTGTCCTTCAGGAGTGCCAGCCTCAGTGTCCCCTGAGAGGTTTTCCTTCATTTCTTTGTGTTATTCCCTTTCCCATCCCTCAGACACCCTTAATTTCCCTCCTCTTTGGGCCAACGAAGTCATCATGTAGCAAGTACCTAGTTCATTGTATCTCCCCTGGCACAGGCTCTTTGCCCTTGGTGCCAACAGGGCTCTCCAAGTGCAGACCCGAGAGATGGCAGCGTTTTGCTCTCTTTCCTTTTCCTGGGGACACAGAGGAAGGGGAGGTGACCAATACAAGCTGTAGGACACTGCTTGCTAACCAGAGACCAGAAGGTGCCTGGGTTTGTTGCAGTGGTGGTCCCCTGCTGGTTTTATGGCTCTCGTATTCAGGACTGGCTTTACCATCATTTTTAGCTGGGGAGCAGGGGTGGTAAGTACCTGTGGTGCCTCTGAAGGTTATAGAGAGGTCTTTCCATGTCCTATCTCCCTGCCATCAGCTGCAGTGGTGGAGACCTGTGGGGCACTGAGCAGAAGACTTCGTTAAAATCGTTAGCCCGAGTGGTGTTCTGTCATCTCATGTCACAAGGAGGTTGAAAACCCAACAGAGGGGCTGAGGGACTGAAGGAGCACTCCGGGAAGGCCCCGCTTCCATCCTGTTAACCGCTGGTGATTCTCTACAGAGATGGGAAATCTTTAGGTGTCTCCCATCCAAATGACACCCTCTGCAGAGCCCCTGATCTGAGGGACCTGGCCTGTGGGGATGGGGCAGCATCACCAGCCACGGCACCTCCTGCTTCTTCCAGGCTCTAGGCTCTTCGGGCTGCTTCGTGCTGAAAAAAAACCCTGTGTTTGCCTCTAACAAGGCCATACAGCAAGACAGACCTCGCCCTGCACGGCGGGCCAAGAGCACTGGCTCTCCTTGATCTCCTTGAGGTAGAGAGGTGAACCCAGGGAGGTGCAGAGATGATGGGTCTGCAGTGGGGCCACACAGCAGGAGGGCACGGAGGGACCTTTCTCCATCCAGGCTGGGGGCTGTCACCTGCCACCAGGTCGTATAATCCCTCTCGCAAATATATTGAGCTCCAGCTTGTGCCCGGGTGGCTGTGTTGCCCTGGCTGCTCTTCTGGGAAAGGTTTGCCCATCACTTGGGCTCCTCTGCTTATTAGAAACCCTCCTCTCATTTTCAGCCTGTTTATTTCTGGGCTGCTTTGTATCTATTTATTTTTGTGCCAACGCTATCATTTTAGCTTCAAAAGCTGTTCTACCTCTTTGCTGTGGACCTCCTCCACCTGGTGTATTTATACAGACCAATCATATCCTCTACTAAAAACTCCCAAGTCCTAAAAATCTCTTAAGTCCTGGTTCAGAGCCTTAACAACAGGATCATCTTATCCGTGGCCGTGTGGAGCAGTTGATTGTTTTCTAACACGTTTTGCAGATGAATATGTTTTCTATTTTTCAGGGGCTCTTTACACGTAGCTAGAGATGATTAAAATCACCTTGACATCCATCTTGCAGGAGAGGGAGAGGTCTGAGGAAAAAAGCCACCTTCTGACACGTTGCACTCCAGAAATGGCCAACAGCGTTGAGGAGTCAATTAGTGGCTTTTATCAGACCGCGAGGGAGACAGAGGCGAGCTGGAACAAGCCAGGATGGGATGGAAGCACCTCGGCACATTGGGAGCGTTTGGCTTCGGTGCTGTGTTCAAAAGCAAGGTCAAACCCACTGCGCTGTCGGAGGAGGCGGCAGTCAATTAGTCTCAGTATGCCAGCAGGGGAGGGACAAATCTGAGAACAGCGAGGGCTGTTAAAATTAAAGTTGATCTGTCACTAATCTCTGGTTGTGAAATCTGGGAGGGGAAAAAAAAAAAAAAATTAAAAAAAAAATTAGGCAATGTTTATGACTGATCACTCTCTCCGATTGCGGCAGAGGGTCTGTTGTTCAGCAATCACAGCGAGAGGAGAGCATCTTTGGGCAGAGCTGAGGAATATGGCCGGGATAAATCCCTCCTGTCACACCAATGCAGACCCTGCACAGGCCAGTTACAGCTGGGCTTCAAGGACTCCCTGGCCATGAAGTACGTGGTAAATTCTCCTAGTCCAGGACTGGTGTTCCTGCTCTGTGGTGTCACCGTGATGTTACGAGCCTGATGGTAGTTAAAGCCACAACGATCCCTCAAGAGACCAGGACGCTCAAGATGTGCTCCCAGCCTGCTCCGGCACACCGTGGCTGTGCCTCCATCTCCCTGGCTGTCACCAGAGGCTAATTACCCCCCAGCGCCTTCCCTCTTGGTGGGGAGCCTCCCAAGACCTGATGCTTCCAGCACATCCAGAGGTCAGATGCTTTTAGCAGGGCGCTGTTAATGTTGGAGCAGGGGCTGGGCTGACAGCTCAGAGGAATAATCTCTGTTGGAGCTGCCCACGCTGCCGCATCCCGGTGCCTGGGAGCAGAGCAGAAGACAAGGGCTGTCCTTTGCTTTCCCTGCCTGCTTTCCTTCTGCAGAGCTGCCCAGTGTAAGCTGTTTCCACTTCCCACTGCCCCTCGTGCCCAGTGATGGGGAAACTGGGCTTGGGTTTCCTCACAGACAGCCACTTCTGTAGTGGCTTGTTGGTCGTTTGGGCTGGATTTGCCCCCACAGCCAGGAGGAGAAAGGACTTGACCCTTCCCACATCTGCCGACAGCGCGGCAGCGTGGCTGCAGTTTGAGGGTGGTTTGGCTCGGATGCAGGAGCTGGGAAGTGGCTCTGAAGTCCTGCAGCCATCGGTCCTGCCAGGCACCTGCCAAGAGAAGCACCCGGGTGCCTGGAGCCAGTCCTGGGGTGATGTGAACCAGCGTGTCTCCCGGGCATCGCCGCAGCGGAGCGCCCGCCTGGCCCCTAGCTCCGCGGCGCCTTCCACCCGCCTCTTTGAACGTAATAAGATCACCCTTTGATGGAAGAGGAATCGATTTGTTCCTACCAGCCTGACAAGCGTGGCACAGAGAAGGGATAACCTGAGACTGACGGCGCCCGAGACGGCTTGTGTCAGCAGGAGGGAATGGATTTGCGCTGGCATCGGGGATATAGAGGAGTCGTGGAGACAGCCCTGCGTTTTGGGGTGCAGCAGCTCACTTTGGTGGTGTCAGAGGACTCGGGCTGAGGCTTTGCTGGAGAAAAAGGAGAGAGAAGGGGTCTCAGAGGGAGCTGGCCTCCCTCAGCCACCTGTCTAATCCATGAGAAAAAACTCTTTGAGGAGTCTTTTAGGGAGCACAGGAGAGTGAGTGCATAATTTGCATGCTCTGAACAAGCTGCTGGAGGTGCTGATCTCCCTGCCCAGAGCTCTGAGGGAGGGAGATGAGGCTCTTGAAGTTAAAATTAGGTTTTGTTGAATATTCCTCCCCCTGGCTGAAGGCAAGCGGCTGGTTGCGTTGCTGTCACAGCTGAGTCACGATGTCCTCCCAAGCACTGGGGGACTGGTCCCTGCCACCAGCAGTGGGAATTAGGTTTGCTGCAGTGACACTGATGCTTGGATGGGGGATTTAGGCTGTCTGTAGAGCTGTTGGATGTGAGGAGCCTGAAGCAAAGGGGTTGGAGGTACATAACCATAGTAGTTGGTGAGGAGGTGAAGGGGGGCACCCAAAATGCACCAGGTTGAGACCAAGGACCAAGTCTTTGCCCCGTGCCTGTGACTGTGCTGCCATGCCTTATTGTGAGGGATGGCAGAGGCTCCCAGACACACCATGCAGGGAATGGCTTGCAGATTTGGCTGGTGGGGGCTGCTGGATAAGATGGACCCATCTTGGTGGCATCTGGGGACAAAGCAGAAGGCTGCTTGGCCTCCGTGACCCCAGGGTGCTGCCCACCACACAGCTCTCTCCTGGTGTGGGGCTTTTCCATGGCTGCAGGAAGGATGCTGCGTCCACCACGAGCAGGGGTGGGGTTTTGGCGTTGTCACCTCGCTGGGGGCGTGCTGGAGCCGTGCACCAGCAGGTTAATCTCTGTGTTGGCCTGTTGTGGGGGGTGCATTATAAAGGTAATGGAGCATTCATAAACACCTCTTCCAGGGCCAGCTCGATGGTTGTCAGTCACCGGAGCCATATGGCGGGGGCGTACCAGACTTTNTAATGGAGCATTCATAAACACCTCTTCCAGGGCCAGCTCGATGGTTGTCAGTCACCGGAGCCATATGGCGGGTGCATACAGTAATTTGCCCTGTAAATTCCCTTATTGTGCTGTTTATCTCTCCAGATCGGCCACTGGCACGTTTCTGAAGGACTCAGCATGGACAACAGGATCTTCTCCTCCAACATATCAGACAGTCTGTTCAACACCACACTCATTGTCACTACCATCCTGGTAAGTGAGGGGGGTCACCTACAGTTCCCATTAGCTCTTCCCCAGCCCAACGCTTAGGGGTGTCAATCAGCTAGAATATTATTCCCTCTTCTTGCCCCCCTCGGCCCCCAGCATGCAGCATCTCACACTGATTTCATAAAGAACAGACGATCAAATCTCTAATTACAGCACTGAGGACAATTCATGACAGTGTAATTAAACTCAAGTTGATGTTTCATATGGAAATGATATTTGATGAGTTCAGAAGCAGCTGGGGAGAGGGCTGGGATGGGGATAAGTTGCCATTTAACATTCATCTCTGAATGATGTTCTTGTTTTGCGTACAGCTGGTAAGTTGGAAGGGACAGTCGTCCCTTCTACCCATAAAATTACTGAAATTGCCCAAGATAAGTACAACTTCTATGAACCAAGACTTCACATCTACAGGCACCCCTGTCCATATTCAGCAAATTCCCCTTCCAGGTCCTGCCAGTCCCATGATTTTTTTTCCAGTGCCTCTGTTACTTCCTTAAAGATGCTCAAAATTCTGAAGAACTCTGGGCACTATTTCCTCGTGTCCCACAAAGTTTGTTGTAAAGGGGAACAGCAAACTGGAGAAGCACCTTTATGCTACAGGTGGAGATCTGTGTCTTGCCATAACTCGGAGCAGTCACTGAGCTGCTCTGGGATGTGCCGGTTGGAAACAGCCTCCAGATCATGATCCTTGGGCTCTGCTTCATATTCTAAGCATGAGCTCCTTGAGCTCTGCTTCATATCCTAAACTGGGGCTTATTTGCTGCACCTCAAGGAAATTCCAGACACAGCAGGGGCCAATGAATACCAAGAGGAGGAACAGTTCCGCTAGCTTTGCATCCCTTAGGGTTTCCAAGTCATCCAACCATCCTTCACTGTCTCTTATCCCCTGGTGGAGAGGGATGTGTTGGGACGGGAGGTTGGCCTGGGTGCCAGGGATGCCTTTCTGCCCCGCGGTCGGCACCGTGCTGGTGGGATGCCTCGGCTAAGATGGGAATGACAGCTGCCCAGTTTCAATGCAGGAAAACCCTTACTTGATGCTGAAGTGGAACCATCAGGAGCTGGAAGGGAATGACCGCTACGAGGGCTTCTGCGTGGACATGCTGAAGGAGCTGGCGGAGATCCTGCGGTTCAACTATAAGATCCACCTCGTTGGCGATGGCGTGTATGGAGTCCCTGAGGCAAACGGCACGTGGACAGGGATGGTCGGGGAGCTGATTGCTCGGGTAAGTGAATTACCTGCTCTTTTTAACTGTGCTCTAGTGGGACTCGGCAGTGAAAAGCCCGGGTGCTTTATTAAGTGCGCCAGGATGATAAGGATGGATGGGGGTTGTAGTCCATTTGTGAGACTTTGACCAGAGAATCTCCATTTAATGTGTTCTCCCAATGGCAAATGTACTTGTTGTGTCGATGTGACAGCGTGGGAAGTAGAGCGGGAGTCGTGGCCCCCGGGCACCCCCAGGGGTGGTCGCTTTGTTGGAAGGGAGGCTTGGACTCTGGGGTCCCTGCGTAAGAGCTCGATACAGAATGGATTTC
>VZRU01002966.1:93239-111341 GCA_013398155.1 Pedionomus torquatus | reverse complement strand
GGGTTTGACAACACTTCTGCGTCCGCGTGTGCTCTGTCAGCCTGCACCCCCCTTCTCCCCGCTCTTTGTTTTCCTCCAGGGATCCTGAAGCTCGAATACCGTTCGTGAAACGCTCTGAGATCCTTAGTACAACAGGCTTAGCCAAAGCTAACGTTAGGACTGATGTTATTTAAACCAATACTTCCTCGCTCACGGATTTCTACCTGCCTCGTGATTACCGAAGCGCCCGTGAGAACCCAGTGACAGTTTCTCAGCTGGTGGGAAACCCGCAGTGAGGTGTATTTGTGACGATCCACAGCACTGTGGGAGAGAAGCCCCTCAGCCACCCCATCATTATCCTCACAACAGGGGGTGCAGAGGAACGAGGGCCCGAATCCATCCCCTGTGGCTCCAGGGCTCCTACCGCAGCTTTTCCCCTGGCTGTGGGAGATGAGTGAGCATCAATATGTGTCCTCCAGCCTCTGTCTGCTGCTTCCCCAGATGGCAAAGGGGAGCTCAGTGATGCTTGTCCAACCTTAGGAGCTTCAGATGAGTGTCTCAAGTCAGGTGGGACAACTGTGGATCTAAAACACTTGCTGAGGATCAGGGACGTGGCAAGGTATGGACTGGAGGTCCTTCCTGAGCTAACACCTTGTCTTCTGGGTCGCTCTTCCCCAGTGGAGCAATAACTCTCGATGCCAGCTGAGATCCCACCTCCATCTGCACCTTCTAAAGAGCCTTCTGTAGGGTTGTTTGCCAATGCTCTGGGCTATTGGCATAGTTTATATACATACCTCTGTGTCTGTGTGTATATACACACACACACACCATTACAGTTCTGCAAGGCTTCTTTTGGGAGGCAAGAGGGAAGGCACAGAGAGCAGCGTGTGATCTGTGCAAACAAAGGAAGGGAACAGCCATCAGATTTTTGGCCTGCTAACCTTGGCAGTGCCTCTCCGTTAAATGGGAGCTTCTGGAGGGTTGTTTTTCTGTAGTGGTAAGTGTTTTAACTTCATCTTCACATGGAAACCGCTTGTTTCTTCTGCAGCTCAAGCTTTATTTAGGAGGATTTTTACTTTTTGCTTCAGCAGGGCAGAGCTGGCAAAGCCTGTGTGAGGCTGAATCAGAAACTGGAGAAGAGAGAAAGCTTTCTCTGCTTTGTTCTTCCTAGGTCCTTTAGTGTCTGTATAATGGTTTCTGCGAGTTTTTGATCAGCCCCGGGGACTGGCACTTTGGATCAGGTCAGCCAGGACAGAGCTGGCCGTGTGCCTGCTGTTGGGTTTATTCAGGGCTTCTTGGGATGTTGCTTTCGGGGGCTGTTCCACAGCCCAAGTGGTTCCTCTCCTTCCTTGACAGTCAGCCCCCAAGGGGCTTTGTCCTCGGTGTCAGCCTGTGTCTCCCTTCAGGACCACTCAAAGCAGAATCATAGAATGGTTAGAGTTGGAAGGGACCTCAGAGATCATCCAGTTCCAACCACCCTGCCCTGGGCAGGGACACCTCCCACCACACCAGGTTGCTCCAAGCCCCATCCAGCCTGGCCTTGAACCCCTCCAGGGATGGGGCAGCCACAGCTTCCCTGGGCAACCTGTTCAAAGAAGAGCCAGCCAACACGGCCATCCTGTGTTGGGCACACACATTCCTCTTGGGCTGGATTTCTCTCTGGAGCCCTTCTTTCCAAACAGCTTTTAGCACAAAGGGGGCATCGGCTGGGACATCAGAAACTGCCACAGGGGTCAGAACTTTCCAAATCCTGCATGAAATAGAAGCTCTGCACCTGGCTCTTCTCATGCAGTGCCGTATAATTGCAGGAAAGTGATTCCTCCTTGCCCCCGACCAGCTGTCTGAAAATGGAGTTTGACTCACATGTGCTCAACATGCAGGACCAGAAGGTCAGGAAATGATTCAGCTCCGTGCAATACCTTTCCAGTTTTGTTTTGTTTTGGGTTTTTTTTTTAAACCTGTTATTCCCCCCGTGGCACTGAATCTCCTCAGAGCAGCAATGTGCTATATGGGAAAAGTGTTTCCATTTATTGCTTCTAAATTAACCAGCTATTGATTTATTCTTAAGTGCTGTAAACGCTATTACAGCTAATTGTGCACTATGATATGATTGAGAAGGATGCTGTATATACAGAAATTTGTTGTTGACCCAAGTTCACCAGTACATATCTTACTGACCTGCTCCCAAAACTAATTAAGAGCTAAGGAAGAGGGGAACCTTGGGGTGGCTTGGGGGATTAGTGGAAGAGCTTGGAGAGACTCATGTCTCTAGGTCCAGAGGCTGACTCCTCGTCAGGTGAGGAAACCTGTGCACTCTGTGATCAACCGATGGAGATTTGGTTTGGGAGAAATCACTTGGAAGGGCTCGAGCTCATACTTTAGTGAAAGATGTCATAAGCCCACGAAATGCCGAGCTTATTGGTCCCTCTGTGCGTACGGGGCAGGGAGGCTGAACACCCTGCTCGTTCCTGGAGCGAGCAGGGGGGTGAAGCAGCTCTCTGGCCAGGGCAGATTCCCCCCCATCAGCCTTGCAGGCTCTGGCAGAGACAACCACAGTCGCCAGCAGTTGGGCTGACACCGTACACGAGTGCTACCCATAAGAAGCGAAAAAGGGGAAACAGCATATCTTCCTGCCTCATATTTTTTTGGCACTGGAGCCTTGGGGGATAATAGAGCTGGAAGAATTATGTCTTGCTCCTTCCCGCTGCAGTAGAGCCTCTGGCTCAGAGTCCCTGCTGGTTGTCTGGTTTTCCCCTTTCCCTCTCTCTCCAGCACATCCTGGAGCTGAAATGCATTTGCTGGCCTGGTACAAGCCAACAAATGGATTTTCACAGCAACGTGACAGCCTTCCCCTTTTTCCATCGTGCCTGCATTTGCTGGCTTGGTGGTGTAGTGCTGTGGTGGCTGTGCTCAGTGCCTCTAAATAGGCTCGCGGTGAGCTGGTGGCACTTGGCTCCCTTTTTCCCTCCCTGAGGAGACAGGGCTTGTGTCCGACATCCCTCAGCAACAGTTTCTGAATATACCCATCTCAGGAATGCCCCTGGAGAATCGAGCTGAGCTAAGAGTGTGGTTTGGTTTTGCCAGGAAGCTTTGTTGGCAGGAATCTGCTGCTGCAGTTTTGCTGTAAGACCTCCCAGAAACCTCCCTCTGATGCAGCCGAGAGGTACCAGCCCTAGGTAATGGTCCCCTCTGCAGGGGACCTGTGTCGCTCACCTGCAGCAGGGTGAGCAGGCAAGCTCCTGCTCTTCCCTTCTGCCCAGGATCATTTGGGGAGTGAGATGCCGTGGCGTAATGCTAGACCTTTGGTGTCTGCGTCAGTGGTTTGAACCTGGCTGGGATCAGTGCTGATCAAAGCTCTTTTCCAAGTGAGGGAGATGAAGTTGTCCATCTCGTTGAAGGGTCTGGCCTCAGGAGCAGCGGCACAAAGAACTGAAAGGACCTTAAAGCTGTGGGGTGATGGTTTTCCCAGCCTCCTTGCTGGTGTCCAAGTGGTGCTTTACAATCGGAGGACCTCTCCCTTCGGCTGCTCCGAAGGCGGGGAATGGCAGGAAGGGGAAAGGAGGGAGAAGATATTTCAAAATTGGCAGAGTCCTGCTCTCTGCTCGGCAGTAGGGTTGGTGTTCAGTGAGAAAAGTTGTGCGTGGGTGAGGGGAGAGGGGGAAATCTGTTTGCACGCTATCGTGCTGGCAAGTGTGACATGGCAGGGGGCTCGAGAGGGTGAGGAGCGAGGGGGAGTGGGGAAGCGAGGGAGTGTTGAGCAAACACAGCGAGGGTACGGGCAGAGGGGCTTGCATCACGCTGCTGAGTTTGCCAAAATCATGTATGAGATGCTGGGTGTGGTGGGAGCTGCTGGGTTTAGGGTCCCTATTCCCAGTCCTTCACCTTAACTGGCTTTGCCATGTCATGGTGAACATCTGGCAGAGAGCTTTTCCTCCTCCCACTCCTAGAAGATAGTCCAGGGGAAGACACACGAGGGAAGGCAGACTTGAGGCTGATATCTGCACTGATTGCTGGTCATCCCATCCCTGACTCTGGCTTAAATTGAGAGTTGCAGCCTCCAGGGCTTTCAGGCTGTTGTTTTTCATATGGCAGAACTCACGCACGTCCTTAAAAAAAAAAATGCCAAACACCAGTTTTGAGTGACCCCCATCTGGCCCTGCTTTTGTATGCAGGAATATGCACCCGAGCGCACAACCTGGCTGCTGCTCGGCCTGAAATAGCTCCTGTCAGCTCAGATGGGCAGCCAGAGCAGAAGCAATCAGGACATTGATAACGGCAGCCCAGCCGTCCCCGTCGTGCCAAGGGACAGATCTGGAGGATACAGAGAGATGGCTCTGTCGCTGCTTGCCCAGGGGAGCAGTCTGCAGCCAGACTGCCCTGTGGTGGCTGCTGCTTGTTTCGCAGGGTTGCACGGAATAGCAGAGGTTGGAAGAGGTGGTCAGGAGACCATCCGGCCCCATCCTGATGTGCAAAGCGGGGGTCCCCTCCAGCCAAGTCCTCAGTACTGCGGCTGGATGGTTTTCCGGTTGGTTCTACAATTCAGGTTCTCCTATTTCAGAGTGCCCAGAGTTGTGGCTGCCTCATCCCTGGAAGGGTTTAAGGCCAGGCTGGATGGGGCTTTGAGCAACCTGGTCTAGGGGAAGTGTCTCTACCCATGGCAGGGGGGTTGGAATTCAATGATCTTTAAGGTCCCTTCCAACTCCCACCATTCTATGATGGGTTTCCAACAGGACAAGCATCTGCTGATGTTGACAGGTCTGTAGTGGGGGGAATAGTTGGTGGTCCTGAAGGTTGAACACTGATTTCAGCTTTCTGGAAGGTCCTCTAAGCACATGGGGCGGTGTAAGGAATCGCTTTCCCTGACCTTGGCCGTGCTGTCAGTGCTCTGTGGGCAGCGCTGATGAGAAGGGTGCTCTCATCTGCACCCAGGGGAGGCAGCACCCAAGGTACTGCTCAAGGCAGGGACACCTACTTCTGGAAGAAATCCCAGCCCCGCTCTCCCAGAGCTGTCCTCCAGGCTCCTTCGCCTGGTGTTTGACACAAGAGACAGCCCGAAGCCTTACGCCGCTTGGACTTTCTCTCGCTGTGTTTTCTTTCGGTGCCTTGACAGGAGGTTGTGAATCCCCGCGGGGCCGGGGGAGGCTTTGGCGGGATCCTGGCTGCCCGGGCTTGGGGGCTGACGTCAAGTCCCATTCATCACCATTAGCGCCGAGATGAGCCTTGTCAGCATCCGCAGCGAGGAGGCGGCCGCCTCCTCCGGACTGGCAGTCCCTGCAATTTGCTTCTTAAGGGCTGCTTAATTGTTGTTCCTCTTCAGGAGCCCGGCTCAGCCCCCGTGTTTAACGTCCTTCGCAGTGGCAGCGGGAGCCTGTCTGCTAACGCAGGCAGATCCCAACGGTTCACACCAGCTATGGTGGTGGTGGCTTTTGCCTCAGACACCAGCCCACCTGGGCTTCCTCTCGCTTAGGCGAGATTTTGGCCTTGTTTAAGCAGCGTTTTGTTAAAGGAGTGTCAGTCTCTACTCCCCAAGTGCTCCAGGTCTTTTCCTAAGCCGATTTCACGCTGACATTTATAGCTGCAACTGTGCTGGGAGAAGGGAAATCCAGCAGTGTTTGCCCCCTTTTCCCTCCATCCTTTGCACCTGTTTTCCCTTTCCCCAGGGTCCGGCTGCGGACAGAGTGGGGACAAAGCAGAATGTGTTTCTTCCCCCAGCACATTGGTTTTAAACTAGAAGAGGGGAGATTTAGATTGGATATTAGGAAGAAATTATTCCCTGTTGGGGTGGTGAGTCCCTGGAAGAGGTTGCCCAGAGAAGCTGTGGCTGCCCCATCCCTGGAGGGGTTCAAGGCCAGGCTGGATGGGGCTTGGAGCAACCTGGTGTGTTGGGAGGTGTCCCTGCCCAGGGCAGGGGGGTTGGAACTGGATGATCTCTGAGGTCCCTTCCAACTCTAAACATTCTATGATTCTATGATTTTGTGCAGCCTAGGAAACGCCAACTCCTACCCGTGCTCAGACAGGGAGGGCTGGAGAGCTCGCAGGTTTGCAGAGAGCTCCTCTGTAGCTAAGATACGCTGACCTCGGTGAATCACGAGAAGTTTGGGGAACATCAGGAAGCCGAGCTGAAAGCATGAAATGGATGATATTCAGGCAGAGGATTCGCTGCACGCCCTTCCCAGATCAAAGTTTATTGCTGACAGAAATCAGCTCTTAACTTGGGCGACTTCTGAGCCTGCAGAGAGAGTCGTTGACAGAGCAGAGCCCCAGCTAAAGTGGCGAGGAGCCGGGTCTGTGCTGGGAGCTCTGGCCCAGGAGAAGGCAGATGGATGAGTGGAAGGAGATCAACTCTAATGGAGCAGCAGGACCCTCTGAAGGGGCCTGGGCACAGAACCTGTGTGCCCGGGGAAGGCACTTTCTGCTCCGTGGGCAAAGGGAAGGGGATGGACTTGCATTATATTTTGTGTAGGGAAGAGCAGCTTTCAAGATGTTGCTGCCTACATGATGTGGAGAGGTCCCAGAGGATGATCACTGGGGGAATAACCGGAGTGCACAAGTTCCCTGACGACAGCATCCTCGTCCCATCCCTGAGAAGGTGGGAGCAGGCGAGGGATGGTGACTTAGCTGGGTAAACCTGGGGGCTGTGCCTTTGTGTCAGCCCCCGGGTAGGGATGGAAATGTCCTTGGAGCTTTTGCATGAAACACCTTGGATGCTGTGTATTTACAGGTCTATTCAGTCTACAGCTTTGCTGGTAGAGCTGTAGTCAGGTTGGAGAACGGGGAGAAGAAATCCGAGGGGCTTTGCTGGAAGAGCTCTCCCCAGGACAACAGTCCCTGCAAAACCCTTTTAAGTATAGACAAAGGGGGTTTAGGAAGCTCTAGGCTTTTCTTGCAGATGAAATTCCTCATGTGCCATGTTCCACAGATGAACTGATCCCATTTTAGTCACCTGCTGGTGTTTGCATGGGGCTCAACTGCTCACACACACCATGTTGTGATCGTTGGTGCCTTTTTAAAACCCTGTGGGTAAATGTCTGGCTGGGCAGAAATTCTCCCTAACTCATAATTCATTCCAGCCTCGGTCTCCTAGGAATCTGTAATAGCTGCTCGGAAACAATTGCAGAGATCTGGCACCGGGCTTGTCCAATAAAGCAGTTCTGCATGGACTGTGAAATAATCACCTTCTCCATGACCCCCCCAACCCCCGGCCCTTACCAGGCAGGTTTTGCAGATCACTTTAACTTTCTTTTCCATTTTCCTTCTTCCTGCGGGTTCCAGCAGTGCTGCCCTTTGCTCCTGCAGCCCCAGCCTTTCGCTGGCTCTCCATGCCTGCCGTGAAGTGGGGAAATCTGTTGGGGGCAGAGAGAGGTGTGTGTGTGTGTGTGTGTGTGTGTGTGTGTGTGAAAGACCCTTCAGCAAAACTCTGCCAGGATGTGATTAGTCCTCTTTTAAGGAAAACGATGCACAGAGCAGCCGGGTCAGAGAGCAGGGTAAGAGTGATGCACCCAGAAGTTGCCTTTGTGGTGGTGCATTTGCAACCAGCGAGTGGATCCAGGGAGATAAGCTGCATATTTTACTGGGTCTCCAGGCCTGATGGTGCCTTGGCTTCTGCACAGACCTTAGGAAACTTAGAGACAACAAGTGCAAATAGCTTTTCTTCCCCCCCGCCCCTTCTCTTTTTCCACTTGCATAATCATCATCCCGCAAAGCAGGCAAACAAATGTGTAAGGGAATGGAGGAGGTTTCATTTTTACTGAAAGCAATTACAGACATTAAAAGAGCCATAGTAATAAAAAATAATATTTAAAATTCAAATCCCTTATCTATATTACAAGGGTATTAACACTGGAAGAAATTCTTTTTAGGGTTGGTTTCCCCCCCCCCCTTANTTGGGTTGGGTTCCCCCCCCCCCCTTAATCTCATTTGCTTTGCAAGTCAATCTGGAAATTTTTTCTGAATTTTTTGGAGACCAATCTGTGGTTTTGGAAGTCTGGGGCTGGCAGGGTCGCCAGCTTCCTGACTGGGGGTAATGGTGCTGGTGTGTTATGCTTCCCTGCCCGTGGCGCTTGCAGGTAACAGCCTGGTCTGGAGGGGGGCAGCCACGTCCAGCAGGGGCTTTGGAAGGGGAAGGTTGTGTCTTAATGATTAGTACAGTATTTATTGCCTCCACGGCCCCTGTTTTGCCAGATCTTAAAGCATTCAAGGAAAAGAGCTGGCATTCAGGCTGTGAGCACCTGGGGGCAGGGGCTGCTGTGTTCTGGCTGTGTGCACCCGTGGCTTTGTGCTTTTCCAACCTGCGAGTATGGAGATAAAAACCCCCAGGTGAGGGAAGGAAAAACGGGGAGAATGGTCCAGAGCGCAAGGTGGATTAAAATTTAGAGTGTGTTTGAGGATGGTTTCTGTGAAACCCACCTGGGGAGAGAGGGATGTGGGGAGCACAGTCTGAACTTGTGGGTATCACCAACAGAACTCTCAGTGTTTCCACAGTTTTGCCCCACAGCAAATGCGCCCTGTCCCAGAAAGGTGGGACATCCATCCTCCAGGATGTCCTGTGTGGCCCTGACCATGCTCTGCTGCTTTCCCTGCCCTGTGCCTTTCCCGGGCTCAGGCTCCTGATCTTCTCTGCTCTCCTTTCTCCCCAGAAAGCCGATTTGGCCGTGGCGGGGCTGACGATTACGGCGGAGCGGGAGAAGGTGATTGATTTCTCTAAGCCATTCATGACTTTGGGAATTAGCATCCTCTACCGAGTTCATATGGTAAGAGACTTATTTTATAACCTTTTATGTCCCTCCATTATTTGCATGCAAAGGTGCCTAGTTATAGGAGAAAAATGAGCGACTCGTAAAAATATTTTGGTTTCTTATTTAAACGCAAATGTGCCTGACCTTTTTTTTCCCATCTTTTCCCCATCTTTCTGCCTCGTGTCAGCTTGGTAGATCCCACTCCTGTTGTTCAGCCCCCCAGCCCTGTTGGCTCCCCTTCCCCATCCTCCCCAGGCACACAGCGTGGTGGGGGGGGCAGTGAGCAGAGCCCTGTCATGTGGGGGCTACCAGGGGAAGCGTGGGTAGATGTCAGCTTGTCTGATTCTCCTTCGGGCCCATAGGATGGCTTTAGGGTGGCTTTGAGCCCGCTGTGGCCAGGTCAGTGAAGGGCTGGATGGGTGCAGAGCCCAGCAGCGTGGCTGGGTGGCTCCACGGCTGCAGCAAACCCGGCTTGGAGCCACCATCCACGTGCACTTAGTGGGGAGACCCACCTGGGAGGCTGAGCTAGGACACCTATGGGTGCACCTAGTTGATGTTGGGGGCGCAAATGGCCTAATCTCAGCCGTGCTCCCAGCCCCTGTGGTGTGCAGCCGTGCTGTTTTCTCATATCTGAGAGTAAGATCAAGCTTGGAAGATCCCTGGGAAACCTGCGGGGTGTTGTGTCACATCTTAGCTTAAACAGTACTTGTTGTACGTTCTCGTAGATGCTCTTGCATTCCCATTTCCCATTGCTCTGGCTTCTTGCTGAAGCTCAGGACAGGACAGGCTTTCCACGTGGGCCAGGCAAAGCCCCCAGTTCCCCGGTGTCACCGGAGGCGAGCTCTGGCAACAGGAGGTCGTGTCGTTCCCAACCTGCATTTTGGAAATGTGCTCTGGGCAGTGCCGAGCGCGATGCAAATTGCAGTTCTGGTTTCCCGACAGCCCAACAAGAGCAGCCAAAAGGCTAGAACCATTAAAACCTCTCCCAGCCACCCCCCTTGCTCCCTTCACAAGGCTGCTGAGGATGCAGCGCTCGGTACAAACACAAACTTGTGCATACATCTCTCTGCGCTGAGCGGCTCCTGCCAAGAACAAACAAGTAATTAAAATCTAGTTAAAATTCTGTTTCCTCTGGTACGTGCAGAATTTAGGATCAATGGCTTAACTGATCAAATTGGGTCAGGCTCTTTAGGCTCCGGGAAATCAAATGGAACTGTTCCTTCCCTGCTACTCTTGCTTTTTCACGCCACCAGCCACCTGTGAATCCGGGAGGTGTTTCTGCCAGTGTCTCTTGGCTGGGACTATAATCGAGTTTCTTGCATTCTCGCACGCCTTCTTGAAGTTTGGGGATTGAGGACCGTGCGTGCTCTGCCTCCGATTTACACCATAACCCTCAGCAAGTCCCTTAAATGAGGCATCGTTCCCTGAACAGCGTGAGGCTGATGTCACCCCCTCCAGAGGAAACACAGGAATATTGGTGCGGGGTTTGCATGTGATCTGCTCTATAAACACAAGGCATTTGCTGCTGCCTCTGTGCGAGCTCGATAGAAATGTGTCTGACACAGCCACTTGGAGCGTAGGTTCTTCAGGGCAGGGACCATCTGCTGCTTGTGCTGGTCCCAGAGTAATGCAACACGGCCGTATTCCAGCCTGCCCTTTGGGCATTTACCAAGCCAAACAGGATTAATAATTACAGTCTTAAGAAGTGTTGGGCAAATAGTTCCCTGCCATCGGTCAGGACTTGGTCTTCAGTTGCCTGATGAAGGACTCAGTTAGGACTTTGAGTAGGGGAGCTGCGCAGTGACCCGGGTGGGCTTGCAAGGGGGATGTGGAGCATCTCCCAGGTCTGGTCACCTCATAGAGAGCCCTGCTCTGCTGCATCCAGGCCACAGGAGCGATGGCAGGGACAGGCTGGGCTTGTGCCCTCCCCAGGAGCGGGGAGGTCTTCCCAGCGGAGAAGCTCGGACCCCCCCTCTTCCCTCCACAGAACTCGGCCCCTCTTTGGGCAGACCTTTGAGGGGAGCCTTGGAGTGCTGTGTGGCAATTGACTAATTAAACTGGTAAATATTTATTTAACAAGGCCGGGCGAGATAGCTAATTGCTCCAGTTTTCCTTTATGGATGTTGGTTTGCGGAGCAGCAGAAGGCAGCCCCACCGCCCCCTCTGCTCCTGTCCCCTCCTGTCCCCTCCTGTCCCCTTCCCCGACCTGACAAAGTTCTCTGCAATGTCAAAATTTGGGGCTGACGTGTGGTAATCACAGCGCAGATCAGACACCGCCTAATAAATAGCCACAAATAAATCTCTCGCAGAGGAGTTGCCTGCACACCCTGGTCTCCTTCCAGGGTGATATTTTATTTTAATTTCCATATAACTCCAGTGGCAAATGATTTCTCCCCCCTTTTCTCCTCCCCACCTCGCCAACCCAGCCACCACAGCGCGTGTCTCTTATCACGCATAACCAAGTGTGGCAGCTTTAAATGGAGCTGTCATTTTTCTCAATTTCACTTGTTGTGATATAATCAAGTATGGATTTCTGACACGGGGACTCTAATAGGCTTTCTGACTTGCAAGCTGCTAAGAGAAAAGGCTTGTTTTGTTTTATTCCGTTCCCATTCTGACCAGCTGGTGGGACCTGTGGAAGGCAGGAGATGGATGATGGGTCCTGAGCAGTCGTTCTGCTTGGTAGGGGGCTGGAATCAGGTGCCCGGTGCCATTTCTACACAGAGGGATGCTGAAAGTCAGGTTTATTTGTAGCCTGCACATGCTTTTCCTTCCATACCTGCCTCTATGGCAGGGAACGAGGGACTAGCTGGCACGTGATTCTGGCTCATCCGCCCTGAAAGCCCTTACTGTGCTCTACTTTAAGATGAGAAAATGTAGATTTGGTGAGTACACTGGAATAGCTGAGTTTAGGCCAAGTGAACTGAGGCTGAAAGTGTTTCTACTTGATTGCTGCAGAAGAGACATGAAATGGGAAGGACGGAATGAATCGCTCCTTCGCTCCTGCCGGAGGAGGCTTGACGGCCGAGGAGCTGAGAGGAGCTGAGCTCCCTCCTGACAACCCTTGATGCTCTGCCAGCAAGGCTCCCGCTTCCCTGGAGCAGGGATGGAGCAATCACTGGCCTGGGACCGTGGTGCTCCTTGGTTTGTCGCTTATGGACCATCTGGTGGACCCCAAACTGGGCTCGGGGTTCCCTGTGCTTGGGTTTTGCTTATTGGCTCCAGAGAAAGGTCCCTGGAGAGGGAGGGATCTGGCTCTGCATGGGCATCAGCCGTGGTCATCCTGCGATATACGTGCTTTGTTTTGGTGAGACTTCAACGACTGCAGCTGTACCCAGCACGCATCAACGTTTCTGCCTTGCCAGGCTGAGTTTTCTTGCTTTCCTTCTGACTTACGGGGACAGAAGGGAGTTCTCTCGCTTGCCTTTTTTTAGGGACAAGCACCTATGAGAAATGGCATCGGTAGGGCCGACTGTTTCTGCAAGAGGGAGCAGGTGAGCTCTGGGGTCCCTTCACTCTGTGTGTGCAGGGCAGGCAGGGTATAAGGTGTCTTACAGACCTGGACACTGATGGATCCAGGACCATGCCATAGAGCTCTGCTGTTCCTCCTCCTCCTGAGTTGTTGTGATATGATCAAGTTCAGGCTCTTCCATCACGGGTACCTGCTCAGAAAACTGGTTCTCTCTGGCTGCAAAGGAAGACTTCCAAGAACGATTGAGGAGGGTAAATGAATCTCCTGCTTCCATCTGAGGATTTGCAGGAGGCCTTCATCAATTATTGGACGTTTTGAACATTTCTATTCCAGGAAAAATAGCTCTTCCAATTAACAAAGCTGTATTGGGACCGGCTAAAAATACCTGACAGACTCCAGATACTGTCATTCCCATCTTCAAAACAGACAGATAAGAGAGAGTTTGTGCCCTCCGTGGGAACAGAATATCTTTATTCTTATCCACAACTGTGAATGAAAAGAATATGTAGCAGCAGCCTGAAAATGACTGTAGCTGAAAAGAACCAGAACTACTACTACTGTAAAGTCACAGGAGAGAGTCATCGCCAAGCCCGAGACTTAAAGCTTCCAACGCAATTTCCTTAATGAGCGTAATTTATTGACAAACTGCCCCAGAAACATAGAGAAGACATCAAGGCATTAATTAGGGAAAGGAACTTTGTTACAGGAGCATCTCATGAGGGAGCCTGAGCCAAGGCACCATCAGTGTCTGGGAGTTTCCTGGCAGCTCCGGGATGCCAGGCAGGGATAAGCTGCCTAGAATGGTCTTCTGCTCAAGAAGCTCCAGTCTGCTTGGCTGAGGGCAGATGGTGCCCTTCAACTTTGCAGGTTCCCATTGCCTCATTTCATTCTTAAGTATGTAAACACCTGTGGAAAAAGCGAGGCAGCTGAGCCAGTTTAGTTCTAGGTGATAAAGGGAACCGAGGGCCTGTGGGGCATCCAGGAGAGCCGTGCAATTGCTGAAGAGCTTTGAGATCACCTACTTTTGCCTTCTTGTTGGCATCATGAGGTCCATGGTCCTCTGGATGGGATCAGCAAGAAGCGGAGAGGGAGTGCACCTTGGAACCTACAGACTCGTGAGACGGCCTCACCTCTTTGAACTAGCGAGAGGAGCTCCAGCAAGGTGAGCGAAGGATGTTGCTGGAGATGTGAGTCCTCCCAGGGATGCTGGGGGTGTAGTTTCCAGCAGTGTCCGTGTCTCTGGATGCCCTTGGTTTGGGCCCAGATGCTGACTGTAGCGGTCATTTGTCCCTTTCTCTGGGTTTCTGGGAGGAATATAAGGAAGACCAGAACACTGCAGCAAATGCAGCAAAAGAAGAACGTAATATCTTCCACTGCTTGTACCTCACCTGCTTATACCAAGCACAGCACCATAACCTGGCACGGAAGAGAGACCTTGTCTTAAAGAGGAGACTCTGGAACTATACCCAGGAGAACTTCAACCTTTGCCTGGGAAGTGACTTTAAATTCATGTGAAAATGGAGACAGGATGGTCCGAACCCCTGGTTCTTAACTCCCCTGTTTGTTCAAAGGCTTGATAAAATTCTCTAAAAATGTTCATGTAGATCCCAAACTCAAATCTCAGTCCTTAAGGATACAGGGATAGGAAGTTATGGATACAGGGATAGGATGTTATGCTGTGGTGGTTTTTTACTTCGTGAAGGACAGGCTTTGCTGTAGAAGGTTTCTGAGATTTTACGGTCCCAGCTGGTGACTGGAGCTGAGAATATCACAGTATCCTAGATATTTTTAGTAGAGGAAATTTTTTGTGCAACAACTCTTGCCTTTTCTAGCAACAATTTATTCTTCAGAAGAACTACCAAGACCTTGTGAAATTCAAGTTTTGCATACAATTAGGTATATTTCAGTAGTAAAGCAGTGGGGTTTTTAATGGAAGTGGAATTTGAAGTGCTTCTCTGAGTCTGGAGAAGGGGGGCGGGAGGGGGGGGGAAAGCAGCTATGTTTAGTGGGGACATTATTCACCATCTTTAGATTAAGCACAGCTCAAAAATATCAGGACTCTGGTCTTTGATGTTCCAGGTTCCCTACGGCAATTAAGGTTAGGTGTTACTTATTGCTAGCGGTGATCAGTTTACACAGGGTAAGGCAGTGGGCTAGGGGAAAATGAGGCCTCTGATCCCCAGCAGCAGCTTTTGCATGAAGCGAGAGGACTACAGAGGAGCAGCCGCCGTGCTGGACATCAGCTGCTGGAGCGAGCCGAGTTGAGCAAACAGTAATAGGCATTTTCGGCACTCAACAGAGCAAGGTGCCAGTAAGAATCATAGAATGGTTAGAGTTGGAAAGGACCTTGAAGATCATCGTGTTCCAACCCCCCTGCCATGGGCAGGGACACCTCCCACCACACCAGGTTGCTCAAAGCCCCATCCAGCCTGGCCTTAAATATTTCCAGGGATGGGGCAGCCACAACCTCCCTGGGCAGCCTGTTCCAGTGCCTCACCACCCTCACAGGAAAGAATTTTTTCCTAATATCCAATCTAAATCTCTCCTCTTCCAGTTTAAAACCATTCCCCCTTGTCCTATCACTACTCTACCTGACCAAGAGTCCCTCTCCAGCTCTCCTGGAGNGGGGGGGAACCATAGAGCTTGGAGGTTTGGCGGTGCCAAGGACCGACTTTGTGGTTCGGGGCAGAAGAATACAGGCTCCTGTGGGCAAAAAGGCTCACGTTGCCACGGGGTTAATACAATCCTTTAGCCCTGCGTTGAGAGTTTCCTGCTTTTTCTGGGAGTCTTTCAGAGGAGAGGGTAAGGAGAGAAGATGCCTGAGGTAGATTGAGCATTGCAGTGTTGGGGGTCGGAGCACGCCGTGCTGAAATGAAGAAGTTTTCTACTCCACGCAGCTATTGAAAATCACACAGGGAGGGAAAGAGCCCTCCTGGTGGCTTGTGCTGTGTTTTCAGCTCTCCCCCTGCCCTCCATGCTGGTGATGGGTGGGCTCGGAGGGCAGGCAGTGGCACAAATACCTTCCCAGGACGGCAAGTGCTCAGCTTTTGAGGTACTTCTAGAAATAAATCCTCCCTTTGCACAATTTTTTTGCTAAATTTGACACAATTTCAGTGCTAGCGGTGTCCTTGTGAAAATTTAAGGTGCACAAAGAGAAGATCAGTCTGTTGTGTTGGTTTGTTGTTTTTTTTTTCCTAGCAGCCTGGCCTTACTTTTCAAGGAAAGGTGGTTTGCTGAGAAAAAAACAGGAAATTCTGACGCATCCTGGAGATAAAAATACCATGTTCCCTGAGATAAAAGTAATAATTTTATTGAGTTTTATAGAGAAGAAGCGTTTCAAGGCTGAAGAAAGAAAAGCAGAAATATTGCAAGCCCCACACACACACTTTTCTGCATAAATATATATTTTTTTTTTCCCCACTCTGCTTGGTGCTCAGGAGAGCCCCTTCCTGCCCAGCAAGCGTGATGTGCAGCCTGCTTGGGTGGCCCAGGGCTCCAGAGGGGCAGCAGGCGAGGGGTGCAGCGCATCCCACCACGGGGAGGGCAGAGCCCTGCCCTTGTCTCCATTTTTCCCATCAATTCACCTCTTGTGTTTGCCCGGAGGAAAAAAAGTGATGGAGATTGGGGAGAAGAATAGTCTTAGGAGATGAATGCCAGCAGGGAGGTGCTGTCGGACGTAGTTGGTTTTGGCATTTGCTGCCACCTGTATCCTCAGCAAGGCTCTTGCAAAGCCCCCCTTATTTTATTTCCCGTCTGTTGCTCCCGTCCGTTGTCAGCATCGGGGCAGGTGGGTTTCTTTGTGTGGTTCTCAGAACGGACTACTTAACCTGTAGAAATGCAAACAGCTCAAACTCCTTTTCCTTTCCCTTCCAGGGCCGCAAACCTGGCTACTTCTCATTCCTGGATCCCTTCTCCCCTGGCGTCTGGCTCTTCATGCTGCTCGCCTACCTGGCTGTCAGCTGCGTCCTCTTCTTGGTTGCTCGGTAATGTGGCTGGCGGTGCCTTTTCCTTCCTCGAGGTGCCACCTAGCGTCACGCTCCCACACCCATGGGGGGGACGCTGGGCAGGGGGACATCCCCCAGGCCACCAGTTCGGAGGGTGCAGTAAGGAGGATGGAAGCATCCCAAGCCCTCTGCCGGCTGGGGACTGGGGTCACCGATGCTCATGGCAGCCCTGGGCTGGCCTGGTTAAGGGTTGGACTTGATGATCTTAAAGGTCTCTTCCAACCACAATGACTCTATGGTTCAGTGGCCGTGATTCTAGGCAGGACGTAGATGCTTGATCTGCAGCAGATAAACCAAGCGCTTGTCTTGAAGAGGAAGGGTGGAGATTGGCAGGTGCTGGCAAAAGCGTTCAGAGCTATTAACGCAAATTCCAGCCGTGGTGTGTGGTTCCTCTGGCCCTGTAAGACCCAGCACGTACAGAAAAAGAAAGTTCATTAATAGCTTTCAACAGCCTCTTGGTTGATGTGCAGAGCCTCCTTTTGACAGCTCTGGGTTCCGTTTCCCCATGACTAATTTAAATCAGCCTTAAAATACATCGTGGAGGGCTTGTCTGCGGTGGGTCTCCCGTTGAAGCCCAGGGCCCGTGCTTCCTTGCTGGTTTTCCTGACCCTCTACCAAACTGCTTATCGGTGGTGGCACAGCCGAGCCTTTTCAGACGGAGCTGAACTGTGTCCTGGCAATGTGGACCAAAGACGTGCTCAGGGCTTGAAGGCTGTTTCGAGACACGGTTAATACCCAATTCTCATTACAAAAATTGGAGCTGTGCTGTCAATCGGTCCCTTAGCACAGCTAAAGTTATCATCCTGACAGGGCTTTAGCGGGTCCTCCGAACGCTGTTACAGCCTCAGAAATGCAGTTCTGAGGAAACCACTGAATAATGCATCCTGGTGCTCTCTGCTGATGGAGGTTTGGTGCCCCTTTAGCCCCCTCCTCATGTTTTAAACATGGTCCTCCACAAAGGTGCCTTCCCACGGCTTCCTGCTGGCGATGGAGGTTTGGGCGCTGCTCTCTGCCGTGCTCAGCAATAAGGAGCTTTTGACCCTGTGAGCTGCAGAAGATTCTCCCAGAGCAGTTTATTACTGCCAGGGTTTGATCCCGCCGTAGAAAACCTTCAGGAAATAGCCCCCGCTTCGCTGGCATCACAGCGGGGTAGGAGAGGCAGAAAGGGAAATAAACACCTCATTTTGGATAAATGCTGCGTAAGCTGGCAGAGCCCTGCAGCTGTATTGGCAGAATCCCCCAAACGACCCTCCCAGGCACCAGCTTTGTTAACCCTTAGCGATATAATGATCCTCACAATGGGAATTAGAAGACTTTCTTAAGCAGCCACGGAACTGAGGATTGGGAACAGCAGAAAGTGAGAGCCTGGCCACAGGTGACAGCCTGGCAGTTAGTTCAGATTCCCACCTCCATCTTCGAAACACCAGCACTTGGCTTCCAACTAGATCTGAGACCTAGACCCTGCCGGGGCAATCAGACCTTCTCAGAGCAACCATTTGCAGTTATTTTTTTTTTCTTGATGGTGTCATGCAGTCAGGTCTCACACGCTTCGCTTTTGAACCTTCCCATTGATGCTCATTTTCCAGCAGGGAACAGAACCCAAGGTGTTTGTTTTCAATTTCACATGGAGTCTGTGCACACCTGGAGTGGCTGTTGTTGTTGTCTGGGGTACGAATCTGCACACGGGGCTCCCGTCTCCCCGCAACACTTGCCCAGATTTTTCAGCAGAGCCTCTCAAAACTTTTGCAAATCTTTACAAGAAACCCTCCGGCTTCTGAGCCTTAGAGTGAACGTTTCACACAGCTCTGAGCCCTGGGCATCAATTGACAGCTAAGAGTTTCCTCCTCAGAAAAAATCTGCCTCTAGTAGAGTTAGGACTTCACAGCCTTTTTTTTTTCTTCTTCTTCTTTTT
>VZRU01002966.1:47886-68709 GCA_013398155.1 Pedionomus torquatus | reverse complement strand
GGTGAGCAAATAGCTGCTCTTGCTCTGATGGAGCCCTTGACAGCCCTTTTGCGTACTTGGGTGGCTTGTCCTGGCGGCTCTGAGAGTCAGCCTGACTGCCCTGGTGGTATTCATTCATCTGTCTCTCAAGATCACTTAAAGAATAACGTCCCCGAATCCCGTCTTAGGAGAAGGACGTGCCAGCATCTTTTAGACGTTTGTTCTGTTGCATCCCTCCCTCTTGTTTTTTCATGTCTACAGACATGTCAAAGTGCATTAGGTGTGTGATGGGTTAGGACCTCCTCTGAAAGCCTTTGGGTACTGCTGGAATTCATTAGCATGTCATCAGTGCTGTAATTCTCCTGAAGGGTCTTTTATTCTCCTTGTAGGCTTATAGTGCGGTGATAGGAATATTTTCCGTGTCATTTCTGTTGTCCTCCTCTCACTTTGCTCCTCAGCTGCAGCAGCCTGCTGCCTTCCCTTGGATCTCCAGTCAGGGTCCTGCTCTTTGCAGACTTTCCATGTTGCGTGTCCCCAGGGCCACAGCCTTCCAGCGGAGCCTTTAAATATAGACAACAAAGACTCTTTGTTGACATCCTTTCAAAGGTCAAGCACGTTCTTTTGCAACTTGCGCTGTCATTTAGAAAACCCCCAAGTTATTTCAGGATGTTGACTGGTTGCTCCTGCCCTCAGTAGGAAAACAGGCAGGAGGGCACACCTTGTGAAGCCATCCCGTCCTGCCCGTGTGCAGACAACATTCACTCGAGATGTGTCAGGCGTTCTTTGCCTGCTCTGTCAATCCGTGCTCGCCAGCAATTGTAGGGATTCAGAGAAGCCACGTGCGTGACACATGATTATAGCGAACGGGAAAATCTGATGAAGGGGAGTAGAAAAGGTGACTGCCCACCCTCCACCCCCCGACATTTTTTTTGTCATCTGGCAACGGTATTGGCTTGCAAAAGAAAAAGCTTGAGAAGGAAAATGCCTGTGATTCAAAGTTGGTGAATGTGGATGTCATGAGGGTTTTGTCTCAGTTCTGGATTGCTCTCAAACTGAAGCTAAAAACGCAGTTTTTTGGTTCTATTGTGATGTTGACTTTCTGTTGTGGAATTTCCCGTTGATGTTTGCTCAGTGGATAAAGAGGAATGGAGTTGATATAAAAGCAATGTGAAGGACAGAGAGCTTTATTTGTGGGGGAGTTCCAGAATTTCCAGACCAGGTGGCCGGAGTGTGCATTTAGAAAGCAGTGTCTATTTGTCCTGCAGTACTGAGCTCCCAAATCGCTCTGGAGTGGGGCCTTTCAGCCTAAAGCCTTGGCTGTCAATGCATATTGTTCCTGGAGCGGGTGGAATGTTTGAGCATAAAATCAAATGGCGTGTTCCTAACACAGGCTTCGTTTTAAGGATTGGTTTTTTTCAGTTCTAGATAGATGGGCGACATGAAGTTAAGTTGGAGATAGGAATCGGGTAAGTTGTTGAGGGCTGAGAGGTGTGTTATTTCTTTTAAGACAGACCAATCCTTTAAGTCTGTATTTGTGAGGTGTAAACTTTACGTATTATAACGTGTTATAGAATGTATATGTAACAATATATTATAACTGATTGTACCCTGTAGTAATTCTGCGGTTGATCCCTGCAAGTTCATGCCTTCAGTTTTTGGAACAGACAGCTGTGGGTCTCTCCCCCGTGTCCGTGACAGGTAGCTGGCCCTGCTTTGGAGGACAAGACCTCTGTGAATCCTGGGAACAACGTGGCTCCCTTCCCTGTGCGTTTATCAATCTCGACTCCTTCATTATCCAGGAAGCCATAAAATACCAAGGTCAGAGGATGTGAAGGAAAGTAGGACAGATGAGTGTAGTTCCACCTAGGGTACAGCAGGACGCCCATCATGGGGGTGTCTTTGTGCCAAATATACTTCCAGCTGACACTCGGTATCTTTCTAGGCAGGTCACCAGCTCGCGATGCGGCGAGTCCTTTTTCCTGTGCTGTGCTGTTCTGTGGCATGTGCAGATAGGAAGGGCATGTTTATCTTCCAGCTACATTAAGCAGCTGCAAAAAATCGAATTGGCAAAACTTCCTTTTAGGACTGGCCAAACGATGTGCTCATACGTGCTCGAGAGCGTTTCGTGACACAGCAGTTGTCTTCTAATTAGAAGCCCAGGTTTGCAAGCAGGAGGGAAGAGCTGTAGTTCTTTGCAAATATCAGAGGAGAAATGACGATGCTCCTCTTGAGGCCAAAGCTTGCTTTGAGCAAGCCACTGCTGTCAGTGAAGATGAGAGCCCCGAGATACGCTGGGTGAGCTGACCATCAAACTCGAGTACTTCCATGGTACCTGATGGGCCAACTGGTGGAAGTCTTGTTTCAAAGGCTGTTGAGCTCTGGGCTGTTTACAGCATTGGCCTGATTTAAGCAAAACCAACCCAAACCATAACCTGCTTTGCATGGTGTTCCTTTCTAAACAGCTAGGGAGCTGTGGATCCTTTTTCCAATTTTTTTCCCCACCCAAAATCTGACCTGGACTGAAAGCCCGTAGCAAAAAAGGAAGTTACAGTGTGAAAACACCTGTCTGAGCGACCTCTCACTCCTAGCCAGGGTCTTTGGCCTGCTTACTTCCCTGGAAACCTGTTTGAGAATGTCTACAGATATCTCTCAATCCTTTTATGAGGGCCAGAAGTAACCTTTGCAGCTTGGGAACTGTCCTGTAAGAGCGTGTGGGGCAGGGAGGTGTTGTACTCAGCCTGTAATGGTATCACTGGAAGTGTGTTCCTGTAGCTCAGACCCTCTGTTTGGTTTTGGTTTCTTTCCAGGTAATGTTTTACTGTAATCTTGAATTGGAAATATGACCCGTTGGACTGATCTGCAGTTCAGAAGAAGTAAAACCCACAACACAGCTGGTCTCTTTCTGTCCTGTGTTCCCAAGGACTGCTGCTGGAGTTGATTATTAGTTGCTGACTGTGTTTATATGCTCTGTTTTTTTCTGCCTTAACTAGAAGTCCAAGAAGGGAGCATGGACCAGCCCAGTGGAAGGAGTTTCATGCAAGTTCTTTGTGAGAAATACAGCCCCGAGAACTTCCCTTATCGTCGTGGACCTGGCATGGGGGTTCACGTCCCAGCAACTCCACAGGGTTCACCTATGAAAGGTAGGGTTCTGCTCTTCCTCAGCATCTGTGGGGTTCGGGGTGGGATCGGGTTCCTTGGTTGTGGTTGCTTACGTCAAAAGAAGAATTGCCCTGAACTGACCAGAGAAAGAAACATTGCAAAGAATTAGAATGTGTTTCTTACTGAAGAGCTGAGAGACTGGAATCTAGCAAAGACAGAAAGTTGATCTAGTGACTGAACTAGTTGCTGTTAAAAACGAGTGTTTTCTTACCTCCATCATTTCCAGCACAGCAGAATTGTAATCCTGTTACTGAAAGATGGAAATACAGCCCTGTGCAGTGCTGAGTTTTGAGGGTTCAGCAGTCCCTGGACCTTATTTTCTTCTTCAGGCTGGTGGTACTAACGATTTTCTTAGTGGCTGCAGCAATGGGTGTTTTGACAGAGACGGTTTAACGAATGCACAACACCTTGACCTAAATTTGAGGTTAGTGCACATAGCAGTGGTGTCACACGGTGCCGCCAGCCTGCACCCATGCCTGCAGGTGCAGGAGGAGTCCAGTGTTACACAGGAGCGGCCCGTGTTTCAAACCAAGTGATAACTTGTTGAATCTCCAGTTGGCTTCCTTTCTGACAAGCGACTTGGGAATTTGTGGTTTACTTTGGGTCTGTTCTCAAGGCATCAGATGCTCTCTGACCACGCTTACACTCACCTAGTGGAGAAATCCCCTCTCTCCTTTGCCTCTGACCTTGCTGCCTTGAGGGAGTCGCAGACAGATGTGTCTGAAGTGCTGTGCTGTTCACGGGTGTCCTTGAGCCTCCTTGACTGCAGAATCTGTGTCGTTCTTCCTGGCTCTTTGAATTGGATCCATTAGACACCCTCTAGTCTTCCCTCAGGCTCTAAAGTTAGCATTTGGGTCATGGTATGTACAGATCAATCTGAGGTTCACGTTTATCCCACCAGAACTGCCCCTTCTTTGTGCAACCTCTTGCCCATCTTGATCTGTAAGAGTACTTTAAATTCCCGTCAGGTCAATTTGTATCATAACCAGCCCTAAAGGGGAAAATAGCCATGGAAATCAGCTGGATGAAGTTTACAGTAACTGAGTTTGACAGAGGAGAAAAAAGGGCCTGAGTTCAGTTGAGGATAAAACTACCACATGTCGCTCAAAATTAATGTGAACAGAAAATCGGCCTGATGGAATATTCAGTTAATGCCCTCTCTCCTGTGTTTGAGCACCCGGTTACCTGAGATGTTTGGATGTTGAAAAGAGAGCACCGTTTTCTGAGTCTTCCAGTGTGACCAAGATGTGACTTTAAAGCTCGTCATTACTAATTCCCAGAGTACAACACTGTCCTGTAAAGAGGCTGCTAATGAGCCAGGAAACTTGAAAACTCTGATCACTCCAGATGATCGTCTGCTGCTGGAATCCCTTTCTACTTGTGGAGCTGTCAAGTGTGAAGGAGAAAGAAAAAGGGCGGTCTTTTCAGGAAAGAGCTTGTTAAATTTTAACAGATTTTGATACTCCACTGAGGTGGGAGAGCTGTATTGTATGTGAAAGAGTGTAAAACTTGCCACCCCTAAATGTGGATTTCTTGTGTTGAAATAGCTTCGGTGTACAAAACCCCACCTTTCACTTTGTCACGTTTTGACCGTAGCAAATCAGGCTGTGATTGAGATCCACGTCCTTGTCTGCGAAATAGCTGTGAGGACGTTTACCTGCATGAACAGGAACTAGAGCAAAAGCAAAGCAGAAACTACTACTAGAGACAAAGCAGTCTCTACTCTGTAAAAGGCAGAGTAGAGACTGAAGTTTTTCCAGGCTGTAAGAATGCTAAACGTTCTATAGCGTTGAAAAGTGTAAGCTTAGAAAAGAAATGTTTAAATACATCCTCACTGTTCCTAAGTGGGCTTAGTACAGGAGGATAAGGGAGCCTGACTCTGTACAGCTGATGCTCCACCTAGTCCTGTATCCTATCGGCTGTAGCAGCTGCCTGGGGAAGAGCGTAAGTTCTGGCAAGAACTGATATGAGACATACTATAAACTAGAAAGGACTGGCCTGTCCTCGCTGTGAGGCGGCCAGAAATACACGTAGTAACTGAAGAGCACTGATACCGAGTGGTACTTCATGTTTAGACACCAGAAGACTTTTTGGTTGATGTCAGTCACTTGTCATAAAATCCACATTTATCCTAAGATCCTTAAATATGTGTAAACTGTGAAATAACTGGTATTTCTTTCCCTTTGCTGAACGTCATGCTTGTTTGTGCTCGTTGTTACCTTCTGTAAGTGAGCAATGCCAGCCTGACCAGAGGGCATCTTTTCTTTTTCCCCATTTCAGATCGCCTCAACCTCCCGAGTGTGCTCGTACTGAACAGCTGTGGCATAACCTGTGCAGGGGATGAGAATGAAATCGCCGCCTTCTGTGCTCACGTGTCTGAACTAGATCTTTCCGACAATAAACTGGAAGACTGGCATGAGGTAAAACAGTTACGTGTGCGTTTTTCTGAATATGTTTTATGGCTATTACAGTGACTGCAAACACAGTGCAGGTTATGAGAGTGCTTTATTCCTTTGAAGGAGAGAGATTTTTTTTGCTGCTTCTCATCTTTGAAGGTGATGCTTATTTACTTAGACACCAGCTGAGCAATAAACATGATTAATTTAATCTATTTGGGTACTTCACTCCTTTTACCTCATGACTTATGATCTTGGCCTGTGGGTGGCAAATATATATTTATTTTTTTTTTATTGTGCAAAGCATCAGAACTGCCATTTCTAATTCAGAATGTTAATGGTCAGTGCAGTTCTTAACAGAGTAAGAACCAAGGAGGTCCGGGTGATTGTGTGATTTTGATTGTGTGAATGCTGGGCAAGGCATTTATTCTCTCTCTGCTTTTGTTTCCCTATCTGCAAAAGAGGTTTAATATCGTTTACTTCAAAGGGTATTTCTGGGACCTCATTAATTAATGCTAAAGGCTATTGTAAAATCCACTGAAGTGCTTGGTTGAAACATGCTAGATTAGTGCCATGTAATACGAGTAAAACCATTGCAATCTGAGTGTCGTTAACAGTTCCTCACTGGCTTATGCTCTGCGTTTATGTTCGTGCTTATTGTTGGAAATATGTGGAAAAACCCAGGGCGAGCAACATAAAAAGGATCATGTGTTTGTGTTGCATCAAGCTCCTGCCTTTAAACAGGTAGTTTAAAGCACAGTGTTAGCTGAAATACTCCAGCTCTAGCACTGAGGGAGGGCGCAGAGTCAGAAGGGGGATGCATTTGCCTGTTCCTGTTATTTCCTTCTTAGCCTGCGAGGCATTAGCTCTGCGGGTGGGACAGAGATCTTAGGCTTGTCTGTTGAGATGAGAGCTGGGGAAGGTGGTTCTGTACTGAGGGCATATCTGCGAAGATCTGGGAATCTCACAGAGGGCATATCTGCTAAGATCTGGGAATCTCTCCGCTCCCCGTTCAGCCTCTCACTCTTGGTGGGACTGACCTCCCACCCCGGGGAGTGCACGTACGCTTGTTGCTCGTGTGTGCCTCTCACCCTGCTCTTGTTCAGTCCCTTCAGCCTACCCTGGTCCGCACCGTTTGCGGGCTTCTGCATGAGCTGCAGAAAAGCAGGAAATAAAAGGCTTTCCATGTACTTTGACCTCTTCCTCCAAGACGGGATTAAGTTTTCATAGCCCATCCACAACAGATAGATATTCACCTGACTGTTAAAAACTGCCGGTGATGGGGATTCCAGATCCCTGGGCAGCCTCTTCCCATGCTTAGCTAATAACCTCGTAGCCTCAACTACACCATGGGAGACTTATGTTACATGATTTAAGCCAATTGCTCCCTGCCCTCTTCTCTGCAGGGATGGAAGAGTATTCATTGCAGTTCCTTACGAGGCAGCCATTTGTATCCATGAAGAAGGGCTTTTGTGTCTCCTTTTCCTATTTTAGCATAATACTCAAAAAATCCATTTCTTCCGATCAGTTGGGCTGTTTTCTTTATCTAAATCCGGTGTTGTTTTTGTTGCTGTGAGGTCATCCTAGTTTGTCTACTTCATTCCTAAGGCGCAGTGCCCAAGGCGTGACATCACCTGGGCTGAGGCTTCCTCAGTGAATTAGAAGCCAGGCGGACTAATTACCTCCAGCATCACGTAATGCAACGCCTGGGTTCAGTCTCTGCGTGAGACAGTGCCCTTTGCTGGCAAATGGTCTCTGTTACTGACCTGTGCATGTCATGGTCTGCCCTGTCTCCTCCAACCCCAGTTTCTCTCCAGCCAGGTGTTTTCTGACTCGTAATTATTTTCAGGATGAATGTCTTTTCCCTCCCCAAGTGTTAGAGCTCTGACTGTCCTTGAAGTGAACTTCCATCTTACGGGTTTCGGATGGCTTCGCTTTGGTCTGTAGGCTTGTACCACGCTACGATGACAGCCTTTCCCCACCTGAGTGTCATCTGCAGGTGAAGAAAACACAGTGTTCAATTATTTTGATCGTTGAAAACATAATGAGTGATATTCTACTGGAACACTCCCTTGGTATGTCTCCTGGCTTTTTATTGAAGTGATGTGCCAGGCACTGTTAAGTCCCCAGTTTGCCAATGCGACTGGTGTGTGATGGTGTCAGAAGCTGTCGTTCGCTTCTGCTACTTCCCTCTGAATCAGTTACCCAGTCGAAGAGGAGAATTAGCTTGACGTGATGTGTTCTTTCCGAATTGATGCTGCCTGGCTGTTCTGTTCACTTAATCGTTAGTAGGTGACTACGCACTGATCATCTAAATAACCTATATCTCTCTGCGTATTGGCAGTGTCGAGGTCAGCACCTACCCCCATCACACAGCCCACTCCAGACCTGGACAGTCATCGTCTCTGGCTTTTCTTTCTCGATCTTTTTTCCTTACTTCTAGAATCATAGAATCATTCCAGGCTGGAAGGGACCTCCAAAGACCATCTAGTCCACCCTCCCCGCAGTCACAGAGACACCCCCAACTAGCCCAGGTTGCCCAGGGCCTCATCCAGCCTCACCTGGAATATCTCCAGGGAAGGGGCCTCAACCACCTCCCTGGGCAACCTTGTCCAGCGTTCCACCATCCTTAGAGGAAAGAATTTTTCCTGATATCCAACCTGTCTCTGCTGCTTTGCCCTCAGGTGCACAGCTGTACGCACAGAAAGAGAAGGTAGCCCCAAGCAGGGTTATCTGAGCGTTTGGATTGATTGTGAGAAAGCTGCTGTTTATCAGACTAACGGAATGGGACCAGAAATTCATTGCACGTGTACAGTGAGCTTCTGTCTGTCTTTTACTCTGGGGAGCAGTGGAAAGCTGAGCAAGTGGTCAGAGTGTTGGCCATAAACTCAAGAGATGTGCCCGTTGCCTCCCTGCTAAACGAGGGGTAGGACTTGCTGGGTCCTGTGATGTGCAGCTGCTGAAGCTTGGTCTTGAGGTGGATTTTATGACCTCTCCCAAGAGACTGGCTTTTTCTTATCAAGCTGCTGGGAGAGTGTAATTAAATGAACTGTTGAGGTGAATGAGCAATTAACCAATCAATCTAGATCAGTGAATAGCTGGAGTATGAATTACAGGTAGTTATTCAGAAGCCTTATTTTTTTTTTTCCCCTATATCATTTCTTTGGCTCATGGTGATTTCGAAGGGCCCCCTTTTTAGGAGATGGGATATTATTGCATGGGGTCTGATTACTGCCTGATACACGTCTTTCTTTCTCTTCTTTTTTTTTTTCTTTTTCCTTCCCCACTTAGGTCAGTAAAATTGTGTCCAACGTTCCCCACTTGGAGTTTCTAAACTTGAGTTCCAACCCTCTCAGTTTGTCCGTTTTAGAGAGAAGGTGCGCTGGGTCTTTCGCTGGCGTCCGCAAACTCGTGCTCAACAACAGCAAAGCTTCCTGGGAAACGGTCCACACAATCCTGCAGGAATTACCAGAGTAAGCAGGGGGAGCTGGGCGTAGGAAGGGGTGGAGGGGTGCTCGCTGCAGGCAGCTCGAGCCTCACACAGTGAGGGACGAGAAGGGTGTGAGATTGCAAACACAAANAAAACAAAAGGGGTTTTTTTTTTTTTTTTTTTTTGGCCTTTGGGAGCTTGGGAACTGGCCAGGGGAATGCTTTACACGGTCTTGAAAGCTGAGCTTTTGGGCTACAAAGCTCGGGCCTTCTGATCTAAATAGCAGAGCTGGATAATCACCCCGTCGATGTGGGAGGCGACACGCTTCCCTCTGAGTCACCGCAGAAGGAATGGTGCTGTGCACACCTGTACTAATCACTTTTGAATGGGATGTAAGTCTGAGGGCCTGGCCACCCTGACAAATAATATTTCGTCAGGCTTTTCTGTGCAGAAGTGTTGATTTCTGCGGCTTGGCTATCGTCCACCTTGGCAGTGGCATTCTGCTTCCCCAAATGTCCTTGGTGGCTTCGTATTGATAACAGATTCCTCTTCGTAGGGGTTTGTAAGTGGAGATGATGACAGCGGTATTTCCCACATGGCCAACATGCTCTTCCCTGGAAGAACGGGAGCTGGTTTTATCATCTGAAAACTTAGTGGGACCTCTTCTTTTCTTTAATTAGAATCTTTGGCAGAACCAGCCATGTAGGGCAAAAAAGGGTCATTTGTGTTGTATAAAACCACCTTTTGAAGTGTGAGCATTGAGGGCAGGTACCAGTCACCATTGGAGTTGGGCTGGTGGTTTGTTGGGCACAAACGTGGAACACCTCCCCGAGCAACCTGTTAATACTGGAGCCCAGGGCAACAATTAGAATGTTTTTCATCTGTGGTGGGAGTATACAGATGGGAGCAGAGACGTAGGTGAAATACTCCATTAGGAGTGTTCAAAGGTCTTCTCTACACCAAGGTTTCAGAAACTCACGTTAAAATCACACATGCATGTCCCTGTGCCCAAGATGGTAGCCATTCCCGAAGGTATGTTGAGGTGATGATACGATCTTTCTTCTCCCGTGCAGCTTGGAGGAGCTCTTCCTGTGCCTTAACGACTACGAAACAGTGTCTTGTTCTCCAGTTTGCTGTCAGTCTCTCAAATTACTCCACATAACTGACAATAACCTTCAAGACTGGACTGAAATTCGAAAGTTGGGAATTATGTTTCCGTCACTGGACACGCTTATTCTGGCTAACAACAACCTCACCACCATCGAAGAGTCGGAAGATTCCCTAGCGAGGCTGTTCCCCAACCTGCGGTCCATCAATTTGCACAAGTCAGGTGAGAGCCTGCCAGCAGCGTGCTTTTATGTTCTCAGCATCAAGTGACAGCGGGCGATGGCTCTGTCCTCCTCAGCAGGTGAAAAAACACACTTGCTTTGTGCTCTTTGAAACTTTGACCTTGGGGTGGTTGGTTCCTAGGGGTGCATTAGCCATCGGTACCCTGCAGTCAACATCGTTTCCTGAAAAATATGAAAGGGAGCAGGTGAAGGCCAGAGCCTAAACCTTGGAGATGGTTCTGTTGCCGTAGCAGAGGTGAAAATGCCCCGTGATCTTTGTCCCAATGTAATCTGGCTTCTCGGCAGAATCGAAAAGCTGTCGATAAATGTAGTCCCAGCGGACCTGTCATCTTGGAAGTCCCAATGCTGGTAGAGCGGAGCCACGCAAGCAGATGTACTGAGTCACACTGACCTGAGGAATGTAGTGTTAGGAGAGGAAAACGGGCAAGAAAGCAACTTGCCCATCTCTGTGGGCTCTACCTGCTGCTTCTGGTAGTTAGCTGTTATCTGAAAGATGAGTCAGAGGAGCGTGGACTTACTCAAAATGAGCTGGCAAAGGGTTTTTACGTTACTAGTTTCCCTCTCTTTCCGTCCCTGCCTCGGGTGCTCCTGGCTGGAGAAGGATAAATAAATGTCTGGCAGCGGAGGGGAGGAAAGACTCCCATTTGCATTTTATTCTGCGTTTTATCTTGGGTAAAATGAGTGGGTTTGTAGGTATGTGGCGTGTGAGGGCTGAGCATTCAGCAGCAAAAGCCGTCTGTCATCTCTGCTCGGTTACTAGAAGCTTACCACAAGTTTTCTCGAGGCTGCTGTTACATTTCAGCCCCAGAGAATTTTCGGCCAACACTCCCAGGGAGGAAATAAGCATTTGACGTATCGGGAAGGGCACCCCGTGCTCAGAGAGAGGGACCTGCAGGGCGGCTGGGAGCGCTGGGAGGTGTTTGTGAGATGACACGTACACCAGAAGTTCTGCAGGAGCGCTTAATGTATCATCATCCTTTGTTCTTTACAGCTTTATATGCTGTGCAAGTGGTAGGTAAGTGTTAGCCAAGGTTGAAGGTACTTTATTAACATGCTCTGCAATGTAGGCATCAAGGAATCCCTATAATAAAAGCTTAAAGCTAACTAGAGGAAGAAAAGCCTGTTAAGCTGGATTTGAAAGCGCTGTCTCACTGAGGAGTGAGTGCTCCTGTGGTAAGTAGTTTTGCAATTTTGATGCCAGGTATTTAAGAACTCTGGATTTTGTAGTGCATTTTGATGCTTTGGGAGCTGAAAGTCAAACTGAAATCCCAAGGAGCATGCTAATTTTATTATTTTTTTTTATTTATTTAGGGAAAGCCGCTGCACTCCAAATTCTGTCCCGTGAAGACTCCAAACTAGCAGCACTTTTTGCAGGCACTTTTAGCTTAGTGGAGATCAGGAATGAGCTAAAGACAATTGCTTTTAGTGAAGTTACAACACAACAGGGTCACGAGGGGCTGAGGGGTTTTTGCTGCCGAGGTGGATGCCGTAGCTGACAGCAGTTTCTCCTCCAGAGGTGGTTGTGTGACTGCACGAGCTCCCTCCCAGCCTCCAGAGCTTTTTGGCTCTTGGAGAACGGCGTGACTGGGAGCGGTACCATCGCTCTCTGGTGACATTGTGCCCCGGAGAGCAGGTGGGAGAGTTCTCCTGTCACCAGCGTCTACACAGTTTGTCCATGAACGTGGCTGATGCTGATAGCTGGAGGATGGCTTTAGGCATAGGTGACCCTGGCAGAGGTGTTTGGAGCGCCGTGGGGAAAGGAGACCCTCTGCCCACCTCCCACCCAGTGCCGTGGTACTTAGTGGAGTTTTGTTTCTGCTCTGAAAAGAGCCCCTTCTTCTGAGTTGTGGTTGTGACACATGCCTTGGGCTTGGATTTGGCATTTCCTGACAGTCTTAGCTCAGATCCCTGATTTTGTTTGAACCTATAATTTTTCTGTTTTTTTTTTTTTTTTTTTTTTCACGTTTTCTGCACTGTGTGGGTGAAGCTGTTGAATGTTGTTCGGAGAAACCAGTTTTCTAACTCATGCTGCCAGTATAAGCTTCTGGAACAGTCATCGGAAAAGGATTGCGGTAAACGTTTCCGCAGTCCCAGCAAAGGGAAGCGAAGACGAGTGGTGTTGATCTTGCCACGTAATCAGGGCTGAGCTGTTTGCTGGATCCTCAGCTTTTTTTTTCATTTTACCCTCTCTGCTCGCCTTGTTATCCCAAACCTCAGATCTTGGCTGAAAATGAGTTAAACCCTTTTTCATTACGTGGCTGGACGACTTCTGGGGCTGTTTTACCGTTGGGTCGTGAGTGGAAATAGGACCCAAGGTGGTCATGTGTGCAAGGTAAAGCCATTTGATGGGTTTTTAGTGGCGCCTAGAATGACACGAGTCCTGATGACTTTAATACTTCTTAAGGCAGCATCCCTTTATAGATGCAGCCATCATAACTGATGCTAGTCAGTCCTCGGCGGTGAGGCCAAAGACTGAACGGTCCATAAAAAACTAAGCTCCCTCATCAGCCATGGAGATCATCCTTCTAGACTTACAAAACAGCATGAGAGAATTTAAACTACTCTGTCTTGTAAGCAAGCGAAGGAGGTTTTTTTGCAGCATATTGTGAGCAAAAAGCTGAATTCTCAAAGAAAACAGGAGCTGATGCTCGCCTGTCCCGCGTGTCTGATTATCTTGGATACATGATGTAATATCTGTGTTTGTTTAAGGAAATCTTTTCTTCTGAGCAGGTCTGCATTGCTGGGAAGACATTGACAAGTTAAATTCTTTTCCCAAGCTCGAGGAAGTGAAATTGCTAGGAATCCCTTTGCTGCAGTCCTACACCACCGAGGAACGCAGGAAGCTGCTAATAGCCAGGTCTGTTGCTTGTTTCCTCTGCTCATCAGGAGCGTTACACGGCCACGGAAGGCTGGGAGTGGGCAATTGGAGGAAGAGGCCATTAGGAGATGGGCTTCTGTACGAGTTCACAGCTCAGAAAAATCTGAGCTTTTCTTTGGTGGCGATGCAGGGAAAGGTTGGAACAGCAGAAATGTTAAATCCAACTTCTCTACTTCCCAGAGAATTTTTTGAGTCTCATCCGTGCCTGTGCACGTGATGTGTATGTATGGCAAAGTGAAAATGATTAGTTTTGAATGTGCTTGGAGAAACTGCACGGAAATTGCCCTTGTTCTCTCTCTCTCAGGGACTGAGGTGTGAAGTACCTGGCAGGATTCTCCTGCTGTTGATGCCAGGGCATGTAGCTTTTGATGCCGGCTCTCTTGTTGGTCACCCTGTCTGGGTTTCTCTTCTCACTGACTGCATTTCTTGGTGTCTCCGTGCAGGTTGCCGTCTATCGTCAAGCTCAACGGAAGCATCGTTGCCGATGGGGAGCGAGAGGACTCGGAGCGATTCTTCATCAGATATTACATGGAGTTCCCGGAGGAGGAAGTTCCATTCAGGTACAATTTCTTTGTTGTGGAAAGGAGAGCAGGGGCAGAAGGGCGGCAAGGCAAAAGGATAGATGACTGAACAGATGATGTTACGTGGGAAATCTGGGTTAGCTGCTCCACCAAGAAACCATCCCTCGCCTTCCTCTGGTCTGGCCTTCCTCAATCTGTTTTAGTTAGTGTCGTTATAATAGAATGTTGTCTGATGACTTGTAGAAGCACTTCTGAGTCAGATTTGGTCTTCAAGTGTCTGCGTCAAGTGCCATTAAACAACATGACTGTTCAGTTCATGATCTTCATTGCTTCCCGGCCTCCCCCATGGCCAGCTTCATAATCCACCTGTGTTTGGGATTGCCCAAAAGCCAGTACAGATCACGCTCTCTGGTGCCAGGCTGGGGCATCAAATTCTCTTGACCATCTGGTGTGTGGAATGTGTGAGTGGCGATGAGAAGCTGTCCCCTCACTTTCCGGCCTGCAAATTGCAAGTCTGATCGTTTTTTCTTTGCCAAAAAAGTATGCCCAATGATCCGTTAATCTTGGTAAACTAATGAACTTTGACAGATGCTGTTCAGTCGGTATCTCCTCCGTGCCAGCATCTACTTACTGCTTCTTAATGGGCTGAGGAAGGATCATGGATAATCAAGCCACTGCATTTACGTGCCTTTTGCCCTAGAACCCTCATGCAGACACCGAAGCTTCACAATTTTCTCTTTACCAAAAAGGGGTAGGACAACAGTACGTCAGTGTGTCCCCAGGGGGACAGACAGAGGTAGGGACCAGGGAGATGGAGAAGGTCAAAAGTATGGATGACAGAGGTGCTGGTGGAATCTGGTCGGTGCTTCCCCCAGCTTAACTCTTGGGTAAAATGTCTCTTTTTTTTGAAAGCACTGTGTATTTGACCTGCCAATACAGTAAGGGCATGGGAAGAGTGGAATGTAGAATGAGGGCATGGTGTTTTGTAGGAATACTAATAGGTCCAGCGATTATAGTATTTGTTAAAGTCATAGTAGGGTCAGTTCAGAGGCGAAGGGTACTGCTGTAGTCAGGGAGATGAGACAGCTGGTTATTCCTCTTGTGCCTTTTTCTGAGGACAAGTTCTGGCTTGTAATTTTAGAAGCCCCTGAAGCGGAAAAATTGTAACAAATTTTGGAAGGAATAGCAGCAGAGGTGGAAGATGCAGGGGAGAGGAAGGGGAAGGGGAGACAGGCACTGTGAGCTCGTGTTGCCTCTCCGAAAATGGATTATTTCCCGTAACATTTTATTTTTAAGAAAAGTGTTTCATGTCTCTCTGTTTGTGGCTCCAGAAGGGGAAAACAGCAGGGCAGCAGAGCCCAAAAGCTGCAGCAGTGTCCTGCCCTTTGGCAAACAGGGCTTGGGGTGACCTGGAAAACCATCTGGGAGAAGGCAAGACAGGTGAAAAACGATGGGTGTGGTTGCAGGCTGGGAGGGAAACTAAGGTGCCAGTAGCCCTTTGATGCTGGTGGAAGGGCTGTGCCACCCTGAGCTCAGGAGGAAGGGTTTGTGCGTGAGAGGCAAGGTAAATAAGTATCTGGCAGGCTCCGAATCTTTTCCTGCTGGACTTGTGGTGAGAGTTGCCTTTGCGTGTCCAGGACCCATATGTTGCTGAGTTGGAGGATAGCTTTGGACACGCCTGATGCTACCGGTAGGAGATGGACTTTGGGAACAGGCTGTGTGCATCCATACTACACACAGCTGGGGTCGCTTTCCAGCTGAGAGCTCATGCAAGAAATTAGTAATATCTCACCCATCCAAAAAAAAGAAAGAAAAAAAAAAAAGCTGGTCTGATCTTGCCCAATGTGCTGCCTTTACGCTGCTTTGGTAAGATGCAGGAGAATTGCCTCCCCCTCTGATCTCTTCACCTTTAAACACTGTTACTGCCCTTTTCGTGGTCAATGGGCCCTTTGTCTGAATCCCTTCATCTGTGCAGCATTTCCAAGAGACTTGTGCAGCTACCGAAGGGGGTTGTTCTGTTCTGGAGGAGTTGTGTGCCGCTACAGATGACATTCTAACAAGGCTGCAGATGGCTGAGAGTGTCCCTGGTGCCGAGGGCTGGGTTTCAGTTCCCCGCATCCCTATGCAGCATCCCTTGTAGGAAGGGAAACCTGGCGTTCTTTGCAGAGGGATTTTGTGTGGCGTTTGTTGCTAAAGCTTCTTTTTTCTCTTCTCCGAAATCCGGTGTGGTCTTGTAATTAGAATCTAATCAGGACACAGGCGTGTTGTTGCTGGGGGTATGGCATCTGCATTGCAGCGCTGCTTCACGCGGAGGGAGAAGATGTGCTTGGGCACGGAAAACTTACGAGTGGGAGCAGCCCCCCTCCAGCCGGTTGCAGTGTAGCGTGTGGTAAGGGAGCAGCGGGCTCTCCCGTGGCAACCCCCCCTCCCTGGCCTGATTTTCATGGGCTGCAGCTCGAAGGGATCAGAAAGGAAGGGAAACGGACAGCCTAATTCCTCTCTCTGGATGTCATGGGTTAGAAAGAGCGCCGAGCGTACAATCCAATATTGGCTGTCTTCTTGAGTGACGTCTTTGTGTCTGCGGGTTTTTAATGAGTCCTCTGCTTGTCTGGTCCGCTGTTTATCTGCAGGGTATCAGAGACACTTTTAGCCAGGCTCAGTTCTTCAGCATCCTCTGCTCTGGCAGGCAGCGTCTGCCAGGCTGCGAGGGGTGATTATAAAAGTCTCCAGGGTGCCTGTTATCAGGGTACAAAAGAACCATGTGAGCAGTGTGCCCTCGTGTTTACTGATTTGAGGGAAGCCAGATATTCAGACTCCTAACTTTCTTTGGAGGCTGCAGCTGTACAAGGAGCAGGCTGCAAAGCTGCTTCTGCCTTTCCTCCACGTGAGAAAATTTAAGGCAACGGTGCCCGAACCTCCACATCTTCACAGCACACGTTTGGGTAATCTCGGCTCCCTCGCGGTACTTCTGTCTCTCGGCTGGCTTGAAATTTGTCCCCCTCTTTATACTCTCAGCCCTGTCAGCCCTGTCTGCTGCCTTTTCCCTTAGTGCACGATTTGGGGCAGTACTTTGGGGCGTGTAGAAATCGTTGCTGGTCTGCAGCAGGAACTGCCGCAAAGAAGTCCTCCCTGTCGGCCACACGTTGGGTACCGCTCGCTCTGACTGCAGACTGTAGCCCGGTGGGCAAAATACGGGGAGCACAGGGGTCTCCTCTCAGCACTAATTGCTTTTCCAAATAAATAGACCTGATGGCATCGCTCAGGTGACGGTGAGAGCAGGGCACAGGGCCTGCCTTCAGACGCTCTTCCCCAGCAAAGACTCGTTTTTTCCATGAGACTGGGGAAATCCTAGTGCGTTGTGGCCCTTACCTCATTTCCCGGCAGACAGAGGGGCTGCTGTTCTCCAGGAACATTCCTGGATTGGGCAGGACTCCCTGGGGTCTGGGCCTGCCAGCTCCCATCATCTCTCGACAGGGGCCGCAGCACCGATGGCATTCAGCTCAGAGCTGGGTGGGGAACAAAAAGAGCTTTCTGTACGGCCTCTGAAATGTTACCTTTTCCCGGCAGCTCTCGGTCTTTGTCATTTCAATCACATTGTGTTCTGTGTTGCTGTTCTGCCGCTTTCCCAGCCAGGCAGGGGAGATGCAGCCGGGGCCGATTGGAGCGATACCCGCTGAAGGGAGCAGAAGGGTGAGACGGACTTTCCGTGACAGGGGACGGATCCCTGGGATGGACCTTGTGAAGGACAATCAGAGAACTTGTCCCCAAGGAGAAAGTGGTGGTGGAACGTGTGGCTCTGCTAGTAATAATCCCGTGTTGTTTTAGAGTAGGTGAGAAATGATTGGCAAGAAGTCCCCTGTTTGTTGTCAGCGGTGGCTCACCTTGATTCAGTGATCTTGGTGATCCCATGTTTGATGGAGTGTAGCACCTGGGACCTGGCTGGCCTCTTGGAAAACAGCAGGAATGGCTGAAAATCAGTCAGGCCGTGAAGCCGCAGGTACTGAGAGTGGAGGCTGAGCACTGTGTCATTTGTCACTTTGCTTGGCTCTGGCACGCTTCAGCAAAGTGTTTTCACTAGAGCAGGAGGTGCAGAATCTTGTGAGTGTAACACCCTCTCTTTCTTCCAAATCCCACTGCAGCCATGGCTGGGGTTTCTGAAATTGTAGAAGCTCAGTCTCTACTGGACTTTGCTGCTTAGGAATCTGTTTTGAGATCAGTCAACTCCAACACCTCAAGTTGGTGATAGCTTGCCCTTCCTCAGCTAGATACCCCTTCCCTAGGTGGATGCTCACTTGGGTTCAGGTCGGTGACGTGATGCTGCTTGGGGACCATGAGACAAGGTGACAGCAGTGGATGGACTTTCTGGCCTTTATTTTCTGCTTTTAAGCATCTTGCCTGAGAAACACCACGTGCTCCATGAAGCATCATTCTGGCAGGGGAGAAAGAGGGACTCCTGCCATCCAGACGTCTGTTCAGGTTGCTGGACTTGAATTGGAGTGAATGTTGTGCCATGTGGGAAACATTCACCTTCCCAAAGTGTGAGAGAGATGGTGGCAAATGGAGAAGAAAGCTGGGGTTTCCTTTAGCCGCTGCTGGGCAGGAGACTTGTATGGAAAGAGGCATTTATTTAGGAGCTTTGAGATCTTGCTCTGCAGCGTTCCTTACTCACGAGAGCCTCATCCATCCTTCTGTCCTTGAGCAAAGTGTGTTCTAGCACAGAGTTCTGGGGCTTTAGAGGAATTGTCCCCTGGAATCCGTGCTTACCCTCTTATCATCCAGTGACTGCACTCCCCATGCAGATGTTCATTTGTCCTTCGCAGTCCAGTAGCATCCTTGGATGAAGTGGGGTAGGATCACACCGGGAAACAAACTGATGTGTGAAACGTGCATTGGCCGTACGAGCCACTGTACTGTAACTCTGGACTTGTTTAATTTTCCAGGTATCATGAGCTGGTCACAAAGTACGGGAAGCTGGAGCCCTTGGCAGTCGTGGACCTTCGGCCACAGAGCAGCGTGAAGGTGGAGGTTCACTTCCAGGATAAGGTGGAGGAGATGTCCATCCGTCTCGATCAGACTGTGGCAGAGTTGAAGAAGCACTTGAAAACTGTAGTGCAGCTGTCGACGAGCAACATGCTGCTCTTCTACTTGGACCAAGAAGCTCCCTTTGGTCCCGAGGAGATGAAATACAGCTCGCGAGCGCTTCATTCGTACGGCATTCGGGATGGAGATAAAATTTACGTGGAGCCCAGAATGAAATAGCCTCTTTTGAGCTTGTGAGTGCACGGCCGTGCACGCACACGCCCCCACACACCCACACACATGCATTAAGGAGTTTTTTGCAAGGTTTTTCTTTCGGTCAGTTGGTTGGTCGGTTGAGGTTTGGTTGCGTTTCTGTAGCAGGTAATTTCATAGCCCGGAGGGAGTGCCCTGACGTGAGAAACCATGCCCGCCACCCGCTGCAGGGGACCTTGAGGGTGACAACAGACTTCCAGTGCGTGTGTTTCAGTGTGTGCGATACCTTGATGTTTTCTCCGACGCTCCGGTATACTCGTGATTTGGCATGGATGGTCAGTTGTTCAAGCTAAAGAAGGCTAGGGCCTGTAAGGGAGGGGATAGCTCAGTGCAGAATTGGACTTGCTTTTGGTTTTTTTTTCTCTCTTTTTCTAAATTATTGGGGTTTTGGTCCCACCAGAGCACCCTTTGGCCTAGCTATCCGACTGCGGCTCGAGCTTGCTGAAGTATTTTTTTTCTTGCAGCTGGGTGCTGTCTCGACCTTTTGTTGTGCTCGAGTTTACAGAAAAGATCTAAACCAGTATTCCGCTTGGTTCTGAGCTCAGGTATTTAGCGCATCCACTTAACTCCACTGGTTTGGTTTGTACGAGTGCACAAAACGGGGGGGGAAGGAGGAGACCTTGATTAGAAAGGAAGGAATTTCCAAATGCAACGCTCTGTGTCCACTGCTGATTTTTAGGGAGGGGAAAAAAATGTTTTGATTTCTCACAGAGCGTCTGCAACCCGTAGCACAGGCGGTCTGGAGGCAAAGGGACCCTTGTCGTGTGCGTTGCAAAGTGGATTTTGGAAGGTGGTGGACGGGTGTTGCGTTGGAAGGGCTTCTAGAGGAACAGGTCGAAAAGAGGTTGAAGAGAGGATTCCCCCATTGGCCGTGGTTGATCCCCAGGATGCTGAAGAGATCCTCCGGTCTGCACCTAACCTTGTACCAGTTTGTACTGAAAGTGGAATGGCTAAAAGTGCTCTCCTGGGAGAGAGTTAGGAGTAAAATTGAAGTTTCGTGTTTGTCGTTGTTGCACCAGAAATGAAACCCAGCACTTTCCCCCGGGGGCCCCTGCTTGCGGGGTCCCTGCGCAGGTCTGAACTAGGAGACTGCGTTGGCTCGGATCAGTTTTTAGAAGAGGAGTAACAAAGCAACTAGGCTCACGTTTAGTGTAAGGCAGGTTTTCACTCTCTGTATTGGCTTCCCCCCACACGCACCTCGTAGGCATCGCCTGCTGCTGCTTAAATTAGCCCCCGTTTTGTAGCGCAGAGCAGATTTTCTTTCTTGTGCAATGGAACCCTCCGTCCTTCCTATCTCTTCTTTCACGTTCCTGTGTCCTGCCTTGTTCTTCTGCCCCCCTGACAAGTTGAAGACTTTTCCAATTATCTAGTTATAAGCAGCTGCATAAAAGTTTTTTGAAGCTGTGCAGTGAGGGCTCGAGTTACACGTGAACTTCTGACCGTAATTTTGCATTGCTCCCTTATCCCCACGTGCACTTTCTTTCCCGTGATGCTTTTCTCCACGTCACCGAGCCCCTTTTATAACCTTTGGAGTTGTGTATTTCTCTTACTGTTTTACCTAGATCCTGGGGTGGGGTAGAATGGGGAGGGGACCAAGTATTATCTCATAGTCTTCAGGTTTGAGGGTGTGGGGACCATTGGGAGGGGTGTAGTTCCGCATCCAGGGTTAACGATGCAAAATGGGAGGATTTCGGACAAGTGAACGATGCGTGCCTCATCCCCCTGCCGAAAATATCAGTCTCCTGGCCCCATTGTGGTGAGTGATAGGAGTCAGAGCAAGACTGGCCACGGGTAGTGTTAGAGGCCGTGGCACGTAGCC
>VZRU01002966.1:29104-47815 GCA_013398155.1 Pedionomus torquatus | reverse complement strand
ACATACCTGCGCATAGGAAAAGTTGTGTTTAATAAGATATTTTGTTATATATATATATAAAAAAAAAGTTTTATGAAAATATGGTTGTTTAATATTAGAAGCCTATTTCTCCCTTGACCTCCAGTTGAAGTGGGTTATCCCTCGGTTGCTGCGGTGTCAGAGGTAAGGGGATGCAAAAATATCTCTGACCTAATTCTGTAGAGCAGTAATTGCCTACGTGGGTATATTTATGGCATTGTAACTGGTATTAATGAGATGCTGTAACTATTGACCAACTTCCTCAGCACAATTTAATGTCTCGGTTTCAGAGAAGGAAATAAACCAAGACCATTAAAGAACGGAGTGGGATGCTAAAGAGGACCCAAGTATGTGCCTGTAAGTTTGTTTGCCCACACAAGGTGAGCCTGGCTGCGGTGCCACCGGCTCAAATAAATCCTGCGTTTATTTACAGCAGGCTTGGTGGGAAGTGGAAGATGGGGAAAAAGAGAACACCTACTGGCACACGAGGTGGACAAGTGCCATCCCTGTAGCTGGCAGGGATTTGGGGCTAACACCGAAACCGGCTCCCCTGGTGCGTTGGGGTCAGCAAAATGCCACAGTAGGAACATCGCCCCTTGCCACTTTCATTTGGTTTTGGATAACATCCACGAGCCACCCACCTCCCAGAGCGCTGGGGTGGGGGGAAACCAGAAAACTTGGTTGGTTTCCTGAGGAGAAAGAGCCACCTCTAAAGCCCAGGAAGGGTTTATGAGTCCAGATGATTGACCTGGAAAAGCGGGGCCAAATGGTTTGCAACCGATGGGGCAAAATATCCCAAACTTGCTCGTTTTCTTTTTGTAATACCTTTTGGGAAGGGTCTCGTGTGTCTGCTGTGTTACTGCTGAAGAGGGGACTGTGTCTCAGGGAGAGAGGGGAGGGCTGTGAGCGAGGGAGAAGGTTTGGGGCCAATAGTGGGTGCTAAGAATTTGGCAAGGAGTGGGTAGGGGGGGGTTGGTTCCTGAGAGGGTGGGAGGTTTGATTGAAATGGGTGCCAGCAGGGGCTAGGTCCCGGTGTTCGTTAGCATCTACCTGCCTTAGCAGGAAAAGTCCTTGGGTCTGTCGAGATCCTTTTGAGGAAACAGAATAGATTGAGAAGCTTCTCTGGCTTTTGTGTCCTTCTCGTCCGAGGGCTGCTTTTGTCGAGAGCTGTTTTGTTGTTTGCGCGTAAAGATCTGCCGGGGGCAATCTATGCAGTGGGAAAAGCACCTGGTTCGGGAGGAATTAGGTGACAGCTATATACCAAAGTGTGGCATGGCTTCGTGTAGGGAGATTAGATGCCGTGCTGTTGTGGTTTTGGGTATGTTCCTATTGAATATCCGTGTTTTGATGGGATGTTTCACTTGGATCATCCAGCTGGCGGTGTTGGGAGTACGTATAGTCTGGGGTGACTGCCCTCTGCTCCCCCGCTGGGGTTTGTGACCCCCTTTGTCGGGAGCTGCACGTGTCCCCATGGCAGATGATGGTGGGACCCAGTGGCGGAGGCTCAGAGCACCTTGGAGGACCTTGTGCCTCGTTGCTCTGGGGAGAGGCTCTGCCTTTGGTCCCCTGTCGCCTTGGGTCCGAACCGAATGCGGTGGCTCTGCCTCCGTCCTCGCTGGTTTTGCTTGTAAATGAGATTCCGTAGGTTCTGTCCATGTGTGCAAACGAGGTGCTGAAAGCAGCCTGGAGGCTAAAATATGTATTCCTGGCAGCTGGGCCTCCCTCGTTGGAACGTGGCACTTTTGGAGGCGGCAGAGAGACGCCTTCCCCGAAGCAGCGTCAGGGGGGCTGCAGCCGGCTCAGGCCGTCGCCGCTGTGATTGCTTTTCTGCAGTTACTGGAAACTTCGAATATAATTTAAACATGAAGGTCTATTCTTGCTCCCTATTCATGGTGCATCTAGATGTAATTTTAAAGAAAAAGGAAAAACTGGAAGTCCATCTTGTTTTATATTCTGCATTCTCTCATGGGGGATAACGCTTCCCGCTTCCACGTTTTGCCTTTGGTTTGCTCGCAGACTTAGCGATGGAATTTGGGCCAAACAGGTCATTGGTTTGGATCAGTTCAATAAACTTATGGAAGCTTTTACACAAAAAAAACCCAACAAATCCCAAAGTGTCCCGAGTTTTGCGCTGGCTTGTCCCCTTTCCCTCTGTCTCACCCCGGTGTCTATCACCCACCTTCGGGAGAGCAAAAGCTGCTGAGAATTTTTGCGGCGCTGAGCTCAGGCACCACAAGGTGCTGCGTGTTGAAAGGAGAAGACCTTGCCTGAAGCCCCTACTCCTCTTCTGGCCTGTGTTTCTCTGTGGTGGGTGACTTATCTCCACTTCCAGGTAAGGAACAAGGCTGGAGCTCGCTGTTCCCTGCTCCTTGTCCTCGGTGGGACCGGCCTCAGGGGTAAAACGAGATTCCCCTTGGAGGAAAAGGCTTTTAGCTGCTGGTGGGGAGGGCAGTGCAGCTGCTAACGCAGGAGACATGGGCTTAGCCCATGCTGGCCCGAACGGACTGACCCCGGGGAGGCCAAGGAGAAGGGAGATGCCCCTTGGAGGGGACACAGCTCCTGGACAACCCCCTCACCAGGGTGTCTGCCCCGGGGTGGACCTGCTGCCGTGAAAGGGGAGCGCAATGAGGGTCCTCTCTGCCTGCAGTCACTCTGCTGAGGTGGAGCAGACACAGACCTCCTGCTCTCGTCTTTTAGTGCCCATTTCTTTGGTTGTTCAGCTCCGACATTCTCCGAGCTGCACGGGGCGGGGGGAACATCCCCTGCCGAAAGAAAATAGCCGAAAAGACAGAGTCTTCCCCAAAGAGACAGTGAAACCTAATCAAACTTTATCAGTGTAGGCTTGCCCGGGACACACAGGACCAGAATATTACACTGACGAAGGAGCAGAGGGAAACCTATTTTCACCAGTTTTGGGAAACCTATTTTCACCAGTTTGGCATGTCTTACAGAATGGGATGAGAAGAGTCAATTGATTTTCCTGTGGCTGGTCAGGTTGAACATCCATATGGGAGGGAGAGGAAGAACCAGGGTTCACGGAGCGGTAGGTGGGAAGTAATCTGCCCCTGGAATATCAGTCACTGCTTTATGATGCCCCTTTAGTTTCTTCCTCTCCTCTTTTTTACCCAAAGGGGGGAAGGGGAGACATCTGTCAATTAGGTTTTGGTAAATTTGGCTGAAACCATGACACCTTCTGAAATAGCTGTAGGGAAATATGTTATAAGAAAAAAAAAAAAAAAAAAAGAGAAAAAGAAGAAAAAGGAACGTTTTCTGCTATCAAGGCCATGCTTGGAGGATAAAGAGAAAGCAGCCTCCAGGATTTGCTGCGGGGGCGGCGTGCTGCCTGCTGCCCTGCTGTACGAGAAGAAACTGCTGAGGTAAGATACGGCATTCTGAGGGTGAACTCTGTAAACACACTTCTAGGAGCACCCGGGGGCCTGGAGAAAAAATAACCATCACCACCACCACCAAAACAAGTCTGGGCTTTTAGGTGTTTCTTGTTTGGCTGCTGGGATTTCTGTCCCCTCTCTGCTCCTGAGGAAGGATGGGGAGCGCAGGAGGGAAACCTGCAGGGTCATAAGAGGCTCCCACCCAACAGGTCAGAAGGGAAAAGTCCTTCTGGCAAGGCTGAGCCCCCACGGTTACGTCCCAGAGAAAAAAAGCTGTTTTCCCACAAGGGACTGCTGGGGTTGGAGCACCGCCTGCCTTATCCCAGCCTTAATGCAGGCTCCGAAAGTCAGCTCTCTGACGGGGTTCTGCTAATTGCATCCTTCGCCCCTTGGTTGCGCTTCTGCCTCTCTCGTCGCACACCGATGGGAGTGAAATCAAAGCAGAGATCTTTTCTCAGGCTTGGATGAAGAGCTTTGTTGTCTCTAACGCATTTTGAGGCTTACAAAGCCGCAAACTTTGGTGGTTTGCAGCAAACTCTGGCAGGTCCTGCTCTGCGGGGCTCACGGTGGCCCCACAAGGTATGCGAGAGCCTGGTGGTCAGTGGGAAACGCTCATTGAGCAGCCACCGGGTACCCGGGTGCAATAAGCATCCCTGGAAGGTCTCCCCCCCGAGTCTTGTGCCCCCGGGGAGTTGCGTATCCAGCAAACCCCCTGCCTCTAACAGGGCCAGGCTGTCGCTGGAGGAGAGGGGATGTGGAGGTAGAGACCAGGCTGGGTTGTGGGGGGATAGTGCCCAGAGAGGATTTCAGCGGTGAACCCTGGGGGCCACGGGCCTTCGTGGGTGAGCTACACAGCCCAGAGACAGGGAAAAATCCCTGTGGAAGCTGCGGGTTGTACGACTGAGGATGGTAATATTGCTTGCAGCAGTTCCCCGGTGAAACTCCCCGATGGCTTGAGTGGAAAAGGGTGGAAACGGCACCGGTGTCTCCAGGGGCTTTGGAGAGAGCCGGCTGCGCTGGGTAAGTTTTTCCTTTTCCACCTGTAAAAGCAGGAGTAAATGGCGCTACAGAAAGTAAAGCAAGACTTGGATGGAAAAGTAAGTCCATTGAATCTTTGGGGCGCTGCCTTTGAACGGTGCTTTAAGCCTAGCACTGTTTAATGCTAATGCGGTAACATTAGATAGATGGGGCTTTTTTTTCCACTTACACAAAGGAGGAAGGGGCTCAATTCTTCTCAGCTGAGGGCTGGTTGTTTTTTTTTTTCCCTCCCTTTTCAGCCAAAAGCGATGCTGAGCAGCCCAGCTGCGAGCCCAGCCCCGGCTCAGTGACATTTCCATCTGAATCCACCTGAAGGGGGTGAGCTTTTTGAGGAAGAAAGAGGCTTCTCTCCCTCTCCAGGCCAGAATCTGATCTCCAGATTAGCTTGCTGGTTATCAATAGAGGCACCAGTTGCGATTGCAACTCAACACTCCTCCAGCCCCGGGGACAGCGTTGGAGGAAACGGACTTTTTCAATTGGGAAGAGCAAAGGGACTGAGACGTCGTGGTTTCAGTCACCAGCAATAACTGGCAAGGGAGGACCGGGATGCATTCTCCATTGACATAGGATTTCTCCCTGGTCTACCAAGATCGCTCTAAAATTTCAGACCCAGTTGCACCTCCAGTCAACGGAACAGGTTGGTAATTTTCCTCTCATACCTAAAAAATGTGTAGTTTTGAACGGGGTGTGTTGAGTGAAGTATTCTTTCTTGTCTGTCGTGTTGCCCAAGCGGTGCTGGTCCCGCTCTTGCTCTTGGACTGCCGTAGTCTCCGCTAGTCATTGCCTGCCTGGTCCCTGCTAACGAATCCGCAGTGACTCAGATGGAAAGTCTCTAGGGAATTCTGACATCCTCTCCATCTTTCCCAAGAGAGGGACCATGGTAAAGCTTTTCCTCGGTGGAAGGCATTTTTCTCAAGGCAGAAGGCGGTTGCTGGGGGCAGCATTGATGTGAGTGGCGCAGGCTGAGGAGCCAGGACCAGCTTTCTTTCCACCCTCTTCCACGTTTTCTGAGCTCCTGGGAGTTGAGTGATGTGGGACAGAGGATGGCTTGTTCCCTGTGTACGTGGTTATATTTAGGAGGAGGTGATGGATCTGTTGGTCCCTGTACGTTATAGAAAGCGAGCTACAGGGGGAGCATAAAGAGGCGCTGGGTTTTGGAGGCGCCGTGTCTGTGCATCTGAAGCACACGGGATGTAGAAATCGGAGAGGCTGGTGTTGACGCTAAGACAATAATTCATATATATAGTTTGTGTCTGAAGCTGATGGTGCATTTTTCCAGCGGGCACAGGCTCGCTGGGAGCACAGGACACCCTCCTGGGAGCTCTGCGTGAGCCGTGCCGGTGTGTAGTGAGTGGAAGCGACGGGCGAAGAAATCAAAGCAGGTGTTTTTGCGGTATTTTGGATTGGATTAATACTGAGTAACAAATTGCATTAGGCACAGAAGGAATTAAAGCTGGCACAGGATTTGCCTTTCGTTTTCCCAGCCCTGTATCTGCTTCTCTCTCCGTCACTGATTCCCGTGCATTAAGGAGTCGCCCATCTACGTAAATGTTTGTGCTTCTTGCACACTCGTTGGAAATGGTGAGCGACCGTTGTGGTCGCAGCCGGTGCAGAGGATTAGTCCAAGTGGTGTCTGAAGCCCCTTAAATCAGGAGAGCTCATGGCAGCTTGGTGTTGGCTCTCCTGTTTGGAGCAGGGAGAAGCTGCTCCCCTTGGAAATCAGGCAGAAACATCCGTCCCCAGGCTGAGGGGATCCAGGGAGGACTTGCTCTTGAACTATGGGGAGAATAGATGGCCCATGGAGAGCTGGGGTGATTTACGGCTTCCAAACGCTGCAGGAAATTAGCTGAGGCTCTTCCAGGTGGTTTATGGGCTTGCTTTGACAATACCTGCAGGGCGTTTTGCTGCTGTCACCAGGGAAGTGTCATTACACCACTGCACAGAGTAGGTATTTTGGGTCCACCTGGTGGGCGAGGGACCTCCATCTCTGAAATATCCCTGTGTTGGCAGTGGCTTTGGGAAGCGGTGGTGAGGTTTGCTTGAGGATGTGGTTTTCTACCGACGTGTCCTGCTTTCTGGTTTGTTTGATTTTTTTCCCCCGCAGGATGAACAAGCGATCGTTTCTGGGAACCTGGGTGGTGGCCCTTTTGGTGATAACTGGGCGGCAGCGAGGTGAGTGTCTCCTGCGTGGGTGCTGGGAGAGGCTGATGCTCATCAGCTGTGCTGGGAAAAAGCCATCGTCCCGGAGGTGAGCTGTGCCCAGAGACCCCAGGAGTGCAGAGCCTGGGAAAGACACCCAGCCCCTTGGCTGGAGCGAGGACAAGAACCGGGGGGAACTTAATATTTCCCGTGGGGAGGGAGGGACCGCCGATTTCAGAGAGATTGGGGGGGCTTTCGTGGGTAAGCCCAGGTGCCAGTTTTGCACGAGTGACAGCCCGTGGCTCGGGAGATGGATCGACAGCCTGCGCAAACGGCCCTGGCTTCATTGAGAGCAATGAAGCGACGATAGTTTACATTGAGCGAGGAGCCGAGTCAGAAGCTGGCAGGATACACGGGCCACAGAAGCTCGGTCAGCTGTATGTATACGGGTGCATCTGTCACCTATCTGGCTGTGTGTGCACACGTGGGCTTTTCCAGAGGTGGGTGATGGCCTGGCCAGTCTCTACAAATAGGAGTTTGAAGCATTTCTGGTGTCAGGACTGCTGAGTGAGCTGGCAACCTACGTCCAGTAAAGGGCAGGTTGGGTGAGTGACAGCAAAAAATCGCAGTTTGTGGGTGGTGGTGTTCTCTGGGGTGCTCACAGAGTCTCTCCTCCCAAGTCACAGGTGATGGGACAAGAGGAGATGGCCTCCGGTTGTGCCAGAGGGAGGCTCAGATTGGGTATTAGGAACAATTTTTACACTGAAAGGGTTATTAAGCCTTGGAATGAGCTGCCCAGGGAAGGTGTTGAGGCACCATCCCTGGAAGGAGTCAAAAGATGGATTGACACAGTGCTTGGTGACATGGTTTAGTCATGGCTTTTTGTCACAGTTAGGTTGATGGTTGGAGTAGAGGATCTTGAAGGTCCCATCCAGCCTAGATGATTCTATGGTTCTGGCGTATCAGACAGCAGACGTGGAGGTGGCTCTGGCAGGGTTGCAGGGCAGCAGCCTGCAGCAGGAAGCCTCTCCTTCCACTTGCACCTCGTTTCTCATGGTACCCTCTGTTTTGTGTAGAGGTGGTGGTCACATCTGAGCTGGATGAACGTGCTTGAGCATGAGATCAGCCCTGCTTTGGGCAGGAGGTGAGAGCCGAGGACTCCTTCCAAGTTGTGTTTTTCTATGTTGCTGAAAAGCTTGTGGTTTCATGGCGAAATTAGTCTTCATTTCAATTAGACGAAGGGGAAGCAGAGCTGGCATGGGCAGGAAAAGCCTCTGGAGTTTGGTTAACGTGGCAGAAGTGCGGTGCCTGGCTGGTGCGGGATGCTTGGCTGGTCGAGGACTTACAGCAAGGGAACCCAGAGCTGGAAAGCTGGGAGAAATCTGGAAGCTGTTTCCCTCTTCAGCTGCTGAGTTGCCATCAGGCCCAGGAGAGCTCAGGCAAAACCCGTGGCTCTCTTTCCTCCTGCGGGAAACGAGGCCACCAGTTCACCATGGGAAATGCCACTGGGGCCACAATCACAGCCAGCAGGACCCGCTGGGCTGTTTGCCTGGCGAGGTGATGCACGTGAAGGGATGGCAGCGTGGCAGCAGTAGTGCTAAAGAAGTTGTTGCTGAGTTTCCTCTTTAAAAAAGAAGTTAAATCCCCGTCTCGTAGCTATGCCTTAGCTGTAATAACTCATCAGGTGTGGAACAGCTGTGAAATGACTTGTCCTACTACCTGGCAGCCAGGAGCTTTGCTACAGCCCTTTAGAGATGTCTGTGAAACCAGGCTTGTGGCTCGGACACCGTCACACGTCGCCTCCGTTGAGTCCAGCGGGGCACTTGGTCCACACATGTCTGTGGAATTCAGGATGGCAGCAGGACTAGGTCAGGCTTCCCCTGTCTCCTTTTCTCCAAGGCACGTCAGACCGTTGAGCCTGTGAAAAAGGGTCAGATGGTGACTCTGCCCGCTCCCAGGCAGTTTTGAGCAGGGACCATCCTCAGGGTGGGCAAGGAAAGAGCATCCCCCAGCTTGGGCAGCCCCTGCTGTGTCTTCAGCGGCTGGGCACAGAGCAAGCTGTCCGTGGCTGGAGGCCCCTGAACAGCACAGAGGTAGGGTTTAGGAAATAAAAGCATGTCCTGAATCCAGGTGAACAGAGCCGGGATTGTTCTGAGCCCGTTGGCTCATGTCGGCCGGGATTGAATGTCGCAGGGCACCGCTTTTGTCCATCAGAGAGGGGAGGAGGGGGAGGAGGATCCAACAAAATCCCCATCCGCTCTGTGAGGAGCCACGGCAGTAGGTAACTGCAAGAAAGGGGAGATGAGATGACAGTGAACATCTGGCAGGGGCTGGAATGGGAAAGGACATGTGTCCTGGGGCCAGAAGTGCCCGTTTGTGACTCAGGCCAATGGTGTTTTTTTTTTTCGTCTGGTAGAAAGCGGCAGGCTTGTATCGAAACACGTCAAAACCATCTTCTGAAATATTTTTAGGAGAGACAATTATGTTCGCCAGCAGGGCCTTTTAGCAGGAAACCTAATTTGGCCAGGAACTGTTCAGAGCAGCTGATACCCAGCACCAGGAGGTCTGGGGCAGGGGGGCTGTGGGGTGGGCTGGACCTGGTGACCAGGGTTGGGGGGGGCTCTACCATGCCGGGAGGAGGAGGAGGAGGAGGAAGGCTGCTGCCAGGAGCATGGTTCTGGGGTTCAGTCTTGGTGCTGTTTGGTCCCCAGGCACCTGAAAACCTCACCATCTGAAAAACAAACCATCCCGCTGTAGGGGGAGGAGGGAGCTGCTGTCCTTGTTGTCAAGACGTGTTATGAGTCACTCACAATCCCTCGGAAAGTAAAATGGGCAGCTGAAAGCTTCACACATGCCTTTTTGGGCCATCTGTTGCCCTAGGTGACCTTAGAATAGATGACCCTATCCCAGAACCTGTCCCAGATCCAGCACCTTGAGACAACTTTTGGCTGCCGCCAGTGCCGGGTTTCTGGTGCCATTTCGCCCAGCGGCAGCGATGCAGAGCACGGTGTGGTGGCCAAGTCCAGGTTTGGCTGTTCACCCTTAGTCTGCCACCCCCAGTGCTCAACGTAGAGTTTCTGGCTTAGTGCAGGCTGGTGGCCAGCAGACCTTCAGCATCCTCAGCGTGCCCACGCCGGGGGAAGGAGGCCGGGGGCAAGGCAGGGATTTTGCTCTTCACAGGTCAATGTTTGGGGACAGGCAGCCCCAGGGGACTCTGCCGTGGCCTCTCTCAAGCCAGGACCAGTCCTGGTATTGCCATAAGGACTCTCTTCTCCCTCTTCTTCCAGCTCACACCATGGCGAGTCTCTATCCCTACTGGCAGAACGACACAAAAACACCTAAAGTTGATGATGGAAGCTCTCCCGAGATCAAGATCTCTGTTCCATTCATCTATTTTGGAGCCCCGTACAGAAGCATTTATGTAAGTGGAGAAGCAGATTTTCCCTTTATTCTATTCCTTGCCATTAGCAGCTGCATTTTAAACGCGCTCTCCCCATCATCAGGAACGGGAAGATTTATTAGCACCTACCTGACAAGTTCTTAGATTTCATGAACTGATAGGTTTTATGATTAAGAAAGTCAAAGGTATATTTAATGGGCTAATGTTCATGGGGAAGGAATATAAAAGGCAATAAATTTTCTTTGTAGGTGATTAAATGGTACAGTGAAGCTAAGGCCTTGACACAAGAAACATTATTCCTGTTATACATGACAAGAAACAAGAACATGCAGGGACCTGCGAGAGGGGCGGGGGGTGAAGGGGCAACAGTTTGGACCCATATGTGGGTGCCCGGGATGAGGACAGGCTGCCGTGCTCTCAGAGGGGACCCCAGCTCCTTCAGACTGGGCTAAGAGAGGGTACACCTGAGCACACCAAAGTCAGTGTGACCTTAGGGCAGATCCCAAGCACGCCCATGTTTTATTTCAAGGCAGCATCTATGGGTATCCCCGGTCCAGAGTGGGATATTCAACCTGCCAGCCCCACAGGTACGTAAAGGGGGCAAAGACTCATTCATTTCCCTGCCCAACCAGCTCGTGGTTGGACACAGCAATACTGGGAAAGCAGTAATTCTGTGGAAGAAAGACCTTGTGTGGTGGGAGATCTCGGCATTCAGGTCAGCAGGGCCACTTGTTCTCCACGCTTAGCAAAAGTAATGCTCGTTTTATTGAGTCTCTTCAGCAGATTCTGGGGAGGCTGCCCGCAGCGCCACGTGTCACCCTGCTCTTGGGGAGACCCAGGATCTGATGACAAATGCAGCAAGGCCAATGCTTTATCTCTTTTGCCTGGAAGCTCTCCTGCTGTGGGGCCACCCGCTCCATGCGACCGGGGCTCTCCAAAGCTTGGGTGAACCCAGGACCCCAAGGCAGGGTCCCAGCCGAGCCGGGTGCCACCCTCTCTGATGGGTGCCTCTCCTGCATCAGCCCGTAGGAGCCCTGTTCTGCAGACTTTTCAGTGTTTCGTCCTGCCTGGGGCTGCCTTCACTCAGCCTGGGGGAGGATGAGGTGAAATCTCTGCCTAGATGGTCAGGCTGTCCCACCAGCTGTCAGTATCTTAAGCCACTTTCTGCCAAAAGCTACTCACCCCGTGTTTTTTCTGCTAAACCAGCCGTTTTCTGCTACCTGGGAAGGCTTGCTCAAACTGAGGCGGGTCTCTTTGTGCAGGTCAACAACAACGGTGTGATCTCCTTCAACGCGCTTGTCAGCCAGTTCACACCAGAAGCTTTCCCCTTGACGGACGGACGGGCTTTCGTCGCCCCGTTCTGGGCCGATGTGCACAACGGCATCCGGGGCGAAATCTACTACAGGGAGAGCACGGACCCCGAGCTGCTGCGGAGAGCCTCCAAAGACATCCGCAAGCACTTCAAAGACATGGCCTCTTTCTCCGCCATCTGGATCTTCATCGTCACCTGGGAGGAAGTCACTTTCTATGGAGGAAGCAGCACGACTCCGGTAAGAGCGATCCTCTGCGCTTCGAGAGGGTGCTGTGTGATGGTTGAGTATGTGTCCGTGTATATGTATGCATATATATGTATATAACCATCCTGGCCTTTGTGGAAAAGGCAGGAAAGGGGTCAGCTCAGGAATCTGTGGCTTGGAGCAACCTGGTGTGGTGGGAGGTGTCCCTGCCCAGGGCAGGGGGGTTGGAACTGGATGATCTTGAAGGTCCCTTCCAACTCTAACCATTCTATGATATTCTATGATTAAGTTTTGGCAGTAATCCACTCTGTGAGGAGTTGGAGACAAGAAAAAGAAATTGCAAGCTTTACTTTGTATTTATTTGGCAAAAAAAACCCCCACCTCTCTTGCTTTCAAATTTTGATGGCTTTTTCGGCGGCGGGGGCTGAAACGCCCTCTCTGCAGTGCTAAGCTGAGGAGGTGGCGGGGGCACCTCATAGAAAAGGGTTGGATGGGCGGTCAGAAACCCTGTGCGGACGTGGGGGTAGGAAGGGGAGAACCAAAAGGGAATACTGACAGGATTTCTGCGGTGGCAACTGCCCTGTCAGCGTGGGGAGAATGGTCCAGACGGGCCAGAGTCACACTAGGGACTCAGTCGTGGCCGCTCTGTTGTGTTTCCACAAACGTGTGAGTTGTAGCTCAGAGGACGGGGAGGGCAGTGCTGTTTTTAGGGCACGAACAGCTTTTGAATATATCAGGTTCATACATCAGCTCTGACCGCAGCTGGTGTTGGGAGGTCCATCCCGTACCACCCACGCGTTGCTGGTAGTGCCTGCGGGGAAGCTTGGGGAGCAGACAGCGAGCGAGGGAACCCTGCTGTTGTCTGGGGAAAAGGGATGGTTAGGATTAGCCTGTGCACTACCGGTACCGAAAGCTGGCTGCTTCTGTCTCGAGGAGTTGGCTCCGATAAACACTTTAGCTCTTTTCCATTTTTTAGAGAGGCTGGAGATTTAATGCATTATTTTTTTTGCCAGTCCTGGCAGTGCTTGCAGAAAAAAAAAAAAAAGAAATACATATATATATATTTGCAGACAGAGAGCAATATAGAGATTCGTGTATTGCCTGAAGAATTACATTTGCAACACAATCCAATTTATTTTGTTATAAAGCCGCCTTCCCCTTCAGTAGCGGCCAGGGCTCCGGGTTGGCATGCGGAACAGCACGCTGCAACTTAAGCAGGAAAATTCATCGCAATGCAGAAAAGCTGCAGAAAACAATTTTGCCGATGTGGCCTGTCTCTGTGACTGTCTCTGGATAACGCCCCAGCCAACGGGTTCAGTTCCCCAGAGCCTTGTGAGATGGCGAGGGTGTTGGATGCGTGTTTGGCCGTGAGTTCTCGAGCAGGGAAATGTTTGTGGCTGGTGTAAGGGCTCCTAACGAGGAGCTCCCACCATCCCAAATCTCCGGGTACCATGTCAGCTCCCACCACCCTCCAAGAGGCGCCTGACTGGAGCAGGGCTTGTTACTCCATCGAAGAGCCAATTTTGCAATGTAAAAAGAGATGCTGCCTTTACGTGTCAGTGCTTTCTGGTCTGGGAAGGAGAAAAAGGTGAGCGAGCGTGCTGAGGAGGCGAAGGGAGACCTGATGTAGGAGGCAGAATCCCGAGGAAAGGATGCAGGAGTGGAAGGGGTGGGTTCCTCCTGAGCTTGCTCTGCCTCTCGCCCCGGTGTGAACTGTGCTGTTGGTAGCTCTGCCCACACCTCTCGCTCTCCTGACAGCTCCTACGGGCTGCTCCGCCTCCGTTTCCAACATTTCTCACGGCAGGAGCCTAGCACGCCTTGGAAATGAATTCCCTTCTGGCTTGTAAGTAGGGAGTGCAGCCCTGGGGGTCCCCTTCTCTCAATCCTCAGGCAGTTGTGCTCCCCTCAGCGCTGAGAATCAGAGGAGCGGCTTCGCCGTAGGGGAATGTGAAGTGGCGCAAAGTGATGCTCAGCCCCTCGGGGCTCCGGAGTCTTCCCTTCATCTAGAAGCTCGTGTTGTTAAGGCGAAGCAGCTCAGGCTGGCAGGGTAAGACCTAGCCCTTCCTGCCCTGAGATGGTTCAACCGATGTGCTTTCCCGTATCACCTGATAAGCATTTCTGTGGCAGTAGTTTCCTTCACAAGAGTGCAGCACCCAGGTAGCAGGTCATTAATAGCAGCCCAAGCTTTGTCCTCCCCTGAAATCCTCCTTGCTTAGAGGCAGGAGGAGCAGTCGTTTATCACAGCACGATCCCAGCGTAGAGTGGTCCAGGTCGGGCAAGGATGAGGAGGATGGGAAAATACAGAAAGCTGAGAGGAGTCAATGAGTGTTAGTGCCCAGCGATGAGCTCTGCCGCTGGATCTGCAGGGATAGAGGCGATATATCAAGGGGAGAGGCCTTTTCTGCCTCTCTGTGCAAGTGTAAAAGCAAAGGTCCCAGGGCTACGCCACCTTCGCTGGCTGTCGAAGCTTGCCCATCTTGCAGGGCTGGCCGTGGCATGAATGTGTCTGGAGTTTGGGGCGGGGGGGGTGTTTGGAAAAGCAGCAGCATCTGGAGTGAAAGGAAGAACACAGGCAGCAAGACTGAGCAGGCAGCGAGGGGATTTGGCAGCCGAGCACAGCACATAATATGCATGGTTGGGTTGGATGTAATCCACCGTTAAGAGTATTGTAGGGCATGAATGCAGAAGGGAAGCGGGTGAGATAATGCGGCGAGGAATAAAGCTAAGACAGGGTAATGGAAGATAACAGGTCGTAACAACCCAAATCCTGCCGATTGCTTTTTCCCCGCGAGTTTATTCTCATGCTGCCATCTATTGGCGTTACGCTGGGCAGGAGACAGCCTTGTCCTCCCAGGTGGAGGCAGTGGCAGCCATGGGAGCTCTGGGGGTCGCAGCAGCAAGGACAAGCATATTTTGGGTCTCCTTAGGCTTTTGCTGCTCTTTGCTGTGAGGCTCCTGCATCTCGCCTGGGTCAAAGACAAACGTGGCAGAAGGTCAGGCCAGAAGTGTGAGAAAAGCAGGCTCACCTCGAGAATGTGCTTATGGTTTTCAACAGGTAAACACCTTCCAAGCTGTCCTGATCACAGATGGAGTGTCGTCTTTTGCCCTATTTAACTACCATGAAGTCAGCTGGACCACGGGGACAGCCAGCGGAGGGGACCCCCTGACTGGTCTCGGTGGGGTGATGGCCCAGGTGAGGCTCTTGATCCTGTACCTCCACCTCCGTGCAGCTCTCAGGTGGTAGTTCATACCACCTAGTCCCTCAACGTCCCCAGCACTGGCCTTGGAAGCCCAAAGCACTGTGGGACGAGCACCCTAAAATTCGTTATCAGCAGCGGTGGCATGGCCAGTCCATCTGCCCAGGGCGGGTTGAGGTTCCCTGCTCCATCACTGTACCTCAGACACTCCATATGTACACCCGTAGATCTACATGTACATACAAACAAATGTATATATGAGTACATAAATACATGCAAATATATGCATACATAAATGGGTAAATATACATCCACACTGCTTGTAGTATCTGTTGAGCTTTCCACTCATATACAAACTGAAATCTCTGAAAAGAGGCTTTAAAACTGAAGAAGGTACACTCAGGAGTGATTGCAGGAGGCAGAGAAGTGTGGAAATGCAGCTCTGCTTTCCTGTAGCAAAGATGTGTGATGAAATTTGCCATCTCTCTCTTTTAGGCTGGCTTCAATGGTGGAAATATCACCAACTTCTTCAGCATCCCAGGCTCCAGAACCCCAGACATAGTCAATATTGAAGAAACAACCAACGTTAACGTCCCCGGGCGCTGGGCTTTCAAAATAGATGGCAGAGAAATAGACCCGGCCAACGGCTGCAGCCTGAGAGGTAAGGGGGAAACGGCATTGCTTTTCTTTTTTTTTCCAGGTCTTGGGGTGCAGAAAGGGTAATGCTGTCGGGAAGCTGGTGCCCGAGTGCTCTGGGCTGCCGTGGTACTGCAGGGGCAGAAACACAGACGCAGGGTCCGGGTTCTTTTGTCACTGGAAGCCGGGTGAAGACATTGTCAGTCTGCCCACTGCGAAAAGCAAACACCTTCGAAGAGAGGACAGAGGGGGTTGTCATTGTTTGGCACCTCTAGTTCAACCAAAGAACGTGCTCAACAGAGTATGAGAAGCAGCCCGGGTCAGCCGTTGTTTGTCCCGGCTGGTGTTGTCCCTCCCAGAGGGATGTTGGCACGCTCAGGGGTGGCCCGACCTGGCTCAGCGAATTCTCCGTGGGGATGAAGGCTGAAAACGGAGAAGGGACCCATAAACACTCAGGAGTCTTCTCAGCTCTTGCCCTTGCTTTCTACTACCAGTGAGTTAAACTGCCATCCGTGCTAGGTTTTTTTTTCCTCCTTGGGATTTTAGTAGCAGGGTGTTGCTGTAAGTCTCTGTTCCTGTGGCCCATGAAGGAGAACCCTAACACCAAGTCAAGTGTTTCACAGGAATTGAATGCCACTGAGCCGTCGTCTCGATTCTTTTCTGCGACGCTGATGGTGACAACGGGCAAGTCCTGTAGACAGCAATTTCTTCTTGCCCCCAGCGCAGGAATGCTTGTGGTATGGCTCTGTTTCCCTTGCTTCTGCAGGAAGAAGAGCAGATTTTTTCCAGGCAGGACAAATACCGTGCCCCTGCATGGGTTACAGGGTCTGTGCACATGCTGAGAGTGGGGATATAAAGGGAATAAATAAGCACACGCAGTGACTGCACAGAGACTCTGCTCAGAGAGATCACTGTATTATCATTTGACAAATAAAACTGTCAGGAGCATCTGCTGAGCTCCAGGGAGTCTTTCTGGCAAGAGAGAATCGTCACTTGCTGATGGACACTGGAGACGGCACCACTCTGAGACAAATGGCTTCTTTATGTCCCAGTTTAGGACGGTACCAAAGGAGGTCCACAAGACCCTGAAGCAGCCCCAGGCAGAGGTTTTGGGTCCAGTGGTTCCAGCCGCTTCCAGGTGCCGATGCCAGGAAGAAGGGCTGGGCTTGGCAAGGGGCAGAAAGCCAATCTTCTCTTTGCAGGCAGCGTGGGTAGATCCCACCACTGGATTCACATTTCGCTCAGTGGACAGTCGGTCACTCCCCAAGAGAGGACATGCACCAGGTGGGACAGTTGCCTTGTTGCAAAGAAGTGGAAAATAGCTGTTTTTGTAGGAGGCAGGGAAGAGAACAAAAAGTTTAGGAGAGGTAAATTCAGGCAGCGCGCACGGCAGAAGCCAGGAGCGTGAGAAGTGTGAAAGACGGCCATATGGAGGAGAGGGAAACTCTCACGGGTGTTTGCCACCCTTGTTCTCTCCTCTTCTCTCATGTCTCTCACCAGACAAACCTGCCTCCCTTCGTAGTGCCGCCGTGTAACAAGTCTGCTCAGTCTATTGCTGTGCGATCACTCATCGTTTCCCCTTGTCGCTGGTGTGTGGTGTGGAAGCCGCTTATCAACAGCTCTTTGGTTCCAGAACTACTATGAGCTCTTTGTGAATGGGACTGAGTTGCCTCTGGGTCGCTCTTTGACCAGCAAAATTATGTCAGCAGAGGAATTACAGAGATGGTGACAAAGCCGAGGGACAGCACTAGAAATGGCCTCCAAAAGGCATGAGCTTTACCAGCGGACTTTCCCTACGAGAAAACCACACAAATGGCTCTTGTGTGCTGTGGTTCTGGAGAAGGAGGAGGGTGGTAGGTGCCCAAAACAGAAGGAATGGCTTTCAAGTTAGCCAGCCTTCCCAGCGCAGCACCGACCCTGGGTTTGTGGCAGCACTCGTGCCATCCGACGGACTTGGGGTGTGGGTAGGAATTGAAGGGGACGCGCCGTAGATGGAAGATGAAGCTTGAGATTGCAGCACTTTGCTGAGTGGCTCCCGCACAAGGAAAACAGCTGAGAAGCCCAGCAGCAGGACATTTTGGTGCCGGTCTCGATCGTAGGGCCAGCAGACCCCTCCGAGGACTGACATAGAATGGTTAGAGTTGGAAGGGACCTTAAAGATCATCCAGTTCCAACCCCCCTGCCCTGGACATGGTGCAGTGAGAGCGTGTTCCTCTGTTTAGAGAAGTGCTGTAGCGTGGATTTTCCCCTTTTTGTCTTTTTAGGACAGTTTCTCCGTCAAGGGGAGATCTTCTGGGACAGTGCCAACTGCACCACCAAGTGCCGCTGCCTGGACTTCAACAACGAGATCTTCTGCCAGGAGGTGGCTTGCGGCCCCTTTGAAGCCTGCGAGCCGAAGACTAAGTTCTTCCAGTGCGTGCCGGTGGAGAGCAGCACCTGCGTGGTGTTCGGAGATCCACATTACCACACCTTCGACGGCTTCCTCTTTCACTTCCAGGGTTCCTGCTCCTACCTCCTCGCCAGGCAGTGCTGGCCAGGCTCCCAGCTGCCCTACTTCAACGTGGAGGCCAAGAACGAGAACCGAGGCGGCTCCTCCGTCTCCTGGCTGAGGGATATTTTTGTGGAGGTCTACTCGCACAAGATCGTCCTCCCCAAGGGCAGCTTTGGGAAAGCAAAGGTAAGAGCCCCGCTGAAAGGGGAGAACTTGCCAGGTCATCTCCTCTGAGGAGGTGGTGAGACCGTGGCGGCAGCCCTGGGAGCATGGGACAGTGTTTCTGGGTTGCCTTTGGGGAAAGGACACAAGCAACAGGCGAGATGACAAATGCCTGTGGCTTACCAAGGGCTGTCCTTCTATGTCCTTAACCCTAAGACCCCACAACGGGGCCGTACAGCTCCTGTCTGTATCCCGGTGCGAGGGCTCTGCTGTTTCACGTGGTGGCTCAGTCCTCTGGCGTTGTTCCCACAGGTGGATGACTTGATGGTGTCCCTACCCATCTCCCTGGAACTGGGCGCAATAAAAGTCTACCAAAGTGGCTTGTCCACAGCCCTGGAGACCGATTTTGGCTTGCTGGTGACCTACGACGGCCAACACTACGCCTCCGTCTCCGTTCCGGGCACGTACATCAACACCACGTGCGGTCTGTGCGGGAATTACAACAAAGACCCCGAGGACGATACCCTCCGCTCGGACGGGAGGTTGGCCACCTCCGTACCGGACCTGGGGGAGAGCTGGCGAGTGCCGCACCCCGAGAGGAGATGCTCGTCCGGCTGCTTGGAGAACTGCAGCCTCTGCGACGCCGCCGCCGAGTCTCTCTATTTCACCTCCGAATACTGCGGCTTCATCAACAAGAGCGGCGGGCGGCGGGGGGGGGGGGGGG
>VZRU01002966.1:10716-29095 GCA_013398155.1 Pedionomus torquatus | reverse complement strand
CTGTGGGAGTGCAGCGCCGTCGTGGACCCCACCGCCTTCGTCCACAGCTGTGTCTACGACCTCTGCAGCGCCCGGGATAACGGCACCGGCCTCTGCCAAGCCATCCAGGCGTACGCCGCCGTCTGCCAAGGCCTGGGCATCTCGGTGGGAGAGTGGCGGGCACAGACGGGATGCGGTAAGTGTTTGCGTGCTCGTGCCGGGAGGAGGGGAGTGATTGCAGGGGTCTGCCTGGGTGCCCAGAAAAGTGTGAGATGGAGGGGGAGAAATTCAGAGGAGGGAGTTCCCCAAGGTAGAGGGAGTTGGGAAAGAGCCCATCGGTCCATCCGCCCCGTGGCATCAGACTCTTGTGAGGTCTTCTCAGCCTGTTGTTTGCTAAACGAATTTGGCTAGAGCTTTTTTTTTGTAAAAGCCTGCCTGGACTGACCACTGCTGTTCGGAATATGAACCCAAAAGGGTGGTGGGAGGCAGGCACATGGTGGGAGCTCAGCGTTGTTCTGCGGACAGTCTGGTGCCGTGATGAGGGATGCAGGCTGGACTGGAGCGCTGCCACGCTTTTCAGCTCAGACTCCTTGCTTGCAGCTGCAGGTGGCTTGAGGGTTCAGGGGCTGTTTTGGAGAGCTCTGGCTGGTGTGAGAGGAATGGCTGGGGAGACCTGGGAGGGAAACGGAGGGGTCCATTCTGCCATCGTGCAGGGATCCCGTGTCACTCTTGCATCATCTCTGTTGTGGGTCAACGGGAAAGAGGTCGTTAGCCCCGAACCATGCCATAATATGATCCTCCTGTTGTTTGTCTCCCCTTTGCTCCCCCAGAGATGGCCGTGCAGTGCCCGGAGCTCAGCCACTACTCGGTGTGTGCCAGCCGCTGCCCCGCCACGTGTTCAGACCTCACGGCCCCGCTGGCCTGCACCTCCCCGTGCACCGAGGGCTGCGAGTGTGACGAGGGCCACGTCCTCAGCACGGACCGCTGCGTCCCCGTCCAGAAGTGCGGCTGCGATGTGGACGGCCGGTATTACGCCATCGGGGAGTCTTTCTGGGCAGCAGCGGACTGCACGGTGGAGTGCCAGTGCGAGGACGGCGGGGAGGCCAGGTGCTTTAACACCACCTGCCCTGAAGGAGAGGTCTGCGCCATTGAGAACGGCTACCGGGGCTGCTACCCCAAGCGGGAGAGCCTGTGTTTGGTGGGGCAGAACCAGGTGCTGCAGACGTTTGACGGCGTTGCCTTCCCTTATCCACTGGAGCACTCCTACACGCTGCTCAAAACCTGCCCGGAGAGACCGGACTTCATCGAGGTGGACATCAGCCAGAAGAAGCCCGGATCCGCTCCCAACGGGCCACGCGTCGTGCGGGTCCAGGCGGTCGGCCAAGAGGTGAAGATCGGAGGCACCAGCCTGTTGGAGATCAAGGTAAAGGTGCTGCCGTCAGGGCAGCCCATCCCAGGGCCAGGACAGGAGGTGGTGGTTCACACTGTGATCCGATGTCCCTTTAGAGAAGGGACTGTGGGTGTGTGGCCCCAGACCATTCCCCAAATTCAGGGCCTCAAGCACTATGGTGGTCCTTGGATGAAGCCCATGTGGGCCACCACTGTGTGGAGGCCCTTTAGGTGCCTCTGAAGATGTTGTCACAGGACCTTTATTCCCGTTTGTGTGCCCTGGAGACTTTCCCGCTGTCGTTTTTGTCTCCTGTGACTTGTTTTTTCCCTGTAAGAGTGTTCTCTGTTGGTGGGGATGCAAGGAAGTAGCTGTATCCTCCCCACTCAAAGGAGGCTCCAGCCTTTGGAGGGTGGTGTTCTGGTCAGGAAGGGTTTCAGGTACCCGGCGCAGTGAGGCCAGCAGACAGGAACAAAGTGCAATCACCTTTCCTGAAGTGTCTCAATGGGTTTATTACTTGTAGGTGAATGGTTATGATGTGGAGCTGCCCTATTTCCACCCTTCTGGCCGCCTGGAAATCTACCGCAGCGACAATGGCACCGTGATGGAGTCAGAGGGGCTCCTGGCTGTTGGCTACTACGATTCGGGCCTCCTGGAGATCCGCCTCTCCACCGCCTACTTCAACTGCACCGGGGGCCTGTGCGGGTCCTTCAACGGCAACGCCAGCGACGAGTTCTGTCCGCCCAAGGGCAAGTGCACAGACAACCTGGAGATCTTCCTGGAGAGCTGGACCACCTTCGACGAGATCTGCAACGGGGAGTGCGGGGACCTCCTCAAGGCTTGCAACAACGACTCGGAGCTGCTCAAGTCCTACAGGAGCCGCTCCAACTGCGGCCTCATCAACGACCCCACCAACAGCTCCTTCCTGGAGTGCCACAGCGTGGTCAACGTCTCAGCCTACTACAGGACCTGCCTTTTCCGCCTGTGCCAGAGCGGGGGCAACCGGTCGGAGCTGTGCGACTCGGTGGCACGCTACGCCAGCGCCTGCAAAAACGCCGAGGTGGACGTCGGCCAGTGGAGGAGCCACAGTTTTTGCCGTGAGTCCACCAAAGCTTTTAAGTACCTGGGGTGAGCAGAAGGGGGACGTAGACCCTGCCGACCTTGGGCAGGGTCCAGGAGCTTGCGGGTGTACAGAGATAGAGCAGCTTTTCTTAAGGGATGCTGAAAAGTACGGGCTCTCTTTCCCCGTCTCTGCTCTCATCTCTGGTGGGTCCCCCTTACCCACGAGGTCTTCTTCTGTGGCCAAACTGGAAGATACTCAATAGCAGAAGGGCTCTTTGGGTGGGAGATCCTGACCCTACAGCGCTTACAGCAGCGTTAGATGTCCAAAATCATATGAAGAGGTAGGAGAAGAGGTGTCAAAACACTGGCAATCTGGCACAAGTTTCTTTTTCTCTCCCCCGGTCAACCAAAGATAGGCTTTGCCATCCAAAGAGCTACGTCTGCTGGAGCTTTCTGCCGTGAGGGGGACCAGCGCGTACAAAACAGTCTCCTGCATAGGGTAGGGAAGGGAAAGTGGAATTGCAGAAGGAATGCGATGTCCCCCAGGCCCGAAGGCAAGGCAGTGCCACCCTGTGTACCCACAGATTCTAAGCAGCGCTCGTGCCAGCAGAGACAGATCTCCCAGTGAAGCGGTTTCAGGGTGGCATTTGAGGGGACATCACAAGTGTTATGATGTGGTGTAGGAGCGTTCCGGAGCCGCAGATGGTGTCTGGCAGTGCTGGACGCCACCACCAGAGGGTAATTTGAATAACGTTTGGTTTTAGCTGTCGCTATAAACTTGCTGTTGATGGGAAAACTTTCAGAATTCAGAAGCGAATGTGAAAAATGCCCAGTGTGGAAGTACACTGTGGAGAGGCAACCCTCATCTTTGCCATGGAGGTTTGAGGGAGGCATCTTTTTGGGAGTCCTGGCCTTGTACCCTCTGGAATCGCTGGAGGTGGTGTCACTTAGCACATGGTGGGACACATCCGTGATGTAAAGAGGGTGATGTCTGAGAGGAGAAGGGGTTGTAAAGGAGATGAGAAGGGCCAGTGGCCAGCAGGGTGCTGGGACTGTATCCCCTCTTGCTTTTGTCACCTCTCAAAGATGTCACCGCTCACCCCGTTCCTACCTTTTGCCCGTTCCCCCACCCGGCGCTGCTCCGGGGCTGCCGGAGCCTGGCACTCAGGCTCTGTGTTTGTTGGGTCCCGCAGCTCTCGCCTGCCCGGAGAACAGCCATTTTGAGGAGTGCATGAGCTGCGTGGAGACCTGCGAGACCCTGGCCACGGGGCCCGTCTGCGCCGACACCTGCTCGGAGGGCTGCCAGTGCGACGAGGGCTTTGCCCTTCGCGGCACACGCTGCATTCCCCGCGGCGAGTGCGGCTGCAACTTCGAGGGGCGCCAGTTGGCCACCAACCAGACCTTCTGGATGGATATCTCCTGCCATTTCCTCTGCTACTGCAACGGCTCCGACAACAGCGTGTACTGCGAGAACGTCTCCTGCAAGGACGACGAGTACTGCCTGGAGGAGAACGGCCTCTACTACTGCCACGTCCGCACTGACGCCTCCTGCATCGTCTCCGGTTATGGACACTACCTGACTTTTGACGGCTACACCTTTGACTTCCAGAGCAGCTGCTCGTTGGTCCTGTGTACCACAATCACCCGGCCGAGGGTTGAGCGCTCAGACACTTTCCCGGCGTTCACCGTCACGGCCAAGAACGAGGATCGGGACACCTCTCTGGCCCTGTGGGTGAAACAAGTGGAAGTGGAGGTCTTCAATTACAACATCATTATCCACCGTGCCTACAAATACACTGTGCTGGTGAGTACAGGGGCACAAAGCCCGGGGTTATTTCTCCCTGCTGTGGCTCTCAAACGAGGGAGCGATGCCCTAGGCCTGAGGACTTACGGCTCACAATGTTTTCTGGGGGTCAAGAAGGGCGTAGGCTCAGGCTCATGCTTAGGGTGCCACCAGGCATGGGTTTTGGAGAGGGCTTTCATTTTGGCTGCCTTGTTTTGGATGTAGAGGTGAGGCCGGTGGAGACCTCCAGGAACACTTGTTCCAGGAACAATGAGCAGCCCCTGTTTGTGTCCTCCTGCATCATCATTTCTCCCCACAGTGGATCTCTTTTTCTTTTTTTTTCTCTTTTTCTTCCCCACAGGTCAACGATGAGCGTCTCTACCTGCCCCTGAAGCTAGGCCAGGGCAAAGTGAACATCTTTGCCTTTGGCTTTCACATTGTGGTCGAGACTGATTTTGGGCTGAAGGTGGTGTATGACTGGAAGACCTTCCTCTCTGTCACTGTCCCTCGCAGCTTCCAGAACCTGACTTATGGCCTCTGTGGCCGCTACAATGGCAATCCCGAGGACGATCTAGTGGCCGCAGGCGGCATGCCAGCCACCAGCATCATGGACTTCGTCCACAGCTGGGCAAAAAGGGATGCATTCTGCCGTGTGGGCTGCGGCGACCGCTGCCCAGCCTGCGGGAAGGTGGAAGGCTTCTGGAAACCCCAGCAGCTCTGCAGCCTCATCCCCAGCCAAAGTGGCGTCTTCGCCAAGTGCCACAGCAAGATCAGCCCTGGCTTCTTCTACAAGAACTGCCTCTTTGACACCTGCGTCGATGGGGGAGCCATGCAAACAGCCTGCAGCTGGCTGCAGAATTATGCCAGCACGTGCCAAACACAGGGCATCGCCATTACTGGTTGGAGGAACTTCACCTCGTGCTGTAAGTGCTACCCTGCCTCTGGGCTCTTCTTTTCCTAGAGGTTTCCTGGGGTGACCCACTGTAACTGTAGTGCTTGCCCAGTTTATGCCATAGAGAGGGAGCAGAGCACCACGTGAAGCACCAGAGCTCCTCCAGCTCATGCTCCTCCGAGCTCCTGCTACCTCCAGGCTATTGCTTCAGAGCTCCAGAGGTCCAGCTACCTCCAGGCTATTACTTGGACATGTCCCAAGTTCCCGTGCAGTATGTGCTGTACTCAATTTACTATGGTTAGCTTTGAGTTTTCTTTTCTGTTTTATCTGTCTATATAGAGAAGAAATGTTTTACAGTAAGCATTGGCAATGGGGAAGTTGGGGGCACAGGGAAGAGAGATATGTTTTTCAGCAAATTAATATACTCAGCTTTTAGTGTGCTGGTCTTGAGGTGGCAGCATGGACATGAGGAGAGAATATGTGGAATAGACACTGTGAATGGGCAGAAGACATAATGTTGGGGATGGAAAAATTCAAGTGGAACACTTAAGTATTGGGGTTGAGCACTTCAGAGGCACTGAATGGAGATAACAGAAGTCAACAAGTCTGTGCTATTCTATGTCAGCCAGAGATTTAACATGGGGTACCTGTTTGGTAGATATGAAACTCCTGGAGGATAAAAAGTTCCCTGCAGTTGACAGAGCGGTGGGCTAAAGCGGCGCAGTAGGTGTGCACGTAGTCACCACCAAGCGCTCCAGAGCGCCCTGTCTGTGGACCGGTGAGGGAGAGGCCAGTGGTCCAGCAGCCGGTCCCTCCTGTGTTGGCCAGGTGGGGCGGCGGTGTGGGATCATGTCTGGGGCACTGTGTTCTCTCGGGGTTGTTCTGAACCTCATGGAGTATAGTGGGAGCCCAGATGGAGAGGGGAAAGCCTCAAGTTCAGAAGGTATCAGCTATTTCTCCGTTGTTAATTGTGTTAGTCAGCTTCAAAGGCAGGAGTACGTCTATGCTCTAATGAAACTGCATGTTCTTGTCAATAAGAGCACCATGCGATGTTCAATTAGGCTCCCGAGGAGGGGGGCCACAAGCATCTCTGGCAGCCAATCTATCTGGCAAATCAGATGGGAAGTAATTGTCTTTTCTAACAAGACTGAAAATTAAATTTGGATTGCTCTTCCTTCTAACAAGCCAACTCTTGGCTCTGTAAGCAGGGATCTCATGGGGCAGGGGCAGTGAGGCCACCAACTGGCACCCCCACGTGCCATGTCTGAAGTGGTCCCTGGCGAGCCAGCGGGGACAGGCGCCTTGCCCAGGTGGGGACAGGAGCCCCCACGGGTTTTGTGCTCTGACAGACAAAAACACATCCTCTGCAATGTGTCCCCACACAGAGAAGCACAGGGACTCTGTTTACTGGTCCCCGGGCCAGCAAGGGCATCCTTCCCAGAGGGGGAGATGTTAGCCTGTTGTCGGAGAGGAGGCCGGTTTGCTGGAGAGCAGGGAACCCACGGAAAGGGCTTTGGGGAAACTGGGGTGCAGGAGCTCTCAGACAACCCTGAGTAATGGAGAAGTGGTGCTCAGCTTGGACTAGGCAGCTGGTCAGCGGTGTGGGATGGAGGGAGGGATGCCTTCTGTTGGATGCCCGGGAGCTCTGGGTCTCTCTCTGGGCAAAATGGTCCACGATAACCACCTTGGCAGAGGAGATAGGTGCCTGGGGACACCAGCAGTGGGGATTACATCCCTGTGTGTGGCTGGTTGATGTTGTCCAGGGAGCTAATGTCTATGTGTGTTGTCCTCTGGTCACGTTGCAGCCGTCAGCTGTCCCCCCAACAGCCACTACGAGAGCTGCGTGTCCCTGTGCCAGCCCCGCTGCGCTGCCATCCGGCTGAAGAGCGACTGCAGCCACTACTGCGTGGAGGGATGCCAGTGCGACCCCGGGTACGTCCTCAACGGCAAGAGCTGCATCCTTCCCCACAACTGCGGCTGCTACTCCGACGGCAAATACTACGAGGTACGATGCTCGTGTCATTCCCTCGGGGCCTTTTCCCACCCTCTTCCTGATATTTATGGGCAGAGACCTGTGCCCTCAGTGAGGACGTCAGCCAGGCTGGGCTGGTACCAGGTGTCACGCTGTGGCTGTTTGCCAGGGTTATAGCTTTGACCAGAACAAACGTTCTGCAGGGCCTGGAGGGACAGATCGTCAGCATCATACGTGTCTGCCGGTCCATGGCCATGCTTGGGGACCGCTCTGAAATCTGGTGTTTTTGCACCAAGCAAAGGGAACAAGAGGCAGGGTGGGCAGACCTGCATCAAGCAGAGGAGGAGGAGAGAGGGGATGAGGGTAAAAACCCCAGCGATGGCCAGTGGGATATTTGTTGGGGTTTGCTGAGGTCAAGCTGTTCCAAGTCGTCCTCTGAGCTTCAGAGGGATAGAATCACAGAATGTTTAGAGTTGGAAGGGACCTCAGAGATCATCCAGTTCCAACCCCCTTGCAGGGACACCTCCCACCACACCAGGTTGCTCCAAGCCCCATCCAGCCTGGCCTTGAACCCCTCCAGGGATGGGGCAGCCACAGCTTCTCTGGGCAACCTCTTCCAGTGCCTCACCACCCTCACAGCAGAGAATTTTTTCCTAATATCCAATCTAAATCTCCCCTCTTCCAGTTTAAAACCATTACCCCTTGTCCTATCTCTCCACTCCCTGACCAAGAGTCCCTCTCCAGCTCTCCTGGAGCTCCCTTCAGATNTTGGGGATGGAAAAATTCAAGTGGAACACTTAAGTATTGGGGTTGAGCACTTCAGAGGCACTGAATGGAGATAACAGAAGTCAACAAGTCTGTGCTATTCTATGTCAGCCAGAGATTTAACATGGGGTACCTGTTTGGTAGATATGAAACTCCTGGAGGATAAAAAGTTCCCTGCAGTTGACAGAGCGGTGGGCTAAAGCGGCGCAGTAGGTGTGCACGTAGTCACCACCAAGCGCTCCAGAGCGACCTGTCTGTGGACCAGTGAGGGAGAGGCCGGTGGTCCAGCAGCCGGTCCCTCCTGTGTTGGCCAGGTGGGGCGGCGGTGTGGGATCATGTCTGGGGCACTGTGTTCTCTCGGGGTTGTTCTGAACCTCATGGAGTATAGTGGGAGCCCAGATGGAGAGGGGAAAGCCTCAAGTTCAGAAGGTATCAGCTATTTCTCCGTTGTTAATTGTGTTAGTCAGCTTCAAAGGCAGGAGTACGTCTATGCTCTAATGAAACTGCATGTTCTTGTCAATAAGAGCACCATGCGATGTTCAATTAGGCTCCCGANGAAAGGGCTTTGGGGAAACTGGGGTGCAGGAGCTCTCAGACAACCCTGAGTAATGGAGAAGTGGTGCTCAGCTTGGACTAGGCAGCTGGTCAGCGGTGTGGGATGGAGGGAGGGATGCCTTCTGTTGGATGCCCGGGAGCTCTGGGTCTCTCTCTGGGCAAAATGGTCCACGATAACCACCTTGGCAGAGGAGATAGGTGCCTGGGGACACCAGCAGTGGGGATTACATCCCTATGTGTGGCTGGTTGATGTTGTCCAGGGAGCTAATGTCTATGTGTGTTGTCCTCTGGTCACGTTGCAGCCGTCAGCTGTCCCCCCAACAGCCACTACGAGAGCTGCGTGTCCCTGTGCCAGCCCCGCTGCGCTGCCATCCGGCTGAAGAGCGACTGCAGCCACTACTGCGTGGAGGGATGCCAGTGCGACCCCGGGTACGTCCTCAACGGCAAGAGCTGCATCCTTCCCCACAACTGCGGCTGCTACTCCGACGGCAAATACTACGAGGTACGATGCTCGTGTCATTCCCTCGGGGCCTTTTCCCACCCTCTTCCTGATATTTATGGGCAGAGACCTGTGCCCTGAGTGAGGACGTCAGCCAGGCTGGGCTGGTACCAGGTGTCACGCTGTGGCTGTTTGCCAGGGTTATAGCTTTGACCAGAACAAACGTTCTGCAGGGCCTGGAGGGACAGATCGTCAGCATCATACGTGTCTGCCGGTCCATGGCCATGCTTGGGGACCGCTCTGAAATCTGGTCTTTTTGCACCAAGCAAAGGGAACAAGAGGCAGGGTGGGCAGACCTGCATCAAGCAGAGGAGGAGGAGAGAGGGGATGAGGGTAAAAACCCCAGCGATGGCCAGTGGGATATTTGTTGGGGTTTGCTGAGGTCAAGCTGTTCCAAGTCGTCCTCTGAGCTTCAGAGGGATAGAATCACAGAATGTTTAGAGTTGGAAGGGACCTCAGAGATCATCCAGTTCCATCCCCCTTGCAGGGACACCTCCCACCACACCAGGTTGCTCCAAGCCCCATCCAGCCTGGCCTTGAACCCCTCCAGGGATGGGGCAGCCACAGCTTCTCTGGGCAGCCTCTTCCAGTGCCTCACCACCCTCACAGCAAAGAATTTTTTCCTAATATCCAATCTAAATCTCCCCTCTTCTAGTTTAAAACCATTCCCCCTTGTACTGTCACTACTCTTCCTGACCAAGAGTCCCTCTCCTGGAGCTCCCTTCAGATCCTGGANCCCTGATCATCTTTGTGGGATGTTGCAGTGGGAGTGGAGAAATGCAATTTCCTCGTGCCTGTGGGTAGCAGAGGTGTTGCAAAGGAGATGCCCGCTGCCAGCGTGATCTTCATGCCTTTTCCTCTGTCCTCTTGCTCCCGCTTTCTATGGGGGGATGAGGGTAAACCAANGGTGCTCCAACCCCCTGATCATCTTTGTGGGATGTTGCAGTGGGAGTGGAGAAATGCAATTTCCTCGTGCCTGTGGGTAGCAGAGGTGTTGCAAAGGAGATGCCCGCTGCCAGCGTGATCTTCATGCCTTTTCCTCTGTCCTCTTGCTCCCGCTTTCTATGGGGGGATGAGGGTAAACCAAGTGTCTGCAGGGGTCATCTACCAACTGATGACTGGTCCTTCTTTTAGCCCAAGCAGCTTTTCTGGAACGGGGACTGCACCCGCCGGTGCCGCTGCTTCCGACGAAACCTCATCCAGTGCGACCCGCGGCACTGCAAGTCGGACGAGGAGTGTGCCCTGCGCAACGGCATCCGCGGCTGCTTCAGCACCAGGAGCTCCTTCTGCCTGGCAGCGGGTGGCGGCGTCTTCCGCACCTTCGACGGGGCCTTCCTCCGCTTCCCCGCCAACTGCGCCTTTGTCCTCTCCACCATCTGCCAGAAGCTGCCCGACTTCTCCTTCCAGCTCATCATCAACTTCGACAAGTGGTCCTCGCCCAACCTCACCATCATCTCCCCTGTGTACTTCTACATCAACGAGGAGCAGATCCTCATCAATGACAGGAATACCGTCAAGGTAAGGTCTCATCAGGGGTGGCAGCTCCCTCTGGAGCAGGGCAGGGGACCGACTTCAAAGGGAAGGAGGATGGGCACCTGGGGCCACACAACCCTCAAGGGTCTCGTAAGGCTCTGTCGGTGGCTTTGCATCCCAGTTGAGGAGGCTTCTAGGGGTGAGGGATGCGGCTGTCCTCTGTTGGGCTGTGGTGCTGGTCGAGGTGAAAATGCCAGCAAGGCATCCACAGCCCAGGAGCTTGTAGTCACGTACTCATCCATGGTGGCATTGGTGAAGCTATCCTTTAGAGAGGTGGGACGTGGAGTGCTGAGTATAGCCATGGTGTGGCTCGGTCTCTGAAGGGCATTGTGGCCTTAGGTGAGCTTTTGCAGGCGAGTGGGATTCCCTTTTCGGTGCAGCCTCATGTGGTCATTTAGGGGAGAGGGTATGCTCAGAACAAACCTCTGGCTGGAAGGGAGTGGAAAGATGTGCCAGCTCCCTCCAAAGACAAGGTGGTGTGTTTCCACAGCGGGGACTTGGTGTCTAACACTTGCACCTGTAGGCAGAGGGGATGGGAGGGAGGAGACGTCAGCCTCGTGTCCTCTCCTGCACCAGGTGAACGGCAGCCTCGTGAGCATCCCCTTCGTCACGGGGCTTTCCACAAAGATCTTCAGCCAGGAGGGCTTCCTGGTCATCGACTCCAGCCCCGACATCCAGATCCGTTACAACGGCTTCAACGTCATCAAAATCACCATCGGGGAGCGGCTGCAGAACAAGGTGTGCGGCCTCTGCGGCAACTTCAACGGGGACCGGACAGACGACTACGCCACGCTGCGGGGGAAGCCGGCGGTCAGCAGCGTGGGGCTGGCGCAGAGCTGGAAAACCAACGGCATGCAGAAGAGGTGAGCGGTCGGAGGGGGCCCTGCCCAGCCGGGAGGGAGCGGGAGCGGGGGCCGGCACCCAGAGGAGCCCCCGCGACGTGTCCGGTGCCCACAGCTGCAACGAGCTGCAGTACTCGCAGTACGCCGCCTCCTGCGACAACGTCCAGATCCAGGACCTGCAGAGCGACAGCTACTGCCTGAAGCTGACGGACATGAAAGGCTTCTTCCAGCCCTGCTACGGCCTCCTGGACCCCCTGCCCTTTTATGAGTCCTGCTTTCTGGATGGCTGCTACAACCACAAGAAGGTCCAGCTGTGCGGCTCGCTGGCCGCCTACGGCGAGGCGTGCCGCACCTTCGGCATCCTGGGCACCGAGTGGATCGAGAAGGAGAATTGCTGTAAGACAGCCGGGGGTCTTCAGGGTGGAGGGGAGCTGCATCCAGCCGGGACCGCAACCCCCGGGCAGGGGGAGAGGGGCCGGCCGGGCGGGGGCAGTCGGAGACGTTCCCGTCCCGGGGTCCGAGGATAAAGGTTGCGTTTGTGCTCCGTCTTGTGCTGTTTAGCAGGAGTGGTGGAAGATCCCTGCGTGGGCGCCGACTGCCCCAACCGCAGCTGCGAGCTGGACAACGGCGGGGAGCTGTGTGGGTGCATCGAGCCCCCGCCCTACGGGAACAGTGAGTCCTCCAGACCCAGCCACATTATGTCTTCACCGTGGTGGGGCTTCGTTATGTCTTCGCTGTGGTGGGGTTTCGGGAAGGGAGGTGCTGAGGGCTGAGATCCAGAGGTCCTGGGTCCTGTCAAGACAGAGTTTTGCCACCACGTACAGTTTGGGATGGGAGGAGTGGGGGGAGGTTATCTGGAGTGTAAGCGATGGGCAGCTCTGGGGAGCACTTTGAGCCACAAGGACGTTGGACGGGCAAGGTGGGCTGCAGGAGATGATCCTGTCCCCTTTCTGATGGGTCGGAGGGTCAGAGGGGACAGGCGGGTCGGAGGCCTGGGACTGCGGTGCCGTTTGTAGTGCCCTGAAGCTGTCCCGTCTTCTCCTCTAGCCACCCACGACATCATTGACGCAGAGGTGACCTGCAAAGCCGCCCAAATGGAGGTGTCCATCTCGAAGTGCAAGCTGTTCCAGCTGGGCTTCGAGCGCGAGGGGGTGCGGGTCAACGACCGCCAGTGCCCCGGCATCGAAGGGGAGGACTTCATCTCCTTCCAGATCAACAACACCAAGGGCAACTGCGGCAATCTGGTGCAGGTGAGCCGTGGCACGCCTGCCTGAGAGCAAAGTCTGGTCTGTTCATCCCGTGTGTCTTCTTATTCATGCAAACCTGAGGGTGGAGGAGGTGGGGGGAGCGTGCTTTTGGGGTATGGCTTGGAGCGACTGGGAGCTGAGAATCGGCCAGGGCCTGGGATGCACGTGTAGCTCTGAACATCGATCGGGGAGGCTCCCCTTCGGGCAGTAGGTCACGGGTGGGCTTTGTAGCACACAGGGTCTTTTCTTGTGGGGTCACCATCGCTCTGCTGGTGTCCTGGTGCAGAGAAGGCAGAGGAATAGTGTGGAAGCTGAGGAGAAAAGTCTGGGAATGTTATCGGCACGGGGTGCACAGGCAGGAGGACTTCCTCAGTGGTGGAAGCCCAGCTCGATGTCGGGGTTGGGGGCCTGTGTTGGTGCAAGGAATACTTTGAAGGTGTTTTAGTGGAACGGGGGCCAGGAAAAACCAGAGGCATGCATTTTAGAGTAAGGGTGCTACTCAGGGGTTCCTAGCCCCGCTGGCCAAAGGCAGCAGAAGTGTGGCATTGTAGGAGCAGGGCAGCAGAGACAGCCAGTCCTGAGTGATACCCTGCGTTCCTTCTGCAGTCCAACAGCACACACATAGTGTACAAGAACACAGTGTGGATAGAGAGCGCGAATAACACGGGCAACATCATCACCCGGGACCGGACCATCAACGTGGAGTTTTCCTGCGCCTACGAGCTGGACATCAAGATCTCCCTGGATTCGGTGGTGCGGCCGATGCTCAGGTAGGAACCTGGGAGAGACAGACAGCCCCATCTTTTACAAGGGGTCAGGAGAATGTGAGTGAGGGTTCGAAGCAGGGGTTTGTCACCTGGCCTCTGCCTGAGCCAGTATTTCTTTGTCATCGTTAGCGTGATTAACCTGACGGTGCCGACGCAGGAAGGGAGCTTCACCACCAAGATGGCCCTGTACAAGAACTCCTCCTACAAGCATCCCTACCGGCAGGGCGAGGTGGTGCTCACCACCCGGGACGTGCTCTACGTGGGGGTCTTCGTCGTGGGGGCCGACTCCAACCACCTCATCCTGATGCTGAACAAGTGCTACGCCACCCCCTCGCGGGACAGCAACGACAAGCTGCGCTACTTCATCATCGAGGGAGGGTGAGCAACCACGGGCCGAGTGGCTCAGCACACCTCGGGTTTTGTTGTGTCTTTTGGGGAAGATGCTTGAATGGACGGTATCATCAGTTGGAATGGTTGACCTTGCGGTCAGTGGGACAGCTGACCAGGATCTGTGAAGGGTTGGGACATAGGGGAGTTTAGTACTGGAGTTAGTTCAGAATGCTATGGGGTTGGAAGGAACCTCTGGAGATCATCTAGTCCAGCCCCCTGCCAGAAGGAGGGTCCCAGTCACGGGAGGTCTAAGCTGAGTGTGGCTACTTCTTGCAGGTGCCAAAACATGAAGGACAACACCATCGGCATAGAGGAGAACGGGGTGTCGTTGACGTGTCGTTTCCATGTCACCGTCTTCAAGTTCATCGGGGACTACGACGAAGTTCACCTCCACTGCGCCGTCTCCCTCTGCGATTCGGAGAAATACTCCTGCAAAATAGTAAGTGCCAATAGAGGGGTGGCTGGATTTGCAGGGCAGCGGTTGACCCGGCATCAGGGAGGTTGCTGGAGACGTTGGCCCTTGGGCAAGGCCGGGAGGAGAACCCCACCGCAGGCTGGTCATCTCTGGACCTGTGTTCTCCGAGACAAGTCACAGGGGATCAGAGTCAGGGATCCGTTTGGGAGCCAGCCTGGGCAGATGGTCCAGGCAGGGGCTGAGTGTGATGGAGGCGGTGTTTGTCCCCACGCAGAACTGCCCTCAGCACACGAGGATGGCCAACATGTTCGCAGAGGAGTCCAAGGAGCAGATCCTCTCCGTGGGACCTATCAGAAGGAAGCGTAAGTGTGCGTGAGGCTGAGGAAGGCTGTGTTGTGGTGTCCGCCATCCAGGTGGAGCCCAGTGGGGCACCACGGGGCAGCGGCCAGGCAGGGCCTGATCCAGCACCGGGTGTGGGAATGTGCTTGGGTCCTGTGGGGAGAAGCTGTTCCTTTGTGTAAGTGTAAGAGAGAGCTCGGTGGGGAGTTTGCTGCCGGGAGGTGAGGACAGAGGGTTTTCAGGTGCTGCTGGGATCGGCATTGGTATGGGCCATGTCAGGGCCCAGATATGGACCAGATATGGACCAGATATGGACCTGTTGGAGCGGGTCCAGAGGAGGACCATGCTCAGAGGGCTGGAGCACCTCTGCTCCGAGGACAGGCTGAGGGAGCTGGGGCTGTTCAGCCTGGAGAAGAGGAGGGACCAGGGACATCTAATCACAGCCTTCCAGTATCTAAAAGGGGGCTATAGGAAGGCTGGGGAGGGGCTGTTCACAAAGCCCTGCTGTGATAGGATGANGTTCCTAAGGGCACAGGAGATCATGAAATGGCAGGATGGGTGGCAGGGGCCGGGGTGGCGTGAAGTGCTCCGGTTTTGTCCGTGTGTCCCTGTGCTGTGGATGCTCTCTTTGTCTTCCCTGAAAAGTCCCGGAATGCTGTGAGCACTGGACTAGGTGCTGCTTTGGGGTCAGGATGGATGAGGGAAACCTAGGTGGGCCCTAGCATGCTGCGTGTGATGTGGAGGCGTGCCTGGATGCCTGGCTCTTAAGCAGCCAAGGGTCAGGGCCTTGGGTACCGGGAGCATCGCTGATGTGTCTTTTTGTCCTTTGGTTTTCATGTCTAGGATCAGACTGGTGCGAGGACAACGGTGGCTGCGAGCAGATCTGCACGAGCCAGGCGGACGGGCCCCTGTGCAGCTGCGTGACGGGGACGCTGCAAGGGGACGGCAAGAGCTGCAGGGGCAAGTGTCGGGGGCGATGCAGGAGGAGTTGGGGCGAGCGTTGTGAGGGGGGGTTCCTCCACAGCTGTAGGGTGCATGGTGTCAGGAAGGTGGCTTGAAAGTGTGACATGTCACAAATAGGGGCGAGACCGCTAATGGGTGACTTTCGTAGAATGATAGAATTGTTTAGGTTGGAAGGAACCTTTGAGATCATCTAGTCAAACAATCAACCTAACTGATAGAAAACCATCACTGGGCACATCACATCACGTCACTAGGCAGCGTGTCAACCCATCTTTTGAATACCTACAGGGATGGTGCCTCAACTGCTTCCCTGGGCAGCCCGTTGTAATGATTAATAACCCTTTCAGGGCAAAAAAATTCCCGGGAGGGGCTCCTGGGGTCGTTCAGCCTGGAGAAAAGGAGGCTGAGTGGAGACCTTCTCACTCTCTCCAGCTCCCTTGAAAGGAGGGTGCGGGGGGAGAGGGGGGGGTTTGTCAGTCTCTTCTCCCAAGTCACAGGTGATGAGGCAAGAGGAAACGGCCTCCAGTTTTGCCAGAGGAGGTTCAGATTGGAGATTAGGAAAAATTTGTACCCCGAAAAGGTTATTAAGCATTAGAATGGACTGCCTGGGGAAGAGGCTCAACCCGACACCACCCCTGGAGGCATTCAAAAGACGGGTTGACACCCATACCACAATGCCCAGTGACATGATTTAGTGATGGTTTTTACCAGAGCTAGGTTGATAGTTGGACTAGAGGATCTTAAAGGTCCTTTCCAACCTAGACAAGTCTATGATTCTATACATGTCAGGGTCCCAGCTCACATGGGTCTTGTTGTTTTGTTGGCAGCCTCCAGCTCTTCAGAGGAGCACCGTGCTCGAGCGACCCTTCTGGTGGCAGCCCAGCTATGGTTGTGGCTGCAGGCAGCTCCACGGGACCTGACCTCCTAGGCGCAGCTCCGCCACCCAGCCAAGGACTGTTCTCGCGTCAGCCTGAGTCTTTTTAGGGTAGGAGACAGCACCCCCGCAGCGGACAGGCTGCCACCGACTCGTCCCGCCGCGTGGAGGGATTAGACCCGGAGAGAGATCTCGTGTGAACTCGGCACGTGGCAGCACGGCGACAGCAACCGACGAGGCAGAGATGGATGTTTGATTTTTGCTGACGTTGATATGGGATGGGGGGGTTTATTGCAGGTGTCTGGATTCGACATGGGGTTGGTTTTTTTGCAGGTGTATGGCTTCAGTATTGGATTGTAGGGGGTTTTTTTTGCAGCTTTCCATCATCGATGCGGGATTGTGAGGGATATTTTTTTTTTGCAGCTTTCCATCGGCAACGCAGGACTTGTGGGGGGCTTTTTTTTGCAGTTGGTAACCAGGTTTTCCTTGTAGCGTGTGCTATCGGGGGCCCGCACCCCTGTCCTGAGCAAGGGATGGGCCAGAGCAAAGCCAGCTGCGGGCATCCAGGGTTTCGGGAGCTGCCGTTGGCATCTCAGGAGTGCATGGACCAGAGGTAGGTGTCGTGGCTCAAGACGTGGACGGGAGCAGCGCGGCGCCGGTGTCGGATGTTGTGCCACCTCGGGAGCACGTGGTCCCCAGGTTCTCCAGAGCAGAGGTGTGGTTGAGGCGTGGGGCCGAGAGGCCAGCTTGTCCCCGTGGGTCTGGGACATCTGTGATTGCACAGCGATGACGAGAAGGTGGTGCCAGTGTTTGGAAAGAGGTGGGTTTATTTTTTCTGTCGGGTGAGAGCCAGAGAATTTCATCCTACTTTTGTGCGGCAGAAATTTTTTGATAACAAGTCTGTGGGCGCGGGGCGAAGTCGGGGTTCCCGGTGGGAGAGTCGAGAGCAGCCTGGGGGTGCTGGTGGGTGTCGGGGGTGCTGTTTGTGTTGGTGTCTTGTTTTGTGTTTGTACTCTGTGAAACGGCTGCGTGGGAATAAAAAGTGTTGTAATCCTTCGTAAGCAGTGTGGTCCTGTGTGACGGCGGCCAGGATGGGGCGGTACCGGCAGGACACCGGGAGCGGAGGGAGTACCCAAGAGGGTCAGGGAGCAGGGAATTTGGGGTGCCAAGCCAGGGCTGCACGTGCTCTGGGGCGGGTCGGAGCCCCGAGGATCCAGTGTGGGGCCGGAGGAAGGAGGAGCACCTACATTTTAATAGGAGTGGGAATAGTAAGCAATTTTAAGGAGGAAAAATGGTACCTGAGGTGTTTTCCAGGGAGGGTGGAGGAGCGTGCTGGCAGGAGGTGGGCAGCAATAGAGCAAGCCATTGATGCTTATCATTATCTAAAGGGTGGGTGTCCAGAGAATGGGACCAGAGTCTTTCCAGTGGCGCCCATCGACAGGACAAGGGGCCGTGGGTGCAAGCTGAAGCAAAGGGAATTCCATCTCAAGAGGAGAAAAGACCTGCTTACCTCTCTGTCTAATTGCCTGCCTCCTTACCTCTCTCAGCCTTCCCCCCACCTGCCTGGTCCCCTGTCTTTCTAAGTGTATTTCTAGCTACCTGCCTCCCCCCTGCCCTGTGCCCTCTCTGTCTGATCTACCTCTCTAGCAAACCGACTCCTCTCGGCCCTCTCTCCCTCTCTAACAGCAGAGGAGCGTGTAGGCGCTTGTGCAAACTGGCCGTTCGGACCCGGCCGAAGGACAAGGCTTGGGAGCAACAGCCTTTATTGGAGGAGGAGGAGGAAGAGGAGGAGGAGGAGCAGCCGCGGAGGCGTCTTCGGGGACTGCGAGGGCTGTCCAGCCGCCGGAGCGGCAGCCGGGCCGAGCATCCTCCCTCCGCGAAGCATCCTCCCTCCGGGCCGAGCATCCTCCCTTCCCCGGCCCGGTTCCCCCAGAGGAGCCGGTGCTCCGGGCAGCCCTCCGCTCTCCTCTTGCCCAGGAGCCGGCTGCTTTTGCCCTGTTCAGTGCCATGCGAAGTGCCGTCGCCGAGCTGCCGTCGCACTTTTGCTCTGTCCCTCTTCTCTACGCTCCCGAGGTCGCTCAACCCCTCAGGAATAAGCCCCACGGAGCCCACCCC
>VZRU01002965.1:164701-175073 GCA_013398155.1 Pedionomus torquatus | reverse complement strand
AAACAACCCCCCAAAAAACCCAAAAAACAAATTAACCCAAAAACTAGGGGGGGTTCATTCAAGAGGAGGATGAGAAAGGAGCAAAGCAGACTGCAGAACAAAAGACCAAGGTGAAGTGGTGCCTTTTATTCCTCCTCCCCTAATGGAAAGTCCATATTCACTGACTCCAAAAGCCAATAAATTTGGAAGCGACGGACAACATCTCTGCAGAAGTGCCCCAGTTGCCCCAGGAGCATTTGCCACCAGCTACTGGGGATTAACAGGTTTTGGGGTAGCACCGGAGCTGAGCACTAACATTGAAACCCAAAGACCTGCTCACAGCATAAAAATCTTTCAGGATCTGAACGGAGGCCAAGGAGAAACCCCTGGAAGCCTTTCCCATTTGTGGGTTTGGGTGGTTTTGGTCTTTATTTACCAACAGCTCCTCACAGACATTTCGAGGCCAATTATCAATGGCCTGGAGCTGGGAAAGAAATTTTTCCCTTAGTTGAGACTTGGGAGGACTTTTCCCCCTGAAGCTCAGGAGGGAGCATCGCAAGGATCCCTGCAACAGCTGCTGCTGGAGGCAAGCAATGCTGAGAGTGACAGAGGAGCCTCATGCAGTAGATTTACTTGAGAAAAGACAGAAATCAGAGAATTATAGAATCATAGATGGGAGTGAACAAGGTGGCCTTTCGCAGGTTCCTCGCCGCGGCGGCAGTAGCAGGGCTCAGCAGCGTGAGGCACTATCGACTCAGCTTGGATGGAAGGCAAAAAATAAAGCACGTCTGGCCTGATCTGACCCGGAGGGAGGCGTGACACAGCTTAAAAGGGACCAGGTTATTCCACGTGTAGGTTATTCCATTTCCAGGATGGCTGCACGGGCAGATTAATAAGGTCAGCATCCCAGCTGTGGGAGGATGAGGAGGATCCACGGGAGAGAAAAAATTCTGGGAAGCCTCCCATCCAGAGCGAAGAGCAGGGGGAAGATGTCCTTTTTTTTTTTTCCAGTAGGACACTTGATTAATTCCTTAAAGTGATGACAACCTCACTGGGGAGGCGGGGAGAACAAAGAGGGGGGGCAGTGTGTTTATGGGGACCCGCCACACGCCGGCATGGTCTGCCACCGCTCATAACCAGGGGTGGACGTGAAGGGCAATCCGAGCACATTTGCAAACAGATTTAATAATAAGGGGCTGTCTGCCTGGATGTGTCAAGCTATCTGCAAGTACTGCAAAAGACTATCATCGAGTGTGACATAATGCAAAGCAGGATAAGGTCATTTGCTTTGCTTTCCCCTGTTTTAAAACAGCAGCAGAATTCTTTTCAAAATACAGCTCTCACAGAAACATGACCGGCTGCCTGAGGAACGGCTCGAGATCAAGCGGTTGATATTCAAAATTAATCCCAGGAGGACGCAGCGCGATACGTTCCCTTTCCCTTCATCCATTTCCAGGCTGGAGATATCTCTCTTCCATTAACTCAGCTCTCCTCCCTCCTCTCTTATCCTCCCGACCAGGTTTTCTTCCTGGGCTCAGAGTTCACCTTGCTTTTTTTCTGAACCCCGGACCTAAATGAGGGGTCTCATCCCAGGCTCCTCAGTCAACAGGGACTTTCAGTCGCGTGAAACCTTCACAAGTGAAATCTTACATTTTTATCATCTCCACAAAGCCAAACGCCCCAAGTTGGCAGCCAAAACCACTCAAGGTGAAATTAAGACAAATGAGGGATTCCTGTGGCTTTCGTCTTGGGAAAATCACCACCTGGGTTTGGGCACCGAGTGTGGTTGGACGCTCCTGGGATGCTCCCAGTGCATTCCAGTGCCCCATTGCGGGAATACAGGCACGGCGAGGCCCCAGGAAAGAGCTCAATTTAGAGAAAGGAATTGAACTTTGCAGAATACACACTCTCCTTAAGAAATGAGGCATATAAATGGAGCCCTGCCATCTCAAAAGGTATAAAACATTCGGCAATGGCGATCACTAGGGACACTCCAGTAACTCACCCGGCACCGATGCTCAGGGAAGTGTTGAGGATGGGGTGAGGAGTAGCTGAGAGGCTACTGCCTGTCTCCCAGTTGGCAGGAGCAGGTGGGGAAAGCCACAATCTGTAAATCTGTAAAAGTCCTGCTGGGAAGACATTGGGATGTCCGGACAAGGCTGCAGTGCAGAAGCACAGCTGTACACATCTGGGGCAAACGGGTTCCAGGAAAAGACTCACCAAGTTTCCATCTGCTGTCTAACCTTTGGCTCGCTCCTAACATTAGTGACAACGGCTGTGCAAAGCTGAACTAAAAAGAAAGTTAAAGAAACACCACACAAGCTGATATTCCAGGGAAAAAAAAAAAAAAAAAAACAAAAAACCTCATCTTTCAGCTGAAATTTGCCCAGGGTGAGTGATTTTTAAAGCTTCCAGCTATAGAGAGGCCCCATGGCACTAGCACTGTGCTGGTCCCAGGAGGACACTCTCACCACCCAGGCTGGGCTGCAGACCACCATCCCAGCTCTTGGGTTCCAGCCCAGAGGGCCAGCAAGGTGACAACCAGCACCGGGATGGGCTGAATCCTGACCCACTAATGGCAAAACCCTCGGGAGGCTTTGAGAAGCAAAATGCCACCAGCTTGGTTAGTGCAGCCCAAGGGCTCGTAGCAGCTGGGACCACAGCCACCAAACCAAATGGTTAATCCATTCAGATAGAGGGATGCAAAGCCCTGCCAGGATGACAGAATCATAGAATGGTTAGAGTTGGATGGGAGGTTGAAGACCATCTTGTTCCACCCCCCTTGCCCTGGGCAGGGACACCTTCCCAGCAGACCAGGCTGCTGAAAGTCCTGTCCAACCTGGCCTTGAACCCCTTCAGGGATGGAGAACCAGGACATTCAGCATCCACCAGCTCCTCCTAAATTCAACGCCAGCCATGAAGTCCTACCCAACCTGCTGTCTGACCACCTGAGCTCACTCTTCATACCCAAAGCAAAGGACTCTGACCTCCCCACCTTCCTCTCCTTGCCCAGCTCTGGCAAATACCTGCAATCCCTCCTGCATGCCCAAATCCACCCCAGGAGCTTCCCAAAGGTCCTCCAGCATTACCACTCTCCCAGCTGCTGTCTGGGGTGTGTTTAGCTCTGCTGAGGAGACCTATCCTTTTTAACAAGCGTGTTAACATAACACACAAAACCCTCCAGCTCTCAAATTTCTCAGGAGCCCCAAAGGAGTACAGGAAATTCTTCTTAATTACAATGAGTGTGTTAAATGAGGACACCAGGAAAGCAGCGGCTTGTAATACCTGGGAAAGGTTGGGAAAACCTCACCGCTCCTCCTGTTTGGGTTTAAAGGGTGATCCACCACATCTAAGGGCCATGGAATCACCAGGGCTTCAAAGGGGTTGACTTTACAGCCAAGCCACCAAGCAAGGCTGTCATCTGAGGGTACTTCAGACACAGCAGGAATTGGGAAGAGGTGGCTGGGTACAGAAGCAGCATCCCCCCCACACAAGGTTTTAACTAAATAATTCCAAACAAATCCCTACTTCTGTAATAAAAGACCGAGCCCTTGAAAAACTAGGTGCAACGGCACCGGCACCGCAGCCACGGCTCATTTGTCACCTGGCGAGTAATCACTCACTGTCACAGGAGTTTAACCCCGCTATGGGAGACGGTGGCTCCATCACTCCCAGCAGTGACACGGCACAGAGCACGGATGTGTCTGGGCAGATCCACACCAAATTCCCCCAAAAGTAGTTTTTTTTTTTTTGCTTTTTTTCCAGAAAGCAGAAGTGTGTGCGCAATGGGATGTTCACCGTGACCCGGATGGGTCCAGCCCTGCTTCTCCCTGCAGCGCTGCCACTTCGGATTAGCTAATTAAGTCCTGTTAATGAATTCCCTCCGATGCTTATTCACAGCATGCCCATGCTCTCGCCAATCAGTTGGCGGCTGGGAGCCTGAAATTTTTTGTCTGAAATCTAGGGGTTGGTGCCAAGAAAGCCCGTTTTGGCTCCATGGTCCTGAATGCTCGGGCCAGGAGCACAGTTCATCCAAGGAGGAAGCAACCCCAGTCTGCCTGGGACTCCATCCATGGCAGAAGAAGAAGAATATGACACATCATTCATTTTAGATCAGGTCATTTTATGGCTACAAGAAGTCCCTACTCCCAAGCAACTGCCTACGAATAAGATACACATCGAGTGCCACTAGCAAATATTATCCAGCTATGGTAACTGGTGCTGAAGAAACCATCCACCACTGGAAGAAAACCAAGCTGGGAAGGTGAATTATTCGTACAGATGACCACCCAGCCCTTCTCATGTTCTCCACCACCCATACCCATGTACAGCTAAGACAGCAGCAGGCAAGGGTAATTCGGATACACGCTCAGCTGACACTAAATATGCTTGTTCCTCCAACGCTGCTTCTTATTCCCCAGGATGTCTCAACATCTGAGCATGATAATTCCCCAGTGATTAACTTCTTTATTTATTTAAGAAGAGTAGAGAGGGTTTGCAGAAGCACGACTGTCACTCGGCATCTCTCACCAACAGTGAGACGGGGGATGACGTGTGACAAAAGCTCGGTGGCAACGGCGGGTGTCTCCTCCAAAGGGAGGGAGATCCCCTGACGCGGGGGGAGAGGGGTGTCTTACAACCACTGAGTGCAGAAACAGCTCCCAGTTCAATAATTCCCAGTGTCTGGGCTCTTCCCCTCCCTCCAACGCATCAAAAATCACAAGAGCATGAGGCAAAGCGCATCAGAGCCAGCCCATGAAGGAAGGATGGGACACCAGCCCATGGTGGTGACACCCACAGAGCACAGCTCCGAGACAACTCTCCCTGGAAAAGCACCCGCTGGTGCAGCTCAGCGAAGAGAAATAACTTTAAACTCTGAGAAAATGCCGCAAAGGCAATGGTAAAGCTCTGCAGCTGGTTCCCCTGCCTTCCCAGAGGGTGGCCAGGGCTTCTCCTAGGGAGAAAGAGGAGAAATGAGAAACGCTCCGGCTTAAAATGAATAAAATATGTCACTCCTGATCTTGTAGCTATTAAATCACTGGCTGTACAATTACTTAATTATGTCGCAGCAAAAGAAGGGGGGGGCTGAGGGGGAAGATGGTATTTTTCCTCCTGAAAACTTCAATTTGCTACCTCAAGAAAATAATTACTCGATTGAAACATTAAATAATTGAGACATTCATTAGCAGTCCTATTGTATGATTAGCACAGGGAAGGTACCATTTGAAGACGAAGGAATTGATTCAGCAGGGAGAACGAGAGCCTTAATGGGCTGAACAAGAACGTGGCTTTGAGGACAGACACGAACCCACAGGACCCTCCGCATGATGCTGCCCTGGTGGCACAGGTCCCTCCAGGACACTCTGACCTCCCCTCAGACCCATCAGTCAGCACCTTCATTCCCTGCCTGGAGGGGAAAAAAAATGCTGCTGGTTCCAACAAATGACACCTGAGCTACACCTCGGCATGAACCCCGGGCGAATTCGCCACCGCTGCAATAACCAGCTGCCAAATAATTTGATGCGGGAGAGGGGAAGCAGGAACCCTTTATCCCTCTGGATGCAATCGAGCGGTTTACAGTGGCTGCAAAAACAAGGAGAAAAAAAAAAAAAAAAAAAAAACAAACCAACAACAAAACAAAACAACAAACCCTGTTGCAAACGTGCTCCGGCTCAGCACGATGTGGGGAGAAAACCAAGCCTGGCTGGGGCAGGGGGACAGGGAACGGTGGCTCCTGTAAAAGAGAGAGGGCAACGGCAGCACTGAAGAGAAAGCAATTACAAGCGATTATTGGCAGAGGCTGCCGTGTGGAAAGGCTCTCATTGTTTAAAATTTGACCCACTGTGAATATCTTCTTTAAAACGGTTATTGCCTTATCCTCTCAGATCTAAATAGCACTCGCCACACTCGGCTGCTCTCAGGAAGAGCGGAGAGACTTTGAGCCCTGGCTGGTGAACACAGAGGGTTGGCGGTCACTCGCTATTTCCTTCCTGACCCACCTGTGGGTGGGGGTCCCCAAGGTGAATCGAAGCCACCTGAGTATGAAGAGTGAGCTCAGGTGGCCAGACAGCAGGCTGGGTAGGACTTCATGGCTGGCATTGAATTTAGGAGGAGCTGGCGGATGCTGAATGTCCTGGTTCTCCATCCCTGAAGGGGTTCAAGGCCAGGTTGGACAGGGCTTTCAGCCTGCCTGAAACCCCAGCAAAAACACCCCTGGCTCCATCCCACCCGCTCCCCTCGGTGGACTGATGTCCCCACTGGGTAGTAAGTGTCCAGGGAAAACGTGACCTGGAGGATGAGCATCCCTTGGTTCTTCCCCACTGGAGGAGACACGTAGGATGGGCAGAGCACAGACCAAGCTGAGCTGCTGCAAAAGCCCCCGCCAGCGTGACAGTCACCTGCCATCCTTCAGCCCCGCTTATTCCCCTTTAACAAGCAGGGAAACCGGGGGAGTTTGAAGTCTTAGACAATTTAGTTATCCCCGATTTAAGCCTGGAGTTGAAAACCGCAGAAAGACAGCTTAGAACTAAGCATTTTCAGAACTTAGATGATGAGGTTGCTTCTTTGATGAGCTGACACCTTGCAAATACATATTTTTTTTTAGTTGGAGAATACCATTACACACACCAAGAGGGGCTTTCCTAGCCTTCGTCTCATTTCGAGCAATTCAAAACCTCCCTTTGCACCAAAGACTCCGGTTTCATCCCACCAGGGTATGAGGCAGCTCAGAGGCTCTTGAGGAGGAGCACGAGCCGCCGGGGCTGTCGGAGCATCAATGTCACCTCCCAGCAATGCCACCGGCGCGAGGAGCGGGGAGATCCCAGCACAATAAGGCGCCGTATTGAAGGGAAACGGTGGCGGAACAAAAGTGGCCGTGTTAATCTCGTCTCCATTAAAAAAAGAATAATGGATCAAAGTTTGCCAAATAGAAAAGGACAAAATCAGCAGAGAATTACTTTAATTATTACCTTCAAGCTCACAAAAAAAAAACGGCGGAGGATTACAACCAAGAGCAAAAAAAAAAAAAAAAAGGGTATTACAACCAAGAGCACACACGAAAGAAAAACTATAAAAGCAAGCACTTGACAGTGCCCCTTTAATTAAACTGCTCTGAATATCATTAGCAATGGACCTTTGGAATTTAAAGCCAATTACAGTCTAAATACAAAAGTTCCTTGCTCGCCAAGAAGCTTACTCAACGTCTTTTAGAAGTGGGCTGGGTGCACAGGGAAGAGCTTTTCCTCTGCAAAGCACTTTTACGCAAACTGGGCATCTCAGCACACAGAGAGCGAAAGTTAAAAGAGAAAGAAGAAAGAAGAGCAGAAGAGCCTGGAGATTTCTTGCTTGGCTGCAATTAGGGGCCTGAATATGCCCATGGTACCTTGTGATCCACACGGAGGTCGTATGCCAACAGATGATGGACCTTTAACCCAAGCTGGTGGAGCTTTTGTCTTGCAAGGCAGTCAGATGGGGCTGCTGAAGAGTTAAATATTTGGATTGTAGAGGCCAGAGTCACGGATAGCATCTTGTGCAGACTCTTGGTGCTCCCAGGGCCCATGCCTTCAAATATCAACTTGGGAGAAACTCAAGCCTTTGGAATAAACTTCCCATGACAGCGTTTCTAAATTAGACAGACCCTCCACTGCTCACCAGCCCAAAACGGTACCAGAAATCCCTTCTTTCCCAATTGCATCATGAGCTGTTGCTTGAGTGTCTCCAGGGATGTGGCTCTACCTACAGTAAGACCCAGGATAGTGAAAACAGTGGGACATGCCCTGGCTTCCACGCATCCCTCTCACTCTCAATGGGCAGAAACACATCGTTACCATCAGGATAAGGGAAAAGAACGAGCTCTATACCCCCAGGGCCAAAGACAGGAGTCCTCCCTGCCATCACTGCTTCTCGCCTCCCAGGGATCCCTCCGTTTCCCTAAGGTTTAGATCAGGCCCTGATTACAGCGCAGCAGAACTCGGCAGTTTATCTTCTGGATAAAAGAACGTGGCTGTGATGACAGGAGATGGCGGCCACTCACATGGAAAGGGCTCTTCCCGTGTCGCAATAGTGTCTCTCCTGTCACAGGGTTTGGAGAGAAAGAGTAAAAGAGGGGGCACATGGCATAATTCCCTCCCAAAAATCAGACCACAACAGAGCCAAAACCATACCTTGGAAAAGCTGTCAATGGAGTGGGGCTCTTGGCATCTCTGAAAATGAGACCCCAACTTTGTGTATTAGGGGGGCAGGGAGGAGACCAAGAGGTCTCCAGGGAGCAAAACAGGATCCAAACAGGGTTTGGATTAATGGTTAAACCATTAAGGATCAACAATCGTTTTTCTCTTCTCTCATAACTTTCATTTTTACAGAAAAATCCTCTGGCCACATTACAGACCATGCAAGTGTTTGGCTTTCAAAGCCAAATGGTGGGGGGGGGCAACATTTCCCTGTCACAGCATTGGATGGGACAGCGGCAACGAGCCCAACAGAAAGATTCCTTGCCATATGTTCCAGGAAATGTTCATCAGTAGCATCCCTGTGAAACACTACAGGACTTCCCTGAGAGAGAAGCAGCAGTTGCTAATTAAACTGCAGACGTCAGCCCGAGCGAGGAAGGTGGGGCTTGATAATCCCACTAGAAAGCCCAAGAAAGGGGAAAGCAATGGAGCATTCTCCAGCCACCCAGCTCTGTCTCTGGTTGTATCCCCAGCTCTTCTCACCCATTAGAAAAGCAGGTTTTCTAAAGGAGAATAATGATTTCTGCATAGATTTGCAACTTTCAGTAAACAACCCAGAGCATGGAGAGACTCTCTCCCACGGCTTTGCTCGTGCAAAGTTACTCAAAAGGAGAAGAGAACAAAAAAAAAAAAAAAAAAAAAAAAAAAAAACAAAAAAACAACCCCAAACCCAAAGAAAAGCACCAACCCTATAATTAAAATAAAAGTACCCAGTGGTTTGGGAAACCAAGGCTGGTACTTTCCACCTGATATGTAATATTAACATTTCCACTTGACTTATCAGCTAATTGTGGGGCAGATTAACACCTTGAGGGCTTGTGTGTATCAGGGCTGGGGAATGTTGCTCCTCTCTACCCCCTGGCTGATGCTTCACATCAGCTCTGGTCCCCACCAGATGAAGCTGCTGCCCAGGAGATGCTTCATGGAAGCGATGGGAAAGCAGCGACAGCCAGTAGTGAGCAACCCCGCGTCTCAACACCCAGAAAAAGCTTCTCCAGAGAACCTGAATCGCAAATCACACCCAAATCTGGGAGACGCCTGGACCTGGGGGTACCACAGGAGCTTTTGCAGTGAGAAGAACCAATTCATGATGGAAAACAGAACTGTTATTCCAAAGTTGCAGGCTTAATACAAACTCTCAGAAACAACAACTCAAGAGGGAATTAGAAGTGGGCTGATGGCTTTTCCAAGCGATTTCTTCTATCCTTAGCCGGACTCCCAGAGGGGCAGCACAAACGAGAGAAATACAGCAAGAGGAGGAGGAGGATGGAGCCAACATCGCTGCTTAGGCATGATGACTGACTTCATCATCGCGCAGTTTCCAGCCTCCCTCCGGGGTCCACCACACGCCTCTTCTACCTACTCTGAAGCACAATTTGCTCTTCTCAGCCCTAGAACGGAGCGTGGTCCCTTGGTGGGAGAACCGTTGGGCTCCGTTTCCAAATTGCTCCTGAGCTGCTGCACAACGGCGGGCTCTGCCTTGCTTTCCCCACGTGCGCGGGAGACCTCGGCAAATTGCTCTTGAGACCCTCAAGGAGGGAAGAGAGTCACAAACGCCGCTTTTAATAATGTAATCTCCCCACTCAAGGATTTCCCCACGGAGCCAGCCGAATCCATGCAACAAGAGGATGGCGGAACACAGTTATTTTTGAGAAGATGGATAGACAGGCAAAAAGACAGGGCCTGACAGCGAGCAGAACATTTCAAAGAAATCTCAGCTGTTCAGCAGTCATCCATCATCCCCCGAAAACCCCAGCGAGCCAGGGCTGTATAATCAACAAGAGAGTATTTAACATCTGTGTTCACCCATAGAGAATCCTGAATCGCATCTCCTGGGTTGCAGGGTGTGTGTGGGGGACAAATCTGGCCCCGTTGCCACGGTAATGTCACCGGGGACATCACCTTGAATTTAATATGCAGAGAGAGAAATGATGTTATTCTCTAACACACATATATGGACCTATTACACATTTCAGGTGCTTTTCTACATATATATTCATCCCCAGGTACAATGTGATGCATACAAAAAATGCTGGAATGAACACATCAGGCTGTACGGATGGGGAAACTGAGGCAGGCTAAGAGCAAAGTGAAGCCCAGTGTCTTATATCCACAATCTGGCCTCTTAAATCAGTAGATCATGTTGCTTTCCCCACCCACCCACC
>VZRU01002965.1:139389-152776 GCA_013398155.1 Pedionomus torquatus | reverse complement strand
GGGGGGGGGGAAGAACTCGGAACCTCTGGCTTTCCTGCATGGCGATGCTCAACCCAATTCGGATGGGCGCTGCCAATCCAAATCACAACTCAACCCCTCAAAGCAGTGAACTGGAAACAAAGCTCTCACACACCTTCACATCCCTCCCCTGCCATATCAACCCATTTCAGACACATCAGAAGAGAGAGAAAACAGTCAGGGTAGGAGACGAGGGGCAGGAGGGGGAAGCCAGGGGAGGGAAAAAAATCAACCAAAATACAAAGATCTGGGTTTACCTGCCAAGGAACCTCAAAGCGGGCAAGGATGTTTTACAACCCCCATTCTGGACCTTCAAGTAGTTCAACATTAAGCAAATGCCACTTACCTATAAAGGAAAAAAAAAGAAGAAAGCAAAAGAAAGGTTAGAGATCACCAAGTATTATAACCCTACGCTTTTTCAAAGCGATGGAATTTGTAATTCACTTGTAGACTGGAGGAAACACAAAGGGGAAAGACTCAAGTTTTAAATACGCTTTGGTAAAGGGCAGCTTGAATGGCACATAGTGACAGAGGCTACCCTGCAGGCTGTTTTCTCATTTATTTCTCACAGCCTCGTTTAGCTGATTTTTCCACCGCCCCCATTCGGATCCACAGGAAAGGACGACGCAGCTTCAGAGCCAAGAGTTCCCTCTTCCCATCCCAAAACCTAAATCAGCACAGAGAGTTGCTTACAGCTTTTTCTTATGTAGTTTTTTTTTTTTTTTCCTAATATTGCACATCCTAGGCCAAGGTTTAATGTGTTTTCCCATCTCTGCACTCCCAAAGTCCATCAAGCAAAGTCTGCACCAACCTTGTGTCCCGCTTCCTTGCTCGACCCACCCCACAACCTGCGGAGAAGCACTTGCACCCAACAGCCACGACTGGGATCCACCTTTCCCGAGCTCTAGATGAGGACATCCTCCAGATGGGGGTGTCCTACCCAAGCTCCAGCCCAGCGGCCAATACCACGACCATGGGACAAACACAACAAGGATTTCACCCTTTGCTTTCAGAAAGACCAGCTTGACCTTCTCTAGGACAAAGAGAAATTCCACCCTTGCCAATGCCCATCCAAAAATCCACCTCTTAGGTATGATAAATATTAAGATATCCCTTGGGGACGCACAGGAAATCCCTTCCATTTTTGACCCAGGCATCTGGGAACGTGGAAAACGGAGCGAGATGGTGGCTGGACCCATGTGGGTCTTTGGAGCTGAAGCTCTGGAGGCTGTTGTAGGGATTGAGGATGACGTGACGGGGCATGTCTTACTAATGCACGACTGCGTGTACTCTAAATTACTTAAAGGATGCCTGGGGCTACGGACAGATGCTGCTAAACCGTACAATTGAATAAATAAATGGAAGGTAAGGGAGAGGGGAGGGGAGGGATGCAATGGGCGAGCGACTGGCAGAGTTGTGTGCCAAGGTGTTAAAAAAACTCCCACAGAGCTGCCTAAACCTCTTCTGAGACTCCACTGCTACGTGTTTCAGATGCTGAGAAGATTGAACTAATAAAAAAGAAATGAGAGAACTGTCACTGCAGATTACATGGTATTTATTCCAAAATCTGCTCATTATAGAAATTTGCAAGACAAATGGGCTTTTAGCAGGAAATGGCAGCTTTTCCTTAAGTGCATAACAAGGAGGAGAATTGGTCGGGAGCTGAATCTTTCTCTCCCTTTTGAGCCACTCCAGCTCCAAGTCTTACCAACCACCCAAGAAATACTTGGAAAAAAAAACTACTTTTTTTTTTTTTCAACATTCTCCACCAGCCTCTTCATAATCCTATAAGAAACTACGATTAAGAAATATTTGAAGCAAGAAAAGCTCATTTGGCCTAGAGAGTTTCTCGGCAGCGAAAGCTTCTCTTGCTCCTCAACAGTGTGCAAGAGGCATTGCGAACCCTCCGGATCCTTCCTTCCTCACAGGGAAAGCCCTTCACCAAGAAGAGTATTTGTGGTCAGGCTTTAATCCTCCTGCCTCGATAAATGTTTAATTCCTGGGCCTGCCTTCGTCTCTGAATATAGACTGGAGGTGGTTTGCATTCTGCCGTATCCGAGTGTTTCTAATGACATTTTGGCTTCTTTCCCAGTTAATTCCAAGTGCCTGAAACCCAAGCATCTCCCCTCTCCCTCCTCCTCGTCATGGATGCACATGCGGATATTTGACTGATAATACACAAAGCCGTAATACACGGTGTTAAAACAAGTCTCTGCAGTGGAGTCTCAAGAAGGAAGAAGAAGAAGAGGAGAAGAAGAAGAAGGGGGGAAATATGCCTCGAAATATTACAGAGTAGGAGCTGTCAACTTGAAAAAGCTTCTACAAGGTTTTCAGTGCCAGAACTGTGTTATTTAGCCGGGGATGAGAATTTTTAGNGGAGGGAAAGGGGGGGAGAAAGAGAGAGAGGCGGCCTGTCTTATTTGCAGCTCTCCTTTGTTGGAAAGCAATTACAGCCTTACTCAATTTATGACCCAGAATGCACCCTAATCTACTTGTAAATGCGTCTTATTCACCACACAGCACTCTCAGATACAGCCAGGGTAAATAAACGGGAGATTGTTCCTACCTACGTTGCAGCACAACTGTTAATTGTAACGCCCCATGAAACTTAATTATGCAAAGCAGAGTGGCGACACTGCAGCCATTAATGAGATGTTTGATTCAAGAATAATTTGTTGTTTGGAGCCTCGGACTTGTTTTGCCTGTCCCTTCCACTGTGCTGCACTAATTCTCAATCCGAGCTTCTTTTAATAGGGTGGCAGCGGGGCACAAACCGGCTCAGCTGAAGAAGCAACGGGAGAGCTCCCCCTCGACACCCCCCAGTTTGCAAGGGTGTAACCCACCATATGGGTTTCCTGCACCTCAGTGGTCCCCAGTCCAACCTGCCATCCCCAGAAGAGATGGGGAAAGCCAACATTCAGGCAGGTAAAACGCTTGGGGACGCTACTGACCACGAGGGTGTTTCAAAAGAGAAGGATATTTGGCTCTTTCTAGACCCCCAAAATTTCTCAAACCATGCTGGGGTGCACACGGGATGCACAAACACTTTGCTTCCAGCTCCTTTTCCAACGGCTGAATCTGAGCAACGGTTTGGGTTGAGCCATCACGTCGCCCACCTGCACGTAGCATTATACAAACTACACGTTCAAGTACAGAAGAGGATGAAGAGACAAAGAAAAAGATGATGACTCGGTACGAGAACTTGTAGTACACCCCCTGATAAGGTGCGTGACAGATAGAGCTACAAGCTGCCGCGTGGAGACTTTCCCCGCTGCTCGGAGACTTTCTCCCTAAATAAGGAAAGGAGATGGGTAGTCAGACTAAAGTCTATTATTTAAGCCGCCAGTTATTGATAGAAACACGCTATCTTTTTAAATTTACAAGCAAGCAAGCAATTCAATTTTGCCCATTTACAACAGCACAAGATGTTTGCTCCTATCTGCCGCAGAGATACCAGAGCTTCGCTTCTCTCAGCTCTATCCCAGCCTCTGACTGCAGAAATACCCCCCTCCGACATCATCTCTGAGCTTTCCACTCATTTTTCTTTCCGGTGACACCCGCTCCTTCTAACTCAGGCCGAGCCCTGATCCACTTCTCCAGTTGGCTCCATTAACGGCTGTGATTAGTAGGCTTCAGAGACAACGGCCACCCCAAGCCCATGAATCAACAGGATTTCTTCCCTCGCCTGGCACCAGCAAAAGGAAGGAGAAAGGGTATTTTATCTCTGCTGTTGATAGGACAGACACTGTTGGTCTACTGCAACTGTCTATTTTTTCCCTTATAAATGCAACTCTTAAAATAGCGAGTCACGAAGAGGGTTTGAGATATATTCAAGGCCCTTGGGAACAAGCCCATCATGACTACACGATTGCAGCACACGATATTGATGGCAACCGAGATAAAGAGTAACTGGCAGTCGGGCACACCAGATCCCGCCGACGCCTCTAATAAGATCAGGACAGATGACAAGGCGCTCAACTGTGCCCCGGCAAGGTCATTACAGAGCATTAATAAAGGAGTCTTATTATGAACACATCGCTCAGCAATATTGCATTTCCCACCTTCACCGTTAAAGAGACGATGAAAGCAGCACATCCAAGACCTGCGGGGTCCGGGTTCTGCTGCCGCTGCCATCCAAGATAATCATGGCCTCCCAGGTAGAGGGAGGTCATCCTCCCCATCTACTCTGCCCTGGTGAGGCCACACCTGGAGTACTAGGGTCCAGTTATGAGCCCCCCAGTTCAAGGAGGACAGGAGAGAGTGGAGAGAGTCCAATGGAGGTTTTGAAGATGATCAAGGCAATGGAGCATCTCTCTGCTGAGGAAAGGCTGAGAGACCTGGGGCTGTTCAGCTGGAGAAGAGCAGACTGAGAGGGGACCTCATCAATACTGAGCAGCATCTAAAGGGCAGGTGGCAAGAGGATGGGGTCAAGCTCTTCTCAGTGGTGCCCGGTGACAGGACAAGGAGCAATGGGCACAAACTGGAACACGGGGAATTCCACCTCATCATAAGGAAAAAAATTTTTCCTTTGAGGGTGCCAGAGCCCTGGAATGGGCCAACCAGAGAGGGTGTGGAGGCTCCTCTGGAGATATTCCAAACCCGTCTAGATGCGTTCCTGTCCAGCCTGCTTTGGCAGGGGGTTGGACGAGATCATCTCCTGAGGTCCTTTCCAAACCCTGCCAGTCTATGATTCTGTGATCATTCTGCCCCAGGCAAACAAACATGAAACAAGGCAGCCTCCTCAGAAATATTCATCTTACTTAAGTCATGACTCAGACAGAACAACTCAAACCAGCTTCCAACATTCTCCTTCCCCTAGCCTTGTTCTTACAGTCGATACTGGCTTTTCCTCTGAAGACCCTGCTCCCACCAGCCCAGCTCTCCTCTGCCACAGCACACACCAGCTCTGCTCTCTCTCTTTCCATCTTACACAGAGGAGAAGGTTTAGGTCCATTTGACCCTCCACCCATCACCCCTTTTTTCCAATCTACTTTGGAGTCCAAGACAATGAGAACTGTCTCCACCAGAAATTCCCACCTGGCTCGGCTGAATCACAGAATCACAGAATGGTTCGAGTTGGAAGGGACCTTCAAGATCATCCAGTTCCAACCCCCCTGCCCTGGGCAGGGACACCTCCCACCAGGCCAGGTTGCCCCAAGCCCCATCCAGCCTGGCCTTCTTAAATGTATTTTTGGCTTCCAGAAAAATAAAAACCACGTCTGGAGAAGGGCATGACTTTTTTCAAAACATTTTGGGTTTGGCTTTTTTTCCCCCACTGTCTGGTATTTCATTTCGGGTGTTACTTTGATTTTATTGGAGAAATCAAAAGCAATCTGACCCCAATTGTTCAGAAGTGCTACTGAAAAAAAAAAAAAAAAAAGAAAACAACCTGATATTCACAGAGCTCTGGTCCTGTTGCCCTAATTCTCACCTTCTCTTATTCTGTAATTTCCTTCCTTGTAACACGGTGACTGGAGCCGTGTACAGTGTCTTGGACGTGCACTCAGCAAGGGCTGAGATATTATTGTTGATTTATAGGGGCTGGCTCTGCTTGGGGAGCGGTGATTTACTTCGCTGTGTTTCCACAACGCCGCTATCTCTTTGGAGACAGATATCATCCTCATCGTCCCCACAGCCAAGAAGCCGGTGCTAAGCACTGGGTCACAGATTGCTAAAACACTTCCACATCTCTCCACTTCTCTCCAGCTTCGTCTCAAGGAAGGTCATTACCACGTTTTTGCTCCCTAACGCTTTAACAGCCCAATTAGGAGACACAGCAGCACTTCAGTAGGTGCTGGCCAGAGCGTGGCCCTTATTCCTGGAAAGCAATTCTCTCTCACACTTAAATACAGACCCAATTTTATACCTCACTTATCTCTACAATAGAAGAGGTCAGCAATTTTCCTTCCCAACCTTATCTCATACTGCAACTCTGTCTTTTCTTGGTCCTTTTCTCTTGATGCCCCAAAACAAGCAGAACTTACACGTAGGGTCTACAGGCCTCCAAAGGAGCTCTTCTTCTCCCACCCAAGCAGAAAAGCATTAGGCTCAGGCAAACCCAACCCTGAGAAATCCTTCACAATCCTGCCATTTGCAACCCTGCACCAGCAGTTTCACCAAAGTCCAACCAAGTGGACCAGAGCACCAGGGCAAGCCCAACCAAGCTGGTCCCTGGGTTGGTTTTGCAAGGACAATTGGCTTGGAGAACCGTGTCTGCCAAACGTTCCTCAGAGACAAATAGAGGAACAACAATAAAGCAGGACCCAACCATAAATACCTACTTAAGGGATCCATTATGGCTTTCCCTTCTGCAACGGCTTTATAGATACATATATCAATAAATATAATAGAATAGATTTTCCATACAATGCCTTTTGCCCACTGTTTTGCAAGTCCAGATACATCAGTGTAAAAACATCAGGCTTTTCATGCTCAGATAAAGTTCCCTGAAGGTCAAAATCTGGTTTCCAGCAGTTGGAGAACAACAGAACAAGATACGCACGCAGCTTGGCCACCATCAAAAAAGCCATCTCCACCCAGCCCCCTGTGACCGTACCCATAGACACAAGGACTTTTAATACTAGCATTTCTGCAGCAACTGTCCAAGAAAAGGGAATTAAGATGCTTCCCACGCCATGGACCATGTCTCCTATGGACCACATCTCCAACAGCAAATTTGGAGGGTCTCCACTTCATTTTCCATCTCCCTTTTCACACCCCCTTTGCCTGTTTCCCCCGCGGGAGGAAATCTTGAATGCCAGCTCCCTGACAGAGATATCGAGAAGCTTTAACAACGGAGCAGTGTTTTAAGAGCCTCTGAAGGAGCGGTGTTATGTCGGTACAATGGTTCACGCCAAACAATAACGTGTTCTCGCTCTTGGCGCCAGCTCCCGCAATGACTGTCCTCAGCACAACTGTCAACTTGAGTCCCATTGAAGGATCTTTATTATTAGTGATGAGCTAAGAAGCCGGGTGAATGCAGCTTGATTTTGCAGCCCCAGCAGTTAGGGAGGAGAATAAATCTTGTAAACCCGTAATCGGTGCTGAAACCACGCAGCAAGAATAACTGCGGGATCCCATCAGGCAAAATCTGGCTTTAAAGGCCATGTTTTCCCTTGCTGCTCCCTACATTTCTCCAGGTGAGACACCAGCGTGTCTCCTCTCCTCTCCCAGAGCCCCTACTCCGTAATTTCTACCATTTATATGATGGTGAAAGGTGATTCTCCCTCTCTACTCCCCACTCCTGAGACCCCACCTGGAGTACTGCATCCAGCTCTGGAGTCCTCAGCATAGAAGGGACATGGACCTGTTGGAACAGGGCCAGTGGAGGGCCACCAAGATGCTGGGAGGGCTGGAGCACCTCTGCTGTGAGAACAGGCTGAGGGAGCTGGGGCTGTTCAGCCTGGAGAAGAGAAGGCTCCGGGGAGACCTTGGAGCAGCCTTCCAGGATCTGAAGGGAGCTCCAGGAGAGCTGGAGAGGGACTCTTGGTCAGGAAGAGTGGTGATAGGACAAGGGGGAATGGTTTTAAACTAGAAGAGGGGAGATTTATATTGGATCTTAGGAAGAACTTCTTTGCTGTGAGGGTGGTGAGAGCCTGGCCCAGGTTGCCCAGAGAAGCTGTGGCTGCCCCATCCCTGGAGGGGTTCAAGGCCAGGCTGGATGGGGCTTGGAGCAACCTGGTGTGGTGGGAAGTGTCCCTGCCCAGGGCACAGGGGCTGGAACTGGATGATCTTGAAGGTTCCTTCCAACTCTAACCATTCTATGATTCTATATCCTCCAACAACGACCTACACACTTTGTAAACTCTTGCTATGCTCTTCAGGAGTTTTCCCCGGTTCCTCTCTCATGCTCATTGCTATCAAATCTTTCAGTGACGGTCACAAAAGGCAAGATCAAATGACAGGTTGATTTGGCGCCGCTCTTCCTAGCAGCTTGCAGAAATTAGATGTAAATAGGAGGTCAAACAGCTCACCAGAAATTTGACATTGGTAAATGCAGCTTCGTTAGGCTCCTCCAGTAATAACGAACAACCGCCTCTTCCCTTCACCTGGGCGCTCGGCAAAGCAGAAAGGTCATTACCAGCTACAGATACTCCAAGAGAGAATAACACTTTAAACCTTGATTATTTTTAACAAGACATGGGTATTTTAAATAGCGCCTTTGCAATAAACTGCCGGCATGCTAGGGTGACTGGAAATGGCTCAAAATAATAATAATAAAAAAACCAAACAACAACCCAACTGAAATTGGAAACACAATATTTAGCCATCCATGGTTCTTAAAGCTATGTCAGTCTGTTAAGCAAAAACTACACCGGGGCATAAGTGAGCATGAAATTCAACATAAACATCCCGGCTCGTTCCAGACACCAGCGGTAGAGAAAGAGATGAAATATATACAAAATGCTAAAGTAAAATACAGAATGAGCTCTGTATAAATAAACAATAAAAATAAATAAATAAATAAATTGCAATGAACAAAAGAAGCAGATTTCTTTTAAAAAAACGCCGTCCTTGTGATATATAGTATTGCTGAGCATGAAGCCATTCTCCAGTCGTCTGACTCCAGATACTTCGGGGATGTTGATTATGCCTTAATTCTCTTTCATCAAAAACAGAGGTAATTAAGGACAAAATAATTCCAGCAAATGTCAACTGCTTAAGACTCAGGAAAACTCAAAAGAGGCAAAGCCATACACGAGTGTTTTGAAGTGAATAATAAATGAATTACGGGCTCCAGACAATTATTTTTTTAAAGTATCCCGAACGTAAACGAACGAGATGCCCCGGGTAAAGAGGGTGAGAAATTGCTTTGACAGGCCACTAACTCCCAGCTGCAGATCCCTTCTGTGAAGTGGGGGATTAGCGAAATAAATAAATAAACCAACGAAAGTAAAGGCAAGAGGCCCAACACCGCTCAAAAAGCCATTGCAGTCCTTACCAACGAGTGCAACCATAAAAATACCTCTGAAACGGTTCTGATTTGAATGACGGTGAGTCTCCCCAATGGGAAACGCGTGTCCCCAGGATTTCAGATCCCCAGCTCTCCCAACCTCCTCCTTCAGAGCCGCCGTTTCCACCTGGGGTCCGCGTTCCCAAAATAGCGAGAGCATCGCGAAGCCCAAGTCAGATCCCCAGTTCTCCACACCTCAGTTTCCCGTCTCTCTAATGGGAATAATGACGCCGACCCATTTCACCGAGACATTAGCGTTGCAGAAGCACTTAGACGCTATGGTAACAGGCGACATTACTCCCACCCACGCTCCCTGGCTGGCTTCATTATTCAGCAGAAACGCAGAAGGACCAGCAGCCGGGCCAGAGGAAACCTCATCTCACGCTGGATGAAAGATAGGAAACACATGGCAAACTCCCCTTTCTCTGTTTTATGAGTGTTGGGGGTCAGTAGCTGCTTCCCAGGCCTTTCTCCCCAGGGAAAACTCCCCAGTCCATGCCATCCCACCAGCACATACCACTGAACACCATGTATGAGCAATCCTCTAGGTCTTTTCCTCTGCTGGGACCCCAAAGTCCTGCATGAAGCTGCAAGGTGCAGGAGAACGCATCCTCAAGGTGCAAGAGACTCTAAAAACCCCAAGCAAGATGATCAAAATAGCCGTGAGATGAAGATGTTTCTGGCCTGGAAGCTGAGTTTAAGCCAAATGTGGGCTTCTCTATGCACCTTCTTCTCTGCCCCCTCTTCTACCTCCATGAGGTGGGACTGAGGGGAGCTGACTTGCACCTCATCACACTCTCCATAAGCTGCAAGCCACTCATCGTCACACCTACCTAGTAATTTTCCAAACGAAACCCAACCTTCCACACCACAGGTAATCATAGAATGGTTTGGGTTAGAAGGAGCCTTAAAGATCATCTCCTTCCAACGCCCCTGCCATGGGCAGGGACATCTCTCCCTAGACCAGGTTGCTTAAAATCCCACGAGAGCCCACAGTCACCAGCAAGCTGCACAGTGGGCTCCAGACAGACCTTGGGAAGTTATGGGACCACGTGGGTCACGTCTCATCATCTCCAGATCAAATCAAAGGTAGGACTGACAACAAAGCAGAAATTTTAGCTGGGGATCAGGCCAGCTTGGTAGGAAGTAAAGAAAACCAGGAATATCAGTGCAAAATCACAGAATCATAGAATGGTTCAGGTTGGAAGGGACCTTAAAAATCATCTCATTCCATCCCCCTGCCCTGGGCAGGGACACCTCCCACCACACCAGGCTGTTTCAAACCTTGTCTTGAACCCATCCAGGGATGGGGCAGCTGCAGTTTCTCTGAGCAACCTGGGCCAGAGTCTCACCACCCTCACAGCCAAGAACTTCTCCATCTCGTCTATATCTCTCCTCTTTAAGTTTAAAATTCCCCCTCATCCTATCACTCCATTCCCCAATGAAGAGTCCCTCCCCGAGATCTAGACATTCAGGAGCCATCCAGGTAATAGTTTTACAGCAGTTTCTCCCTGACTTTCCATGCCCTTGCAAACCCCAAAGCAAGGTTAAACCAAGGTATTCAAGCACCTAAAGACCCTCTACGATGCAGAAGAAACCCAGTGAGGGACACCCCTACCCTGACCTTCAGTTAGGCTGGAGGAAGAGGGCCACCAAAGAGCCAGAGGTAACCAGAGAAAGGCAGAAAAATATCTCCCCGGAGGAGCAAAGGACATGGTCCCCCATCATCGGCCAAGAGCTGGCTCCAGGCCATTTTTGTCATCTTTCCCCACTCGGCCCAAGGCAGACAAGCTTCTTGGTCACAGCAGAAGACAAGGGGCCGTGGAGAGCAATTCTGAGCCATCTCTGGCAGGAACCTGTATTTGTGGCTCCCTTGAGCGGCTGCCTCAGACAGGCTTTGCTGTATTTTAGACCTGACGTTCCCCGGCAGGCAATGAAAACTGGGTACTCATTAACTGCGCCGCAACAGGAGCAGCTCCTATAAAAGAGGCTGAGACCGCTCTAGCATTCGACGCGTGTCATTTAGCAAGACACAAAGCTCTGATGTCCCCCCTCTCACCGTTTGGCTCTTCCCTTTCCCTCCAGTTTTATTTTTAGTGGGTGACATTTGGAAGAGAAAGCCGTGGAAAGCGGCGATGTTGGACACTCGATTCGTTCCCGGCTCCCTCGCTGTCAGCGGAAAACATTCAGAAATTGAGTATTTCATCTCGCTCCATCCTCCTCCTTCCCTTTGATCACCTCCTTCCCGCACCTCTATCACAGAGGCGCTTAATAAACAGGAGAGACGGACTGAGGAGGGAGCTCCAAGTGGGTTCCAAGGCAAAGGCAGGACTCACATTTACAAATCCCTCGTTACCTGAGATTTTGGGTCGAGGTGGTAAGGGCTTTTTTTTTTTTTGCACTTCTCTCAGGCCAAACTTGCCAGAGAGGGACTCGCAGCTGGTTGACAGGGAGTTAAACAAGGTGTAATGCAAGCAAATAGTTACCAATTAATAGATTGCCAAATACTCAGCCAATGAGTCAGTGCTCAGCCTATAACCGTGGCGCGGGGCCACCAGTAGCATCATCTACTGATGGATTTATACCAATCTACTACTAATATCTGCAATATGTTTCCAACATCTGCTAACCACTTATTACCTCTAGACAGACTCCTGAAGAGCCATCCATAAATGGAACTTTAATAACAAGGGTGACCCCCTTGCCTGCATGAGGACAAGAAGCTGGGAATCTCCTTGAATTAACTTTTCTGGCCCGGCTGCTCCTCTCTGCCAGAAATCCCACCAGAGCATGGGGTGGGATGGGAGCAGCACGTTCAAGGTCAGGGAGTCCCCAACCAGCCTTGTCCTTGGGACTGCAAAGCCCCCTGACCCCAAACTCAGTAACATGCACAAGGCTGAATATTCCTCTTACCTCCTCCGTGTCCACTACAGGGTTGATAATTCAACTTCCAACCAGAAGAAGAAAAGGAATTTAAGAACTTGAAAACGAGATCAAGCGCAGTGACCTCATTCCAGCTCCATGTGTTAGAGCAGATATTTTACTCTTTCTATATGAGAGGTGAAAAGCGTGTATTTAGGGAAGGCACCACAGGGAGAGCCGTCGGGAAGGACGGCAAAGGAGTCAGACTTCTCCTCCCCCAAGGAAGTCATCCTCCTCCACTGCCTGCTCACCTGCACATCCTGCTGCCACTCCACCCGAGGGGGCACACTGGGCTGCATTCTCCTTGCCCCTGGAGATGGTTCCTCCCCGGCACCCAGGAGGTCAGCGTGGCACAATGCCCTGGCATCACGCCTCACAACACGTGAGCATCACACCTTACAACACCCTAGCGTCCTGTACAGCTCCCCTAGCACGCCTGCAGGAGGAGACTAGAGATGGGGGAAACTGAGGCAGGCCAGCTCACGGTGGCCAGGTACCACTGCCTTTGGGAGCCGCACTCTGATGGCAGCTCAGCTCTCCAGGTCAGACCACCTGCATGAGCAGCGGTCCCACATCCTGCAGGGATGGAGCCAAAGCTCAACTCTTCCACCCTTCAGAGTCACACACCATCTGTAAGCCGATTGATTTGGGTTCAAGCAGAAGTTTGAGACTCGAATTAACACAACAGTGCCCCACCACCAGGTCCAGAAGGGACCCTATGCCAACTTACCAAGAGAGGACACCCCATTTGCCCATCACTACTCCTTCCAAAATAATCAGGTTTATCCTCACGCAGTGGCTCCATCTGTCCGAGACCAGCTACTCTCATGGAAAAAACCCAACCTGCACCGTTGGCCAGTGCCACCATCCCACACTCCCCAGCAAAGCTGCAGGTCTGTGGCCGGTTCCAGCCTCACTTTGTGCATCCCAGCCGGTCACCGCCACTCTGCCAACCTCTGCCACCTGGTCCCCGCTTTCCCTGCTTTGGCTTCCACCGCCACGGCCCTTCGGTAGTCAAAAAAACTAAATGCCCTGGCACTGTGTCCTGGTTTGAGGTAAAATGAACCCATTTTCTGTTTTACAGTTTGACTTTTTTTAGCTGGGTCTCTTCTAACTAACTAAACTCTGAAATTACCAGCACATTGTTCGGAAAACTGTTCACTGTCCCAGTGATAAGACTTGATTACACCAAGGAACGGTGCAGAGAGGTCCTCGCTTAGACTTACTGCTAGAGCAACCAATAATTCCATTATTCACCCCATTGGGAGGGTTGGAAGCAGAAAAGAGCAGAGGGGTCACAGTTGTGGGGAGGAGTCAACAGGACAGGGGACTCCAAAACGACCAACTGGGGTACTGCATCCCATCTGCACCATACTCAGTATAAAAGCTGAGGAATCAAAGGGTCAACTCTCTTCCTTCGATAGCTGACATCCAAGGAGGACCCTGTCTGTCTGTTCCTGACTCCAGATCTGGAGTCCAGCTCCATCCTCCTTC
>VZRU01002965.1:97024-129602 GCA_013398155.1 Pedionomus torquatus | reverse complement strand
CCCCAACCAAAGGGAAAAGAAAGAAAAGGAAATCTCTCCACCACAATAGCATGTCAGGCTCCTATCATTTTCAAACCCTCCTCTCCCCTCCCTTTCAACTCTCCTTACTTAGCGGAGAATTTTCCTTCATTAAAATTAAGCCTCATTTCAGGCTCATCTTCTCTTCTCTCTCTTGCCTTTTTTCCAAATTGAATGGAATGTGATCTCCATCAACCTGGCCTCCCCTCCCTCTCTCTTCACGCTTTCAGAACCAAACCTTCCTCACCATGAAAAAAAAAAAGAATTACCCTACCAGCCCATCCTCTTCCTCTCCATCCTCTCCTCCAGCTACTCCGTCACAGGCAAACCAGCCTCACCGAAGGCAACTGCCTTCCTCCTAGGAGCCTGGACAATCCCCCCTTCCCTCTCTCTCCCCACACCTACCACTTTCAGCTCATTCTCTTTAATTGGGAGGTATTTTCTCCTGCATAATGGAACAAGACCTTCTTCCCCTCCTTATTTTCTCACCACCTTTTTTTAACCTGCCTTAATACACCTGTGTTGGTTTTTTTTTCTCCTGGAAAGCAGCAGGAGTGGATGCGGGGGGACCTCTTCCATTAACCCACACCCTGTGAGATTTGTTAAGGGGCTTGGAATTCCAGTGTTGGGAAAGCGACCAAATGGTGTTATCTGGGCTCCTTCTCCCCTCCACTTTCCCCCAAAACACCCAGGCACCACTGGATGGTTCACAACTGCCTCCAAAGACGTCTTGGAGAGGATGTCCAACACCACGTCCACCCTGGGACCACCCCATCCCACTCTCCCATTTCTCACCTCTTCTTCCCTCCCTCCCTCTTCCCAACCCCTCTTTCTCTTCCTCACTTGAGCTTTTTCTCCACCAAAAAGGTATTTAACATTCTCTGATGCTCAAGGCCAGCCAGCTCGTTAGCTCTGCTACACCTGGAGCAGGATCTGGAGACAAATTGCTGCTTCATTATAGGAGCCGAAGCTCTAATCCTTTTTTTTTTTTTTTCCAGGCTGTTTAACTTGTAAGGACAACAGATGGATACGGGGCTGCATAATGCAGACTCCTTAAGATCCATCACACAGTCTTGGAAGTGCAAAAACACAAGGCTGAGGAATGTGAAACTAGAGCAGATCTTACAGCGGTCACCTTAAATTAAGCACAAGGAGAAAATGTGCCAAGACTAGAACTGGACCGAAACTGCCAACTCCTTTTTGCTGAAGATGAGAAGAAACCCAAACTTTTTTCCTCCGCGTCCCACAAAGTCCCTGAAGTTTGTTTTTTTTTTTGCTTCTCTCTCCTCAGTGAAAAAGAACAAGCAGAAAGTCCAGGAAAAAAATAGCTAAGAAATTAACATAATTCTACTTGATTTCAGTTACAAAGGGAGGATGCGCCAAAGCCACCGCCTGAAAAACATCAGGTTTGGCTTTTTGATTTTTCACAAAGACAACTGAAAACCCTGGTTTATGCAGAAACTTCCAGAAAATGTTCATTGTGGTCACAACAAGACTTCCTGGCGGCGGAGAAAGAAAATTAAATGCCTTGTTCAAGCTTAGAAAACACCCAGCACAACCTTCATCATCCATCTCGGACAAGAGCTGAACTGGGGGGATGGGGAGACTCTCTGCTCCCTGTGTCTCCCCAGATATGGAACATGATCTCCATCACATCTGCTTTCTTCTGCAAAGAGCCCCAGGGACCTGGAGGTGACTGTCCCCGTGTTTTAATGTACCAGGAGCCCACATAGATACCTATGGGGTGAGCCTGGTCCCCACAAGGGAGAGGTGCCCCCATCCATGCCTACACCCAGCACCCCCCAGCCTCCTCCAAGCCAGAACCCAGGCTTCAAACACCCCTTCAAACATCCTCTCTGCACAAGACCAGGGTAAGGTGCCATGTAGGTTGACTGAATTTCTGAACTGAGAGGCATTTTCACTCCTCCACCAGTTTAACTGCTCCCTACCAGCAGCAGAAGACCTGGGAGTGCTCCTTTCTGCTCACTGAACACAACCATTCAGATGACAAGCCTGCAGATGCTGCAGTCCCACAAGTCTCCAAACACTTAGCTCAGGCATCAGGAAGAAATTTTTCACTCTGAGGGTGGTGAGAGCCTGGCCCAGGTTGCCCCAAGAAGCTGTGGCTGCCCCATCCCTGGAGGGGTTCAAGACTGGGTTGGATGGGGCTTGGAGCATCCTAGTGTGGTGGGAGGTGTCCCTGCCCAGGGCAGGGGGGTTGGAGTGAAATGGTCTTTAGGGTCCCTTCCAATCTGAATCATTCTACTGTTTCTATGTGAAATGCCAAGCTGGCACTCCCCCTGGTGCTACCAGGTCCTCCTGAAGGAGCTCTTTCTCCCAGCAAGCCCAAAACAAACCACCGCCCTCCAACGGAGCGCACATGGGGGACATTTGCACCATCAATTGCTCCAGAAAGCCTCAGAAAGAGCACTTCTGACACAGGGATGGGCAAACCACCCTTCCCAAAGCCAGCAAAGCCCCAGGACCATCCCACCTTTGCAGAAGAAACCTTGGATGCTCTCCCCAGCGGTCCCTGGTTTCAGGATGTGCCTGGACCATGGCAGCAGAGAAGTTCCCACCCAGGGGCAGGCAGATGAATAGGCATGGGGTTGGCTGTTTAACACACACAATAAAGCCTCCCGGCTGCCAGGGGGTAGGTTCCCTCAGCATTCGTTCACGTTTCTCCGCTTCTTGGACTCTCTCCTGGTCCCTCTCCCAGCTCAGAGGCAATAAGTTGCCTTCTTATCTGACCCAGAAGGACAGCCAGCTGTCAGCACACAAACATGGCCTTTGTTTATCCTTAAATGAAAGCTCAGTTAATTAAAACCAGAAATCGCTTTCTCTTATCTGCTGCCTCTGGCCTGCCTGCGGTGGGCAGGAGGCTCTCCCCCGACCCACGCTCCCCCTCCGCCCCCCGGGGGGCTGCAAACAACAGCCCCAACACATGCTGTCCTGATAACCCTGTCGCATCCTTCCTCTGGGATGCGTTCCCGGGAGATGGGAATTTGTAGGGCGGCCAAGCGCATCCCCACGCTGCTCCGGCAGGTTAACGCCGCGACGCGCTTCCCCCTTCCCCAACCACAGAGCCTTTGGGCTTCTGTGCAATGAGTTTAACAGCCTCGGCGTTTGCAATCCTGGGGTGGCCAAGCTGACACCAGGGGACCGTGCTGCCACAAATGCCACCTCTCAACCTGTCACAGCATTTGGCCCAGCCCCGTGCAAAGATCTCACCCTTTTCATCCCCCAAACCTGCCCCTCACGGTCACCAGAGCTGCCTGTCACCCCCCCAGCAGGCGGCAACCTGGCAAGAGCCCCCAGTCTCCAAGGCAAAGGGGGCTGCTGTCTGCACCCAGCCTCCCCTCCCATCACAGCTCTGGGCGAGCTGGAAGCCCTCGCCGGCAGCAATCACGGTGATGCGAGGCAACAGCTTGATAGAGTGCGGGTTCTGCATGCTGAAAATTGAAAGTGATCGACTTCCACCTTGCGCGCGAGGCAGAGAAAATCACATTCAACTCATTGAGAGGCTTCAACAGCAGAAAGATTGATCAACTTGATGAGAAGTGACTCTCTCTCTCTCTGCCATCCTCTTTCCTTCCCCCCTCCTCGCTCCTCCTGTTGATTCCAGTTTCGGTGCAAACAAGGCAGCTCAGGGCCAGGAAAGGAGCCCACGCTCCAGGAACCACAGCCGAGATGCTGATGTCCCTGGTCCCCTACCTGGGCAAAGTGTCTCCCCCAGATCTGCTGGGAGCGTCTTCCAGAGCCTGCCCAAGGAGTCTTGGGGCAAAAGGTTTGGGCAACACACAGAATCACAGACTGATGGGGTTGGAAGGGACCTCTGGAGACCACCCAGTTCAACCCCCTGCCAAAGCAGGGTCACCCAGAGGAGGTTGCACGGGAATGTATCCAGGCAGGGTTTGAACATCACCAGAGAAGTCTCCACCAACCCTCTGGGCAGCCTCTCACAGGGCTCTGCCACCCTCAAAGTGAAGAAGCTCGTCCTTATGTTTAGATGGAATTCCCCATGTCCCAGTCTGTGCCCGTTGCCCCTTGTCCTGTCACTGGCATCACTGAGAAGAGCCTGACCCCATCCTCTTGCCATCTGCCCTTTGGGTGTCGATAAGCAGCACAAATACCCCAGCAAAGCAGCGGTCCAAATGGGTCACCCCAGGATGGTGATGATTCCATCCCACTGCAGACACAGGTGGTACCAAACCAACCATGCCTTAAACCAGTAGAGTCATTCTTACACAAAGCTGCCACCACATGCCAGCCCTGCCAGTCTCACCGCAATGATTCAGTAAAAGCAGCCCCCAAAAAATGGGTATTATCCCCCCAAAAAAGCATATTATTCTCTGCCAGACATGGAGGGCACAACTTGAACTGCAAAGCACATTTATTTGGTGGTGGACACCGATGTAACCTGGGTACCACAGGAGATGGAACCTGGGGCTGGATCTCCCTCGGGGGAGATGAGGAGGATGCCCAGGGTGGGGGGACCAACATCGTCTGCCCCCCACCTCCTGCCTCCCTTCCCTCTCCCGACACTCGTCACTTTGCCGTTTACACGTGTTGCACCCAAATCTTTCTCATTAAGAGGAAATTGAATTTCGTTAATTAAAGCAAAAGAAATCAATTAACCTTATCAGCAAACAGGAGCCATTGGAAACGGAATAAGGGAAAGGCTCCTCTCCTTCTCACCCCCAGCCTTCCCCCGACACCCAGAGCCAGGCAGGAGCAGCCACCAAGCGAGATGGGGGACCGCAGGGAAGGGGGGGAACCGCCCACGAGAGGGACAGGGTTCTGAAGCAATTAACACCCCCCCAAGATTTGCCATCAGTTTGACAAGCTCTCAGAGTAGCCATCAGTCAAACCTAAGGATTCAATTAATTGTTTTGGTTTTTTTTTTTTTTTGCCTTCTCCCCCCTGACTCCCCTGGCAGCTCTACACTGTGCAGCAGAATGACTTCAGCAAGGATGGAAGATTTCAAATTAAACAGACTGAAGGGATTTTAAAAGGAGATAAAAGCATCAGCTCCTCAGGACCCCCAACTGCCAACATTTGTTTTTCCCTCCTTTGCCGTAGGCCTCATCTGCACAGCTCAGAAACGCAGCTATTTTGGAATTACCCCCAGATATTTGTATTTTCTCCTTTTATTTTACATCCTGCAGAACCTTAATCCTAGACTTGAGTCTCAGAGGGGAAGGCCTGAAGTGTTTGGTCTGTGCTAATTAATGTAGTGGGACCAGCAAAGAGACTGGCACTGACTCTGCCAGAAGACCTGTCCCTGGTAGGTGTGGTGGTGATGTGGCACAGGGGATGCCGGGACAACCTGGTCTGGTGACAATTTTAACGTGATTAGGACTATTAGGCAACATCAGGTCCAGAAAAGGTTATGGAGATGCTCCAAGGGCAGGAGGACCTCTGCTACAAGGACAGGTTGAAAGAGTTGGGGGTGGTTCAAGAGTAGGATCTGGGAGACCTTAGAACTCCACAAAAACTGGGGAGGGACTCCTGATCAGGGAGGGGAGCCCTGGGATGAGTGGGAATGGTTTTAAACTGGAAGAAGGGAGTTTTGAATGGATATTGGGAAGAAATTCTTTGCTGTGAAGGTGGTGAGACACTGGAATAGTTTGCCCAGAGAAGCTGTGGCTGCCCCATCCCTGGAGGGGTTCAAGGCCAGGCTGGATGGGGCTTGGAGCAACCTGGTGTGGTGGGAGGTGTCCCTGCTCAGGGCAGGGGAGTGGAACTGGATGATCTTTAAATTTCCTTCTAAGCTGAACCACTCTATGATATGGCATAAGATTTTGTTCCAGCTCTGTGGGACTGACTTTATTTACACTTTTCCCAGCACCAAGGGGATTTAGTAGGACCTCGTGCTTTACAACACTACCCTCCACAATGGACTGGGTGGGAAGGAGGGACACTCATCGCTGCTTCTCCTGGACAAGGATGCTCCGGAAAAAAAATGACATTCAGGCTGCTGGTAGAAACCTGCAGTTTGAGTGAGCATGAGTTTCTCTTCCACCCCAAGGGAGATGATCTCAGCTCTTCACTACTCGAGGTTGTCTCTTAGGGGTGGGATGTTTCCACCCAGATCTGTTCTGGCCAATCTTCTCTACCCCTAACAGCCTAAGCTGAAGGAGTCCTTTACTATCTCAGTCTCTCCATGCAATAAAAACACCACAATAATAATAGCTCCTCCTAAGCACCCTTAATCTGTAGAGATCCAGGCACTTTAGAAAGGAGCAAAGCAATTATATTGAGGGGGACAGAGGAGAAAAGGATGGGGAAAGAGGAAAATACAGGGATTTACACAAGGAAATCAGCAGGCCAGGCAATAGACACTCCCAAACTCCTAAATTTCCCTCCAAAACGAAGTGTACAGCCCTGAAAGCAGAGGAACAGCACCCAAAAAGCAGCCAGGCTGCAAAGATGAGTGAGTCAGAGCAATGCCTCCAGAGGACAGGACAAGGTCAGTAAACAGGCAAAACACTCCCCACTTTTTCCTGCACCCCTTAGAACAGTGCTCTCCTCTTTCAGGTCAGAAAAGGGGGTGGAGGTGATACACACACAACTACCCCCCCTCAATTTCAGAGCTCTCAGGAGAGCACAGAGTCATCTCCATCCACCCTCTCCCAGAGTCTCAAACCCACCATCCCTGCCACACACCCTAAACCACAGCCACCCATGGGAAGGTCCCCCAGGGACACCCAGCTCAAAGAAACCTTTCCATTATTCTTTGGCCCCCCTCCCCACCATCCCAGCTGGCTACAGAGATCCTCAGATATCTGGGGAAAGGTGGTTAGAAAGATCTACTATTGAGGGAAGCAGCCAGAAAACCCCTGCACTGTGCCAAAACCTCCTTACTGCAGAAACCTCACACCAGCCAACAGCCAGCTCTGCCCTGCACCCACTAAATACCCAACGGCCACCAGTTTCAAATCCCCCCATCCTACATAATTAATGATGTGCAGCAGACTAGAGTAGCACTGCCCCAAGAAACACACACTCAAGGAGGTCAATCACTTAAGAGTGAGCACCTTTTTTTCTCCCAGGTGGTGGAAAAATACCCCGCTGTGCTCCCTGTCAATCGGGCAAAGAACAAACCCAGTCCCTGCAGCCATCAATTTTGACAGAAAAGCCTCCAGAAAAACCTCTCCTGTACCAGCCTCATGCATCAGGTAGGTTCACGCAACCCCTGAGCCCAAGGATGAAAGGAAGAGATGAAGATCTCTCCAAATGATTCAGGTTTTTCCACGCACCAGGCTGCTTGGATCTACCAGGCGAGATGCTCCTCCTGGGACCAGGAGGACCAGGAGACCAGGAAAGCCCAGGAATAAGCAAAGAGACTTTCCTGTAGGCATCTCATTAGTATGAAGAACACCACTTTGGGTGCAGGGCCAAAACCAGCGTGTGTTTTCAGCAGCGCAGACAAAAGTAAGGAAGAAAAAGATGCAAATATGTCAGGAATGTGCCCAGCAGCCTTTTTGTGTGAGCACATTAGAATACAATACAAATGTGACTAAAAAAAGACTCAACAGAATAAATACAGCACTTATAATAGGCCTCAGAGAGAGAAAGAGATTCAATGGCAACATATTAAATGTAAATCAACACAAAAGGTAACTGGGAAAGGAAGAGATATACCAGCTTAGGGATTATAGCACAAAGCTGTAATATTTACTCACGAGATTAAGGCACTTGTAGGAAATGAAATATTGTCCTTCAGTAATAATTCAATCCCTTGCCTTTATCCAGGAGGATTGGACATATCAAACTATTTTAGAGATGCAGACGTAAATTCACACCTATTGTCAGTGGATGTGGGCCTGGCACCCGCATCTCCCACGGCTGCTCTGCAAGAACTCGACATTTGCCAGAGGGAAACTCATCTTAGAGCAATCACAGACTTCAGAGCCGCAAAAACACAGCCATACTGACACCCAGCAGCACCAGAGCTGTCACAAACAGAGATGTCGGGGTGCTTGGACAACCAGAAGATGGCTGATGGACATTTTTTTGGGGGGGAACCTTTCCTCCCCACAAGTCTCATCAGTCCAAACCATCCTGGGCTCTATGGACCTGTTCATTTGGGGCAGTTGGGTCTGGAGGATGCTATAAGCAAGACTGCTCCCTCGTAGGTTAGGTCAACGCCACCACCTTCATTCTCAGTGCCTCAGTTTCCACATCTGCAGCTGGGCTGTGCTTCCCTGCTGCCTAAGAAGCCTTGGGGCTATTAGCTTGAGGAATTCAATATATTATTGCTACACATACGTGATCTCCCAGTTCACTGTGGTTTTTTCCCACGTAAAAACCTGTATTTTAACAACTCCATTTGATTTCCAGGTGCCAGGCAGAGCTGGCAGGTGATAAAAAAAAAAACAACCACCACAATCTCCTGATTTCACAACCATCAACCTTTTCCCAAACCAGGTAGCTCAGCTACTTGTACGGCACCGATCAGCAGAGCATCTTTAGCACCTCGCAATCTTTAATAGACTTGTCCTCCACAAACCCCTCGTGAGGCAGGAAAGTGTCATTATCTCCTTTATACAGGCAAAGAACAATTGCTGGAAAGTCTGCCCGTGGTGTTGTCTCCCTGCATTGGGGACTTACCCATAAAAAAAAAAAAACCAAAACACCTTAATTTAAGCAGGGCACTGCCAGGCAGGTTGCCTGAGCTGATGATGCCACCAGGCTAGAAGCACTCCTCATCTGGCTCTTTCAGCCTGGGGAGAACTCAGTGCTGCCAAACCTCAAGATTTCCCGCTGGAAATGGCCAGTTTCAAGTAAAATAAATGAATCAATCAATAAACAAAAAGCAAGCAAGTAAACAAAATAAATTAAATAGGGAAAAAAAAAAAAAAAAAGAGGAGAAAGGCAAACAAAAAAAAAGCCCAAAACCCCAGGGAGGTAGGAAAAGGAGGAAAAAAGAAGAAAAAAAAAGAAGAAAAGAAACAGAAAAGATTGCCTATAAGTCAAACAAGACTCCTCCACCATCCTTTAAGTCAGAAACCAGGGAAGCAGGAAAGACGGACGTCCCTGCAGTGCTGTCTCCCAGACGTGCTGGAGAGCCCGGGCAGCACAGCCTAGCTCATGTCTTGGAGAAATGTCCCTTTTCTGGCATTATTTTTTAAAATACCCAGCTGCCTGGTGGAAAAAAAAAAAAATAAAAGTCTATTGGCATTAAAGTGGAACTGCTGCACCCCCAGGGAAGCGAGTCCCATTGCAGTAATGGGAGCATCAGGGGAGATGCTGACATAGCAATGCTGTGGGTACTAAAATCAGGCCCCAATTAAAAGCTCCCCCCATTAATTCTGGCTGACGATCAGCTTCATCGCCAACCTGGCCCGATGCCACGTCCGTGGGTGTCGTGTGTGTCCCCCCTGCAACCCACTGCTGCGTCCAACCCAGAGCCTCCCGCAGCGCCCAAGGGGTTAATGCCATTCCGAGCGTGCGGTGAAGCTGATAGACACAGTCCCACTCTGCTCTTTATTTAATAATAATTACCCGGATAGTAAACGCGACCCTGCTGTTTTGCTCACTTAAATTTACTTTTTTTTCCTGTTTCCCCAGCGATGGCAGTGTCACTTCTCCCGAGGCAGCCTCCCCCACTTGGCAGAGTTAAATTGCATTCTGATTCTATTAAATGGTACTAAATGTCTTGGAAATCAAAGAGCAAATATAATTTAAGTGCCATTTGGGTCTTCCCACAGGTTCTCAGCTGTTCGCTCAGCAACCAACCTGTGGAAAGCTGCCTGGTGACAGGGGTATAGTTTAAAAGGAAGCACACAGCCAGGATATACAATACAATTCCCTTCCACAACATGTCCTTTATGCAAACTCACAATGCGCCCGCGGTTACGGCTTAAAACAATACGAGCGCTATAATAAGAAGAGAGGAGGAGGGGGAGAGTTAAGACAAACCAGTAACAGCCCGGGCAGGAGAGCTGGGAGCAGCGTGGCACGGGGAGAGGCAGGAGGAAGAAAAGCAGAAAGCCTGCAAATCTCACCCGCATCCATATCCCACCCGCATCCAAATTCCACCCGCATCCAAATTCCACCCGCATCCACATCTGAGCACTGAAGCCCCAGGAGCCCACAGACCTAAGCACAGCCCACGCAAGCATTAAAAACAAAACAAAAAAAAACCCCAAAACTACCTTATTTTCAATACCAACCCATCAAGACCAGGAGGGAAAAGGTTTCCCTCCTGCAGCCCTTCTGGAGATATACCAAAATCCCAAAGAGACACCCCCCCCTACAAAATCCCAGGGGAAGCAGCGGTTGGCACCAGGGAAGGAAGGAGGGAGAGGAGGGAGAGGGGGCTGCTCCAGTAAGGAAGAAACTCTGAGCAGAAAGTTAAGATGATAAAGAAACCCTAAGGTGTGGGTAATGTCTTGCAATTTCAAGGCTGGTTTTTAAGGGCAGGGGTTCAATAGAAGCAAAAAGCACTTAATTAAGGTTTTCAGAAACACCAATCGACCTGAGGTACTTTCCTACTTGCAGCAACTCGCAACCAGACATCCTTAAAGGCAGCGCAGAGAGAGGAAGGCTTCTTGAAGGCACCCGACGCCGGGTACCAAAGAGGGAAGAATTTCACCCAAGCAACTTCTTGGCACAGAGCATCACTCCACCGGCTCCAGCCGAGCCGCAGCTCACCTACAAACCAGCAAAGCTGCAGCCTCTGCGATGCCAGGAGGCATCCTGCCAGCCAACAAACTGCTCCTCGGCACCCAACCAGGAGAGAAAACGGGTCCTGGGGCGCAGAGATGGTGATGAAGTGGTTCATCTCTCCCCTTTCCCCACTGCTGTCACATCTTTGATGGACCCTATTGGCTCCATCAACACCCATTCTCTGCCTCCACCACCTCACCCAGCATCCAGGGCACGACCACAAACACAAGGGTGCTAAAAAGGAGGATGCACAACATGGATAACGATTTGAGCATCTGCAACAAAAGCCACTGAGAAGCAAAGCTCCTCTGGAGTCATCCAGACCAGAGGCAGAGCTGCAAGAGGACTCGCTCTTCAGCATGAAGGCACAAATAGTTCAGGTCTTTGTGCTGGTGGAAGCAACTAATTGTATTTTGTGAAAGGAGCAGATCATCACTTGAATCATCATCACTACCTCCAGTAACAGCTGAGCTTCCTGCAAGGAGCTGCCAGGCAGCCCTAAACCCAAGCCTCATTAGGCAGCAAACCCTGTGCAAAGGCACTGGAAGGTCAGAGTCCAAGGTTGAGCCCTGCCAGGCCTCCAGCCATGTCAACACCCCCCCAAAACTCCTCCAACCCCTCCAGGCTCCAGCAAACAGTGCCCATTTACAGCCAGAAAAGCAACAGACAAACATCTCAGTGGCTCAAATGCCACACGGTGAAGGCAGGAGGAGGAAGATAAACAGCTCTCCATCTCTTCGAAGCAGCAGCTCCGATGTGCAGCCTTTGGAGGCTAGAAATGATTTGGTTTTTTAGTGGTGGCTTTAAGAAGCTGGCATCAGCTGCCAAAATATCCCCCTGTGAGATTTGGGCTCCAGGGTTTGGGGAGAGCCACAGGGTTGCCTCTCCTCAAAAGCCCCAGTGCCTGGTGAGCATCACCAGTGCCAAAAACCCATCCTCGGTGGGTTTTCCAAGCCTTTATCCCCACCCTTGGAGACACTTGAGGACCAGTCAGGGGTCTCCTAAGGGGTCAGCAGGGATGAATGCCCCATCACAGGAAAGCAGCCCCAAGCCCCAGAGATGCTGCTCGACCTTCAGACACAGGTTAGGAACGACCTTTAGGTAAGAGGCTGCGAACTGGCACCCAAGGGGTTTGGCAGGTGTCACCGTGTGTGTGTGTCCCCACCTTCAACCCAGCCACAGGAGGAACCACAGACCTGTTTTTTAAGTCTGCGTCGCTCCCCGGGAGGGAGAGCAGCCGAGAAGGGTTTTTAAACATTCAACACCGCCTGGCCAGACTGGGCTGTGCTACAGAGCAGCTCAGATCAAAAGATCTTCAGCTCAGAAGATTAAAAGGCTCCGGGGACGGGTAATAGGATGCAGAGATTTTCACCTCTGGGTGGCTGGCCTGATTTCTAGGTCAAGAAAAAGCCAAAAAACCCTTTTCTGTCGCAGTGGAGGAAGCAGCCAGCTTCCCTTCAGCTGTCGGCTCTTCACTTTGAGGGGAGAAAGGTTTTGCTGAACCCCAACTCAGCTGGCACCGCTCCATCACATCGACTATGTAGATGGGACCTGAGGTGGGCTGAGACCACCGTCCCACACTGCTGCCTGGCCAGCGAGGAGAGGGGATCTCCAGAACAAGGGACATTTCATAGAATCACATCACAGAGTGGTTCGAGTTGGAAAGGACCTCAGAGATCATCCAGTTCCAACCCCCCTGCCCTGGGCAGGGACACCTCCCACCACACCAGGTTGCTCCAAGCCCCATCCAGCCTGGCCTTGAACCCCTCCAGGGATGGGGCAGCCACAGCTTCTCAGGGCAACCTGTTCCAGTGCCTCACTACCCTCACAGCAAAAAATTTCTTCCTAACATCTAATCTAAATCTCTCTTCCAATTTAAAACCATTACCCCTTGTCCTATCACTATACTTTCTGACAAAGATCCGCTCTCCATCTCTTCGGAAGGGAAGGATGCCTGGGATGCCTTCTGTGTGGTACAGGAGGACTGGTCCATCCAGGGCTGCTCCAACCCTCCCCACACAGCCAGGACATCCTTGCACACACACCCCTGGGGTAAAAAAAGGAAGAAAAAAAAAAAAAAAGCCCATCACACTCAATTCCCACATTGGCTCCCGCCCTGACGATTCGCGAGCCCCAAATTCTTGGCTGGGGGCTGGCAATCTGGCATTTTCTGCTGGTGCCGACTTCACGTTCCATTCCAAGGTGGGGGGAAACGATGTTAAAAATAATCTCGCGTGCCCGCAGCCTCGGCGCCGAGCCTCCCACAGGGCGCTGTGCCCCCTTGGCTCTGCCCGCGGCGGGGAAGGGGTGCTGCAATGCAGGCAGCTGCCGTGCTGCCTTCCCATCTGATTCACGAGGAGAGGTGGGCAGCAGATGGGATGAGCTCTTTCAGCTCCTTCTCCATTTTTAACCCGGCCGGGAAGGCAGCGTTGAGGAAGGAGGCGGCGCTTTCGAGAAACCCACCTTCAAACCATCGTGGTGCTGCTGGGGGAAGTCTTTAACATCAAAAACCAAAGATGCTGGGAGGGCTGGAGCCCCTCTCCTGGGAGGACAGGCTGAGAGAGTTGGGAGGGGTTGAGACTGGAGAATAGAAGGCTCCAGGGAGACCTTCAAGCCCTTTCCAGACCCTAAAGGGGCTCCAGGAAAGCTGGGGAGGGACTCCCAATGTGGAATGGGAGCTACAGGATGAGGGGAAAGGGTTTGACACTGAAAGAGGAGAGATTGAGATGAGATCTGGGGAAGAACTTCTTTGGTGTGAGGGTGGTGAGACCCAGGCTCAGGTTGCCCAGAGAAGCTGTGGCTGCCCCATCNCTCCAGGAAAGCTGGGGAGGGACTCCCAATGTGGAATGGGAGCTACAGGATGAGGGGAAAGGGTTTGACACTGAAAGAGGAGAGATTGAGATGAGATCTGGGGAAGAACTTCTTTGGTGTGAGGGTGGTGAGACCCAGGCTCAGGTTGCCCAGAGAAGCTGTGGCTGCCCCATCCCTGGAGGGGTTCAAAGGCAGGTTGGAGGGGACTCAGAGCAACACGGTCTGGTGGGAGGTGTCCCTGTCTCCCATCCTTCTGGGATGGGACTTGATGATCTTTATGGTCCCTTTCAACCCAAACTGTTCTATGATTCTGACTCACAGAACAGAGAGGGAAGAGCAGGAGGACTGTGCCTGTACACTGGATCCAACAGTGTGGATGAGAGAGGACTTTTAAGTCCCTCATCATCTCGTGGATGATCTATCTCTTGTTCTATCATATTTACTATATCCTGTCATACTGTGGTTAAGCCATCACCTTCATGCCCTGGAGAACACCAAAGATGGGACAATTCCCCCGAAACTGATTAAAACCAACTTCCAGCTCTCTGTTCAAATTTTGCTTAAATAGGAAGAAAATACCCTCCAGAAACCCCACCAAGTGTCACTTCATCCAGCTTTTGCCTTCTAAACGTTAGGTGCCTGGCCAAGCAAATCCTCCAGGTTTTCCTCTGTCACCAACAGCGATGCAAAAAGTGAGCAGTAACTCTAGGGTCACCTGTGGCTCTAGTGACTACGAAGGAACCTACCATGGACTGGACTTTTAGAGGGCAAAATCCAGGCACCGCGAAGCTAACCCTAAGTCCCTCAAGAAACCCTGTTTGCAAAGAGGTCCTCCAAAACGATGCATCCATAACCACTGCGATTACACCTGCCTGAATTTGCAAGCAATGATGGACGAGGTGGGGGGGGGGGGGGGGGGAGGGTGGTGGTGAAGAAAAACAGTTTGATTGGGCTAAAGCCTGCTGAGCTGCAGCAGATGGCTTGCTGCAAGAGTGGGGAAGGAGGAGAGAGATCTCTACGCAGCTATGAAAGGTTGCCTCCTCTTCTTAGTCTGCTCCTTCCCCACCTCCTTCCCCACCCTCCTCCTCCCCGAGACAAATATGCGGGAAAAAACGCCAATGACATCCCACACAAGGCACCACTTGACTGACTCCTCTTGAGTTACTTCATTTCCATCCAATTTATCCCAACTTTACAAGCAAACCAGGGCCTGCCGAGAGCATAACTTGGCTGGCTTGTCAGCCTTCACATGGCATAAGCCCTGCCCTGTGGCACCCCTGCGCTCACCGAGTTCTTCGTGGAGACCTCAACCCAGCTCCAGGTGAAACCCAGGGGCTACAAAGCAGCGTGGATGGAACCCAACAGAGATATTTCCAACCTGGCTCCTTGAAGTGCAACCGCTGAGCTTTAATTACGATTGGCAACCTTCCACGGTTTTAATAAAACTCGTGTTTCTGTGGCACCTTTCGATCCCACCAGAGGGCATGGGGATGGCAGCCACCTGCAGAGTGTGACACACACATCCCACACCCCCCAACCTGGAGCATCACTGGGTGGGCTCCATCCTGCTCCTGCCTCACAGGGTGCAGGATGGGACCGGCTCCGCTATTGCCATATCGATATACGCCACATCCCAGCCTGTTTTATTGAGCTCGAGGCAGAAGGGAATGGCTGAAATTGGAAGCTGTGGGGCAAATGCCAAATCTGATCTCACCCTCACTGTCAGTACAGACTGGGGGACGAGGTACTGGAAAGCAGCACTGAAGAAAGGGACTTGGGAGTAATGATGGACAAGAGGCTGGACATGAGCAGGCAGTGAGCACTTGCAGCCCAGAAGGCCAATCCCATCCTGGGCTGCATCAAAAGATGTGTCACCAGCAGATCCAGAGAGGGGATTCTGCCGCTTTACTCCGCTCTGGTGAGACCCCACCTGGAGCACTGGGTGCAGGGCTGGAGCCCTCAAGATAGGAAGCACATGGACCTGATGGAGCGGGTCCAGAGGAGGGCCACCAAGATGATCAAAGGGCTGGAGCACCTCTGCTATGAAGACAGGCTGAGGGAGCTGGGGCTGTTCAGCCTGGAGAAGAGGAGGCTCCAGGGAGACCTTGGAGCAGCCTTTCAGTACCTAAAGGGGCTCCAGGAAGGCTGGGGAGGGGCTGTTCACAAAGGGCTGCTGCGATAGGACGAGGGGATATGGACTTAAGTTGAAGAAGGGGAGATTTAAGTTTAATATTAGAAAAAAATTCTTTATACTGAGGGTGGTTGAGCACCGGAGCAGGTTGCCCAGGGAGGTGGTTGAGGCCCCTTCCCTGGAGATATTCCAGGTGAGGCTGGATGAGGCCCTGGGCAACCTGGGCTGCTTAGGGGTGTCCCTGCGACTGCGGGGAGGTGGGACTAGATGACCTTTGGAGGTCCCTTCTGGCCTGGAGGATTCTATGATTCCATGATCTCCTGACTTGTGTCTTCCTACTGACGTGCTTCTCAGGTGGTTTATTTTCCCATTTAAATACATATCGCTTTGCAATTTTTCTGTGTCAATTTTTAGTGCGGGGGAAGAATCCTGCCCCCCACCCTGCCCCAGCTTGTTCTCCACGCTGCCCTGCCCACGAAGGGAAACCAGCGCATTCCAATCAAATCTGCTGTTATCTCAAATCCTTTGAGCCCCATACTGGGCACGAATGGGAAACTATATACATATATAAGTGAAGGGGCTTGCAGGGATGGCAAGAACACTGGGGGTCTGACAACCCACCTTCCCCCCCTGCAGTGAAGCTTTTCCCTGTCCCAAAAAGGGGAAGGGAATAAAAAAATCTAAGGAAGCCACCTCCTCAGCACACCCATCCCATGCCTTTTTCTCAAGGTCACCTGCCGTTGTTTGACACATCTTCTCCAGGCGCCTCGCTGGCAGCCGAAGCCTCACTCAAGCGGCAGAGCAGCCTTTCCAGGAAGGAAACAATTTCCTCGACGGCGCAGGAACAGAGAATTATCCATTTGGAAAAACGGCACCTCGTCAAGCTTGACACATACAACAAAGGCAGCCGTCCTCCGAGACCAGCGGAGGCACAGCAGGCGAGACGCGCGGAATCTCCCACAAAACATCATTTGGAGGCATAAAATATTCACCATTAAATCACACCGCCGCTCGGGACCCGGGATTCAAAGAGCGGAGAAGAAAGCGGAGCCTCAGCGATGACATTTGGGCTCCCGAGCTCCACTTTCTCCCGAGAGCCCGAGGAGGGATGGGAGGCTGGACCCAACATTCCGTGATCTACCTCCCAACCAGTGCTTTTAATCAGCATCTCCCCCAGCACTTCACCAAGAACATTCATATCTTTAACCCCTATTTACTAAGCAGAAAGAGAAATAAAAGATGGTTTAAAGAACGGCTGCCTCTCAGACATCTGAGAGTAGATCTCTACCCGTCAGGCAACACTTCCAAGCAATAAGGATAAATTAGATGAGGAGGCAGAAAACTTCCACAGAGTCCCAAAGGAAAGAAGGAAGGCAATGTCCTTTTACAGGCAGGGAAATTGCCGTGTATTTGACACAGGATGAAGCTGGGGATGGGGAGATGGGACTGGTGTTTGGTACCAGGGATGGAGCCAACAACCTCCATCCCCTGAGCTGGAGTTATTCTCCCAGTCCCTGAGAGAGTCCCTGCCCAGGACCGGGGGCTTCACCCACCACTCAGCCTATAAATTCCTCAGCTGCTTTCTGACTTCTCTTTTTGCTTTTTGAAATCTTTCTTTGTCTCCTACCAGATGCCCACGTTTCCCGCAGAAGGTGAACGCTTCCCATGGAAATTTCGCTTTTGACGAAAACCCAAGTTTCTGTCAAAAAAAACCCTCTTCCCCTGTAAAATTTTTCCACCGACTCTAATAAGTAACAATAACACTTGGATCTGAACCACCCCTGGCTTGGTTTTGTTGTTTGCAAGCCCTGCTGGAGGCTTTGCCCACCTGTAGTTATTATTTCATTGCTTTGTTCCTGGCTGTCAAACTTCATCGCCTTTCCTTTTTTTTTTTTGTTTTTAACCTTAACGCCATATGTTTCCTAATGAAAAACGTCTCCATATTCACACCTGAAATGAGAGTCTTGTGTGAGTGCTCTTTCAGGGAACCCTTATGGAATTTCACTCCAAGGCTGAAGGAAAAAGAAGAGAAGAGAGAAAGGCCTTCAAGAAAGGAGAGAAGACCCTTTTCTTCTCATCTCCCTACGACTGTTCAGCAGAAGCTGCCCTTCACCGGAGCTCCGGGGTTAGCTTTACGGAAAATATAAATTTTAAAAGGGGGAGAAGAAAAAGGGCTTGGGCATCACTCACCGGAACCACAAGAGCTGCCTGGGCTTTTCCCCTCTGAGAGAGGGGTGGAGAAGGTCACCAAGGCTGCCTTTTCTAAGCCAAGAAACTCTTTAGCTGTAAAAAAAAGATGCCTGAGAGCCTCTTCATCTCGTCTTTTTTCACAGGTGACCTTGCTCTTTGAGAAGATTCCCCTATGCTATTTGATATACCGACTCCCCATGTCTTTCTGAAGAAGATATCTGAAAAGCAGGTATCGTCAAGCAGCCTCGGCAGAGCTCCACATCCAGGTAAACCTCTTCCCACGGGGATGATGCCCAGGAAGTCTCTGGGGACCTCCTTGGTGGCAGGTACCACACACAGAGCATCTCTGCCAAAACCCCCTCCTTGAGCAACTACCCTACTCTGCGGCACCACCGAGGCTTCACATCAAGGACAGGAAGATCCAGAAGATTCCAAGGAAATCTNTTCCAAGGAAATCTGACTCTTTATTTTTTTTTTTTCTGGAGAACTTGGAAAAAAACAGACAGTGCATTACTTGCCAACAGGGTTTAAAGAGACGGGTATAAAAGGGACATCTCCTCGGTCCCTGCTCCTGTCAGCGCCGCTTCAGAGGCCAGGCTGATGGGGCTGTCAGCAAGGCTTCCTCTTTACTACAAGCAACCACTTAATGAGCCAGTGCACTGCCTGTTTAATTAAACCGTGCTTTGCATATTTGTCTTTCCTGAGTCTCGGGAAACTGAGCAGAGCTGGAAGGGGCCGGTGTGACACCTGGGGGAACCTGGTGCTCCATTGGTCCCCCCACCACGCCTTGCCCAAGCACCCAAATCCCTGGAGGGATTTAAAAGACAGGCAGACGTAGTAATTACTGATACGTTTTAGTGATGGGTTTTTTTGCCAGTGTTAGGTTGAAGGTTGGACTAGATAATCTGGAAGGTTCCTTCCAACCTAGGCAGTCTATGATTCTATGAAATCATTTGCAGCACTTCAGTGGGGTCCCAAAACTGCTTTAAAGAGGGACAAGGGGATCCAGAGAATCCCTTGTCTTTTGCCAACGGTGGGGCCAGCACCTACTCTTCCCTCCCAGGAACAGGCAATTCCAGGGCTTGACAGAAACCACCATCAGAGTCATCGGATGCCACCTGACAGGCTGAGAGAGCTGGGGCTGTTCAGCCTGGAGAAGAGAAGGCTCCGGGGAGACCTTGGAGCAGCCTTCCAGGATCTGAAGGGAGCTCCAGGAGAGCTGGAGAGGGACTCTTGGTCAGGGAGGGGAGGGACAGGACAAGGGGGAAGGGTTTTAAATTGGAAGAGGGGAGATTTAGATTAGATCTTGGGAAGAACTTCTTTTCTGTGATGGTGGTGAGGCACTGGAACAGGTTGCCCAGAGAAGCTGTGGCTGCCCCATCCCTGGAGGGGTTCAAGGCCAGGCTGGATGGGGCTTGGAGCAACCTGATGTGGTGGGAGGTGTCCCTGCCCAGGGCAGGGGGTTGGAACTGGATGATCTTGAAGGTCTCTTCCAACTCTAACCATTCTATGATTCTATGATCCTTCCACTTCCTCCAAGCCAGTAATAAAAAAGATATCGAGAAGGAAGAGCTTCTGGATGTAAAACAGAAAAGCAGGTCACTGCAGAGGAATCTCTGGAGGTGTATTAAGTCTTGGATGAGGTCCTGCAAGGAGCTTTACTGTTTTGTCAAGGAGGATGTGCAAGGTGGGAAACCATGATGTTTTTATCACAGGGATTTCAAAGCCTGGAGCAGGGGTCAGCGAGCAGAGCGATGCCCGCAGCCCCCGTGGGGGCACAGGTACCCTTCACCTCCCACCACCACATTCACACCGACTGCCCACAAGGACTTCTCGCAACAACCGCCACCGCAACGGCAAGGATAGAGAGAGAACAGGTTGAAAATGGATTTTGTTTATGTGTGGGCAGTGAGACTGAGGAAAGGATTTATTTAAGATGTTAGGAGACGCTTGGAGACCCCTGTCCCCTCCTCCATCCACTTAGCAGCCATCAGGCACTTTCCTCCCCAGCTTATCCCTCAACAAGAAGTCAGATTGGGTTGGTTGGTTTTTTTGGGTTGTTTTTTTTTTTTTTTTCGTACTCCCCCTCAACACCTAAAAATTTGAAATGTGTGGGGTGTGGGGAGACCCAGGTGAGAGACCAGGGCACCCTCAGTTTGGGTGCAGGGCTCAGCNCAGGGCTCAGCCTGGAAGAAAGGATGGAGAAAAAAAAAAAATAAATATAAATCTATTTAAAAAAAAAAAAAAAATAGACAGACTGAAAATTGGATCCATTTATTTTACTTCAACCTTCACCAATAGCTGCTGGTTATTTACCATTATCTCTCCTCGCAGTGTTGGTGTTGAGCCGGGCTACCCTCCGCAGGCTGCTAACAGCCTGTGATTACCAAGCAGCGCAGCGCTTGCTGCAAAAGCCCGAGAAAGCTCCTCCGTGCCAAGAGCCAGCACAAACAGCCTCCCACCGCAGGGAAAAGGGCAGCGGGGAGAGATTCCAGGGTGCCCAGATCCCGCTGGCTGTGCAGAGGGATGAATTCTCTCCCCCCNATCCCCTTAGCCGCCATCAGGCACTTTCCCCCCCAGCTTATCCCTCAACAAGAAGTCAGATTGGGTTGGTTGGTTTTTTTGGGTTGTTTTTTTTTTTTTTTTCGTACTCCCCCTCAACACCTAAAAATTTGAAATGTGTGGGGTGTGGGGAGACCCAGGTGAGAGACCAGGGCACCCTCAGTTTGGGTGCAGGGCTCAGCCTGGAAGAAAGGATGGAGCAAGAAAAAAAATAAATATAGATCTANAAAAAAAAAAAAAAAATAGACAGACTGAAAATTGGATCCATTTATTTTACTTCAACCTTCACCAATAGCTGCTGGTTATTTACCATTATCTCTCCTCGCAGTGTTGGTGTTGAGCCGGGCTACCCTCCGCAGGCTGCTAACAGCCTGTGATTACCAAGCAGCGCAGCGCTTGCTGCAAAAGCCCGAGAAAGCTCCTCCGTGCCAAGAGCCAGCACAAACAGCCTCCCACCGCAGGGAAAAGGGCAGCGGGGAGAGATTCCAGGGTGCCCAGATCCCGCTGGCTGTGCAGAGGGATGAATTCTCTCCCCCCCCATACCCTCCAAGCACCCAACAAGGATCCCCTGAGCACCCGCTGCAGTAAATTGGGAGATGCCACACACAAATATTTCCCCCCCCTCCCCAGCCCTCGGAAGGACTCTTGCCAAGGCAGAACTGCTTCTCTGCTGCACACCATAGGGAGGACGACACGTTGCTCAGGTAAAGGGCATCGCTGCACATGGCAACCTGCCCGTATTTGTTATATTTGCCCCAGGTCCTATTTATTGGGGCAGGGCAGGAGGGGCATACGCAGCATCTTCTGTTTTAGAAGAACTTCTCGCCCCTTGGGAAGGGCTTTCAGTACCTTGTACCATCAACCATGGATGAAGGAGCGTTGGGAATGACTCGCTGCACCGCGTTTCACAATTAGTCTACAATTTCCCTGTTAGCTTCCAACAGCAGGGCGATGCACTTCGCTATTAACCCCGGTTCCCAACGACAGGTAGGACGTTTCCAGACCCCGCTCCCATGAAAACACCCCTCCTGCCGAGAAGCAGAGCGAAATGAGGGAAAGCTGGGATGGGTCCCGTCATCCCCCCGGCCCCCACCAGCAGAAATGTGCCCATCACTTCCACCTGTGCGCACCAAACGCAGGCAAGGCTATTCAGCACAAATAAATTAAGACTGGGAGTAAGGCAAGCCCCCAAAGCTGCCAGCAAAAGCAAATCCAACCCAATTGAGTTAAAGGGGAGTGAAAACAAGGGGCTGCTGTTCAGCTCTGCCTTGGCTGGGGTCTTGTTTTCCAAGCCACCCCCAGCCTCTGCCTTCCAATTAGCATAATGCTCCTAAAGCCAGGCTTTTCCCCTGGTGAGGAGCCAGCTGGGGATGTCCTGTATCTTAAACCAGACACAAAACATACATGCCGAGCCCCTTTGCGGGTGCAACACACCCACACACACACACACCCATCTTGAGTCCCATTTGCTGCAGCCTTGGAGGGGACGTTGGCTTCTCCAGCACCCACCCGCCACCCTCCCACCCATCTCGGGCAGGTCAAAGCACTCTCACCCCTTCCTACCCATCCCCACCAAGCAGAGGGCTCTGGAGGGAGCTGCAGGTGTCTTCCTGGATTTATGGCCTCTTTATTTATTTATATTGATTTTTAAAAACTCTTTCTAAAGGAGGCGCAATGACTCTCCTGATCCCTGGAGGTCTGGCAGCAATTAGTGCTTAATGCACCCACTACTGCTCCGTGCACCTGGGGACCTCCAAGAGTCATCCAAATGGGGGTGAACCCCCTCGAAATGGAGCAATCTCTAGCTTTCTGAGGGGAGCAGCCAGCCTGGGATTCCACCATCCCCATCCCCACTGATGCCAGCGGGTCGTGCACAAGCTCCTCGCTCCTGAAACCCCCTCTGAAACCCTTCTTTTATCCTTAAGCTGAAAGCTTACCGGTTATGGCAGCCCTGCTGCGGTTCAGAGTAAGCCGTTGCAGTGATTAATTACCCTCTCTTCAAAAATTGGACACCGCTTCTATTGTAAATGAGTCCAACTTCACCTTCCAACACTGGATCCTGATACCCTCTTTGCTGCTAGATTAAAGACCTGTCTATTTTCAGCAATTTCTCCCCCACAGCGAAATATGTAGACCACAATCACATCACCTCTTAACCGCCCTCTGATAAACTAACCAGACAGAGACACTTCCCTCCCGCTCCCAGGCTGGACTTACATGCCTCGATTTACCCACAAGTTTCGTTTAAAACTTTCTGTGGGATTTTTGGTGGGTTTAATTTTTTTTTTTTCCCCTCTCACCCTCCTCTGAAAAATGTTCTCTGCAGCTGCATGCAGCCCCGCCATAAAGATCTACGTAACACCACCTCCAAACACTCGCTATTCCCAGAGACACTTCTTGCCCAAAGGAGTTCTTTTTTTATATGGAAGGAGTGACGCGGGCTGAGAGAAAATAAGAATTATTATTCCTGTTGTCTAGATGAAGGAACCGAAGCACGGAAACGAAGTGATATGCCTAAGGTCATGTGGAGTTTGAGGAGCTGCCTGTGCCTTTCCAAGCCAATAGTTCTGTTGCAGTAAGAGTATCGATGGATGGCAATGAAGGACACGGGTCAGCTCCTGGATCTTGCCTGCTCTGATGATACTTCAAGCAGCTCCCCGGCCTTTAATTGCCCCTACAGTGAGCTTTCACGTCATGAGTATACAACATGAGGCTGCTCACAGGGTTCCTCTGTGCAGAGAAGAAGGGAAAGGCCCCACTGAGCGCCCAGACCAAGGCAAAGGGCAGATTTCCCGCAGCCCTAGAGCCAGTTGTCATCTGGATACACTTGGACCGAGGACCAACAACCACCTGAACGCCCGCTCCAAATGGGTTCACTGCAAATCCTTGCCTGTGCCCTGCCTGATGGCACACCAAAGGGGTAGCTTGGCACACCAGGAGCCTTTGAGAAAGCAGCTTCTGCAGCCCTATTTTTTCAGTCCTTCCCTGGGCTTCCAAACCTTGCTACGTGTCTTTGGATGGAAAGATCCCCAAAATCCTCCCTGACCCCCTGTTTCCAACAGAAACGCCTATGGTTCAGGTTTGCCATCTTCCTGGTGACACCAGCAAGTTTGAGAAGGGTTGGTTTGGGGGGGGGTGGGGGTCATTCCTACTCAACATCTGGCTTCCTCCCCAAAAGCTTCCAGTGGCCACACGTCACAGGGCAGCATGACAGGGAGGCAGCAGCCTCCTCCAGCTGGGTGCTGAATTAGCATCGCTACGTTCATCTCCCATTATGGCAGGAGACTTTCTGATGCCCTCAGAGATAAATGCAGCCATCGTGAACGATCTGTTTTGGTATTTTCATGCTGCCAAGTTCCCATGGCCAATATGGTTCTCCTCACTTCTTTTGACACAGTCCCACTTTATTCTCCTAAGCCGCCGATTAGACAGTCAAAGGAGATGAAGAGAGATCCCAAGAAGCCTCATCGCTTTGTTTACTCCTCCCTGGCAAGCCGACATGAAGAGATCCCACTTGCTAAACAGTTAAAAAGAAAACGGTCCAGCACAGCACATCAAAACTGCACTTTAATTAACTTTGGATTGTTGGGTTTTTTTTTTTTCCCTCTCCCCCTCTTGCCTTTTTTCTTCTTTCCCTTTTTTCTCTCCTGGCATCAAAAAACCCAAATTGAGATGTAGGTGAATTCATTTTCATAAACTATCAGTTCCCATCAAATCTATCTAATCCATCTCTCGCTACAAAATCCCTTAAGCAGAAGATCTCGCTCCCACTCTGCCTTCCACAGCTGTGTGAGCCTCGCAGAGCTAGCAGAAATACCAAGCGTGGGTGGCACTACAAGTTCCCAGCTCTCTCTAGATGTGAATATCACTGAGCTTACACGTCCTCGCCGTTCCATCTAAAACATATGGCTTTAATGTATCACCAGTCACTTCCCATCAAGATCAAAGTTTAAATATATCTGCGGACGAGGATGGGAACAGCAGGTGCTGCTCATGGGTCTGGAGCGAGGGCCCCAGCTCAGCAGCGTGAAGGGGATGAGCTGGGCTGGAGAGATGCTCCACAGCTGGAGCACAGCTGCAGGGAGAAGGTAGGGATGGAGGGAGGGACTGGTGATGGGAAAAGGGCTACTGGCCCAGGAACAAGCACCCTGCAGTCCCCATCCCTCTACAGACAGATCTCAATGCAGTTCTGCATCCAGCTCTGGAGTCCTCAGCACAGGAAGGACATGGACCTGATGGAACAGGGCCAGAGGAGGCCACAGAGATGCTCCAAGTGCTGGAGGACCTCTGCTGTGTTCAGCCTGGAGAAGAGAAAGTTCCAGGGGGACCTTAAAGCCCCTTTCAGCCCCTAAAGGACCTCCAGAAAAGCTGGGGAGGGACTCTTGGTCAGGGAGGGGAGCCACAGGACAAGAGGGAAGGGTTTGACACTGAAAGAAGGGAGATCAAGATGAGATCTGGGGAAGAACTTCTTTGGTGTGAGGGTGATGAGACCTGGCCCAGGTTGCCCAGAGAAGCTGTGGCTGCCCCATCCCTGGAGGGGTTCAAGGCCAGGCTGGATGGGGCTTGGAGACACCTGGTCTGGCGGGAGGTGTCCCTGCCCAGGGCAGGAGCTTTGGAACTAGATGATCTTCAAGGTCCCTTCCAACCCGAGCCATTTTATGATTCTACGAACACCCCAAGGATGCCTGTGACTGGGAGCATCCCAAGCATCACAGCAAGCTGAAGCAAGCAACATCCCACAGCTCTGCACCCAAGCTAAAAACTAACAACCCACACCAGAAAGTCAACCAGCCCTGCCTCAAATTTCACACTGGCTTTTCTACAAACTCCAGTTTGCTCCAGTAGAGCCCCTGCCACCAAACGAGCCAGCTGCCAGGCTAGGTGTTGGCAGGGTTAGGGCTGAGGAGGGTGGGGAGGAGGGAGAAGGAGGCATGTCAGTTATTAAAGCATCACCCAAATTTATCAGGACCACACACAAAGGTATTGGCTGCAGATTGAATGCATTTCATGGCAAGTGTTTTCCAAAGCCGCTGGGAGCTGGAGGGCTCATCAGAGCATCTTAATTGGTTTCCTCTTAAACCCCCCCCCAATTGCATAAATTAAAGCAAAATAATAAACTCTTGCCTGATTTTCATTATTAATAATATTATCGTAGCCAGACAACAACTGCAAAGCAACTTTCTGCAAATCCTGTCCCCCAGGATGGAGCTGTCAGGAATGGGGGGAGGTGGCAGCCAGGGACATCCCGCACCCCGGGGCTGGGGGGCAAAGAAGGACCCGGGGGAAGGTGAGGAGCCCGACTGCAAGGAGGACAGATGGGGGGTGGGGGATAAAACTTGGTCTGTAAAACCTCCATTTTGTTGGTGTTCACAGCTTGCTCATCCCAGACAGGTCGTCTTTCATCTCCCCTTTCTCTTTTTATTATCTCCTTCCCAGTACAAGCACACGCTCGTGCTTGGTAACTTGATTTTTCTCCACTTTGTAGACAGCTCTGCCCTTTCATCACGGCCTCCGGAGGCTCGAGCGAACATCAGAGGCTTGCCCATGGCTACCCTCGACTGGGCAGCGTCAGCAAGGCAAGAACTGAGGTTCTGATGCCCATCTCACGTCACAGCCTTGACATCTCCTCCAGGGAGCCCCCGGTGGGTGAGGAACCTCAGAGGGATCAACCACACTCAACCTGGGCAACGGACTTCTCAAACTCAGGCTTCAACCAACAGCCAAAACTACACCAGTGAGTCCAGTTTCCCCACTTCCAGTAAAGCTTCCCCTGCTCCCCAGTGTATTCCAGTTTCAGCTCCACAATCTAACTGCAGTTTCCAGTGGATTAATTCTCATTTTTAAGAGTTTGGTGCTACCATTCTAAGTTACACAGCAAGAACAGGAGGGGTGAGCTGAGAAGAGGAGCCGGTCCCGGTCTCTGCCTGTGTAGCAAGATTTAATCAAGAAAATACAAAGCAAAACAGACTTTGCTTCTTTTACTCTTGCTTTTTTTTTTTTTTTTTTCTCTCTTCCCAAAACTAGATTATTTATATCTTAATTAAAGCGAGCACAATGTAACTCTGCAAGCGAGTTTGGCCATGGAGTGTTGTCTCAGCTTGGGTTGGAAGATAAACAAGCTCAAATACTCTCCGTGTGGCCCCTCTCCGAGAGACACAGGGATCACGCTCACAATTCATCTTAAACCATCGCAAGATGATGCCCATTAGAGGGGAGAGAAGGGGTGTTAATGAGATGAAGTGCAAGAGTGGGGGGGGGGAATGAATAAAAACAACAGCATGAATAGCACATGAGAGGCAAATGAAATAATTACTCCGTTCACCATTGTTACAACAACGCAATAAATTTAATGTAATTCCTAGAGGCCAACCAGTTTTCTTTCTTACTTGCTGTTTCTTTCTTTCTCCCCCTTTTTTTTTTTTCTAAGTTCCTTTTTACAGTTTCAGAATTATGCTTTAATTAGCATAACATTTAAATTAGCGAATGGAATCTTAATTAGCTGAGGAAATAGACTTTTGTTGGAGTGGTTGCTAAAACAAATAAATCCTCTTCCTCTTTCAAGAGCCATTTGCTTATGGCACATTTAATAGCCTAGTGTGCCATAAACAATTTGAGACAAGGATAAGTAATTAAATTAGAAAACATGCCGACAGAAGTACCCTACGCTGGCCTTCTCGGAGCTACGAGAGGATAACGCAAACTTCACTGGGGGAAAAACTGTCCACCCTGGGTCTCTTCCATTATTTTTGCAGGACGCCAATTGCCCCATGTCACACAGGAGGGAGCCCCAAGGGTGGGCAGTCCCTGACCCAACGTGTCCAAGCTCTGGCAGGACCCCAAGGAAAGGGCTGAAGAAAGATCAGCCAAAAAGCAAAACCCAGAAACTGAGTTTTCTCTTGTAGAAATGCCTTGTTGAAGAGAAAGCCCCGGGTGGTGAAGGTCTGGCTGCAGCGAGGAAGAGCAGGACAGGAGCCACAGGTTGCAACACCAAGATAAACTCCTACCAGGACTTTTCCAGCTGCTGTGTTTGAGGGACAGCAGCTAAGACACAAGAGACCCAGGCCAGGGACCCCCTCCTTGGTTTAACTGAGCCCTGCCCCTAGCTTGGTCCCTCTCTCCTAAGTAGGAAACATCTCCCCCAGCTTTAGTCACCTACAAGCCTGGCATTTACTCTTAGCACTGCTGGAGAGGGACCAGCACCTCAACAACACACTCATCTCATCCATCCTAAAAACCTATTCCATTACGAGAAAAACACCCTCATCAGGAGGTTCTTTTCCCTCCCTGTGCCAAAAAAGCCTCAAACTGGATAGCTCAGGCTACAGCATCCATGGTTCACCTTCCCCACACCATAAAATGCAACAAAACGTTCCCACCCCTAAAAAGGGAGGTCCCTTTGGTTAATATTTGGGTATGAGGCCTGTGGTTGCACCAGGCAAGACATACAATACCCCCCCACAAACCCCAGTATCCTTTTGGGCTGGTTCTGGGCATCCTTTGCAGTGGTCACGAAGATGATTAGGGGGTTGGAGCACCTCTGCTGTGAGGACAGGCTGAGGGAGTTGGGGCTGTTCAGCCTGGAGAAGAGAAGGCTCCAGGGAGACCTCGAAGCAGCCTTCCAGGATCTGAAGGGAGCTCCAGGAGAGCTGGAGAGGGACTCTTGGTCAGGAAGTGTAGTGATAGGACAAGGGGGAATGGTTTTAAACTGGAAGAGGGGAGATTTAGATTGGCTAGTAGGAAAAAATTCTTTCCTGTGAGGGTGGTGAGGCACTGGAACAGGCTGCCCAGGGAGGTTGTGGATACCCCATCCCTGGAGGGGTTTAAGACCAGGCTGGATGGGGCTTGGAGCAACCTGGTCTAGTGGGAGGTGTCCCTGCCCAGGGCAGGGGGGTTGGAACACAATGATCTTCAAGGTCCTTTCCAACTCTAACCATTCTATGATTCTATGGTTCTGAGCATTCTTCAGAGGACGCGCTTCAAGTTTCTCACCAGCACCAGCAAGGCACACAGCATGAGTCAGTCTGCACTGGGTATCTCATAAGCTCAATAGTCCAAGGATACAACAAAAACAGAAGTGTTAAATCTCCTGCATCCCCAGATTTCAAAGACAAGCAGTGATGTTCTAAGTCAACAGAGGTGGAAAACAGCAAAACCTAAGGGAAGACACATCCCTATGTCTTCCTCCACCTTGCAGAGGACTGTAAAACCATCACACCCAAAGCATTTTGCAGCTAAAAGGCAAAGCCCTGGGTGGCCCTGCACATGGGAATGTCTCTCCTGGGTGTCCCTCTCCTCTAACACAACCCCGGCAGCAGAAGACAGAGTGTTTCCAGCAGCAGGGCCGCTCTATCCCGCTCTGGCCAGGCAACTGCAGAGAGCAATAAAAGTTTAATGGCTCCCAGCGGGTCGATTCAGAAAGAATGAAAACGCTATAAATCCAGCATAGTGCTTATGTGGAGCTTAAAAACAAACTGCTCCAATCACACTTAGCAAAGTCGTCCAGTCTTCACAGAAGACGGGGATGAAAAGGAAAGGTTTAACCTTAGCCATGCCTTGGGCAGCATTCAGGTTGGGCAGAAAGAAATAAGAGTTTGGGCTCAGCGGGAAGATTTTCTTGGCTTTGCTTTTATTTAGTGCGATGCAAAGCCGTGTACGTGCATCCCTCACACTCAAAGGCATCACCAGGATTCACCAAGGAAGGAGGTTGCGTGAAAGATGGGAATGATATGGGGTTGGAAGGGACCTCTGGAGGTCATCCAGTCCTACCCTACCGCCAAAGCAGGTCCACCCAGAGCACATCACACAGATATGTGTCCAGGAGGGGTCGGAGTATTTCCAGAGATGGAGACTCCACCACCTCTCTGGGCAGGTTCTTCCAGAGCTCTGACACCCTGAAAGTCAAGAAGTTCCTCCTTGTGTTTAGATGGAATGTCCTATGTTCAAGTTTGTGCCCGTTCCCTCTTGTCCTCTCACTGGGCATCACTAAGAAAAGACTGACCCCATCCCTCCTTACACCCAAGTATTTCTAAGTGTTGATGAGATCCCCCCTCAGCCTTCTCTTCTCCAGACTAAAAAGCCCCAAGTCCCTCAGCCTTTCCTCCTAAGAGAGATGCTCCAGGCCCCTCATCATCTGCATAGGCTTTTGCTGTCCCCTCTCCAGCAGTTCCCTGTCCTTCTGGATCTGGGAATCCCAGACCTGGAAATCAGTGGGGATCAGGCAAAAAACACACCTCCTTGCTTTCCAGGAAAATTAGCTGTGCTGAGTAGCCCCTATTTAAAAGCTTTACCACGTTAATGTTTCCCCATGCAAACCTATGCCATTCCCACTGCCTCATTTCTCCTCCCGGAGCATTATAATAGCCAAGGATTTTCAGTAACAGCCTCTTTCAAGGAAGATGCTCTATTATAGGTCTAACTCATTCCTGGACGCCGCTCTCTCTCCATCTTATCGCTCTTTCTTCTCCGCTTCACTACACAGCTGCAGACTATGGTGCCAGCTTCTTGGGAGGAAGGAAAAAAGCAAGATTCCTTCTATAATTGCCATCTCTCACTGCAAAAATGCCTTCAGAGCCATGCCTGGCCAAGTGAGGCAGAGAGGCACCACAGACCTATCCATCTTGTGGCCACTTGCTCTTTTGTGCTAATGAAGCAAGGGATGTCATCAGTTACAAATAACAATTAGCCCCTGCTCTCCATTTGGGGAAATATAAAAGTCAATTGGCAGAGAAAAGCCAAAAATCAGCTTTTTTCCACCCACGTTCTCTTTCCCTGGCAGAAGCAGTGGTGCCATCCTCTGGGTTCACAAGTTATTTCTCGCTCCTTAGCAAGCTGCTCCGTCCTCAGCAGAAGGAGGTGGCAGGGAGAGGCCAAGAAGAGGTAACCTTTTGCAAGTACATCGACACGTTTCATCACTTGACCTCAATGGCTGGGTAGCTGAAGATCCTCCAGATGGCTTGGAAAACCCATTGCCTTGGGTTGCCCAACCTGCTACCCACCCTGAGCCCATCGAATCCTTCGCTACAATAAATTATCCAGGGAAGTCAGACTTTTTCCCATGTGGTCTTAATCTAATCTCCATTTTCCCTTCCCTACACATTCCTCATCAGCATTCAGAGCAGAGTCTGGCCAAATCAGCCCACAAAATATTTGCTCTATCTGCAATGGAGGGTTGGTGAGATAATTCAAGTGATTTTTGTTTCTCATCTCTGGGAAGGTATCTTAAATATTAAGAGTGTACTTTGGTACTACTGGGATGAGAATATCCAGACTAAGGACACGCTCTCCTGCAGCATCCACAGCATCTCTTTGGGGGCCCTACTACTTAGAGGCCAATAAGGCTACATTTTTAATAGAAATCCCCGTTTAATATTTTGACCCACCACTTCTAAAGCCCAGAAAGTTCTTGAGATACCTAACACAGCACAGCCAAGGTATCGCATGAACATCCCTCTGCCAGACAGCTGCACTCTTGCCCCCAGAGATTAATGGCTCCTACGGTATTAATTACCAAAATTGTGTCTACACTGCAGTCACAGGAGCTGAACTGGTTTAAAACAAGCCATGCCCTCATCCCAAATAACACTTTTCATAGATATACACACAAAAATACCCAACAAGACCAAAAAAACAACCAGAAAAAGGGAGTCCCTTCCAATAAGGTACCAAACGGTGGCCAAATAGCTTCAGATTAGATCTTAGGAAGAACTTCTTTGCTCTGAGGGTGGTGAGGCACTGGAACAGGCTGCCCAGAGAAGCTGTGGCTGCCCCATCCCGGGAGGGGTTCAAGGCCAGGCTGGATGGGGCTTGGAGCAACCTGGTGTGGTGGGAGGTGTCCCTGCCCAGGGCAGCGGGTTGGAACTGGATGATCTTGAAGGTCCCTTCCAACTCTAACCATTCTATGATTCTATGAAATTCCATAGTGTGACCATCAAACATTTTTCCTTGGGATACTCCCAGCCCACCCCTGCTTTGTTGGGGGTGAGTGATGCTCAGGACACAACACAATGGGATGCAGAAACTAGCCAGGATGTTGCCACAGAGCAAAACCTTCACTCCTGTCAGGGCATCTAAGCAGCTCAGTTATTTAATTAATGCTTTTAATTAGGTTTCAGCCCCCCTGGAACCCAGACACCCCCCAAAAAAAGCCCAGCTTCATCCTCTAAGCCATTACTTCAGCAATATTTATAGCTTTCCAAGAAAAAACAAACCTATCACGCCGAAGCCTGCCCGTTAATGGCACAGCCTCGGGATAGATGACTTTGGGGAAATCACTGCAGCGAGCACTGAATGATGATGGATGGCGGAAGAAAGGGGGGAAAAGGCGAGGAAAAAAACCACAGCCGTCTGCAGAAACAGGGGGACAATTTGCCAACTTGAGCAGAGTCACACCTCCTTGCTCCAGTGACAAATTTGCTCCATTATGCCTATAAACCACACTTTGCCATCACTGCACTGCAAAGTAGGGGCTCGGGCAAACCTCTAATAACTAGGGTTTTTTCTCCCCTTGCTGCATGTAAAAAGCACACAACTGTAGTCAAAGCTGAAGTCCCACCTTCGGATTTCTTCCAGGAATGAGAAAGCCCCATCAAAACCTCTGCCACATCCCTGGGCTGCCCCAATGCTACCAGGCTTCCCACCCCGCAGCGCAGCCCTTCCCTGCTCGCTCAGCACGGAGTGCTTTCTCGACTAAACCATGTTTAATTGCCTGAAAAGCAAAGAGCTGGCACGGAGCGGGCAGGAGTTGGGGCTCCTCTCCATCTCAGACGGGTGATGTCTCCCCTTGTGCCTCACTTCTCCCGGCTGCAGACCCGTGGAGGCTGATCTCACCGGTGAGCAGCGAGGATTAAACACGCCTTGAGATCCAGGGATGGAAAGCTGCTGCGGGGAAGGGAAAACGTGCTTCCCTCGGACACGAATTCTGACGTCCTCTCCTAATCCTCAGCCACAATGGGAGCATTATCTTGGGATCTCACCCCGCCTTATTAAAGCACTCCAGATGGTTTTGATGGGGAAGAGCCATTCGTTGCGATACCCCAGCCGCCGAGCTGACATCTCGGTGGCTGCGGGAACATCACAGAGAAAAATCAGTTCCCCACCAGAGTGTCTGTGCAGCAAGGGGGAACTTGTGAACTGAAGCAGAAAATCCTCCACGACTGTTCTAGACTAATAATTGCCCAAACGCCGGGTGGT
>VZRU01002965.1:70200-91022 GCA_013398155.1 Pedionomus torquatus | reverse complement strand
TTTTTTTTTTTTTCCTTTTTGCCTCCCTTCTGACAAACAAGATTTTCTGTAATACCCAAGAAGGGCAACCAACAGAACAATATTGCTGACGGCTTCTCTCTGCTTTCAGAGGTTGGGAACATGAAAAGGCACGGCATCAGTGTCAGAGATGCCCCCCAACACACACACACACATCGCATCCCTACTGCCTAAAACCCTCCCAGAGCTGCTTTTGCCTCCCAGAGTCCCCCCCCACTCCCCTCTGCGGNCCCCCGCCCCGGCATCTCCCAGCTGCTGGGGGGTACCACCTCCTCAGGCAGCACCGAACCCCAGCTCCCAGAGGCAAATAAATAAATAGAAAAAATAAAAGCAGCCAGGGCAGGAAAGCTGCAGCTCTGAACCCTCCTGCTGCACTCTTTATCCAAGAAGATTATGAGGTTTACTGCTGCTTCTCCATTATCCTAAATAAAGCAGCCTTTCAAAATTGCTTCAGACATATTAGATCATGTACTTTTTACACTTCCAGAGACACTGGTTATAATACCTTTTTAACAACACTGGGCAGAATCTATTTTCTTCTTCCACTGAGCTGAAAAATACTGTTTTCTCAAGGAAGAAGAAAAAGGAGGAGGAAGGAAAAAAAAAAAAAAAGCTATTGATTTTGTTTAGGGTCAGAATAAAATATCATTGGAGTGGGTGTTGAAATCCTCAGCCACAAATTATTTCCAAAGTGACAGTTTGGGCTGTGAAGATTTCTTCTTGTGAAATAAAACAAAACAAATGAAACATTGTGTTCTTCTTCTATAGGTATCCGTTTGAGGTTTCCACCAGCTCCAGCTGGTTCCTGCTGGGTATATTTAGCGTTTCCATCTATTCCTTCCCCATTCCCACTCCTGCTGGTGTTGATGCACAGCCAGGACCGAGCCCCACTGCCCAGGCGGAGTCACACCATGCCATGGGGCAAAGAGATGGGATCTGGGGGCACAAGTTGCCCCCTCTGATGATGCCCGAGGGAGGGATGTTCTGGGTTCAACTCTACCCCAAGGGATGTTCTGGGTCCGACTCTACCCCTCTGCCATGCAGAAAAAGGGGTGGTACCCACCACTGCTGCGCTGCAGCATCCCTCCATCCAGGACAAGCGTCTCTCACGCTGCTTTTAAAGGCAAAATACCCTTTTTTTGTGTTTGTTTTCGGAACCCCTGACCCCCGCAGCTCTCAGCTAGGTTTCACTTCTCCAAAGAGTTCAGAAAATTAACTCCTATTTATATGCACAATCCACTTCCCTCTAATCTAGCCACCTATCTCTGCTCTTCTGCTGGTGCGAGAGATGAGCATTGGCTTTAAATACAATAATTTCTTTATAAATAAAGAACAGACAGCACTTTTGAAAGGGAAACCAGATGTCTACCTCCCTCTTCTGTGCTTTCTGCTCCTCGGCATTGTGTGAGGGAGATAGAAACACACCACGAGAACGAGAAGAGCCGCAGGTCCCTGCCTTCCTCACTCAGTTTTATTTTATTTATTTAGATTTATGCAAATGCCAAAAGAGGTCACCTATCCATATGCTCTCAACGCCCTTGATGTAACTTTAAAATGCATCATAAAAATGTCCTGGGCACTGCAGTATAATTCAGTATCAAACACCACCAGGAAGGCAGGGAACAGAGAAGCCAAATTCCTCCCCTTCTGCCAACAGCTACACTCCCTCCACACACATTTTAGCTCCATCAGCTCTTTCTCTTCCCCATCACCTTCTGTTCAAGAAAGATGCAGCCTTATTTTCCCCCACACACACATCTGCTGCTCTGCTCAACATCTGTGTCGTCGTCGTCCCCCACCAGTCACTCCATGCCCTCCCTTGTCTGTGGCACCATCCAGGAGCTGCTCCTGCTGCAATCTGTCCCCACGGCTGCCAGAGGGACTGGCCAAACCCTGCCATTCGATTGGGACCTCATGGTTCTTCTCCATGGTGGCCTTGGAAACCCTCATGGTTTCATCACATAGAAGTAACACAAGTGCTGCAAAAGCATCCAAAAAGTCTGTCCTCGTGGGACTTCTCAAGTGGTTTCATGATGCCACCATGTTCCAAAGAGGTGAAGGGATCCTCAAGTACACGGAGGCTGTTGTGACACCAGGAGATGGTCTGGACCATGCTCCTGCTCAGGACACTACACCTGAGCCACCAGCCAGCCCAACACCCAGCAGCATTTTGGGCAGGAAAGACCTGCCCACGATTCAAGCCACCATGAGAATGTGAATTTTTAACTCCTGAACCTCCTGGCGCTCAACCTTCAACCAGGAGCAGAGCTCCCCATTGCCTTCAAGATGCCACAAGATTTCTCTGCAGCAACTCTTCACGCTTCCCGGCCACCGCTCCCTTGGGAACGAGCGCGAAGAGTGAACTAATGAGTCTATTAGAGTTAATTAAGCTAATGTGAAATTATTTACTTAATCTGGGAAGATCTTATGATGGCGAGAAATCCCCACGGAAAAAAGCATCCAGCTGCCTTGCGAGGTCTAAGGAAAAGCTCGCGTGCAACTGGTTGCCGAGACGCTCGACTGCGCGGCAGCAGGGATGGTGTGGACCAGGGGGGGGACTTTGGACCACACCACTGGCTCAAGGCACCTGGCTGCTCCTCCAGTGCCTCCCTACAGCACCAGCAAAACCAGCCAGGAAGCCCCAGTGGTGCTTCGCCTTCATTTTCCAAACGTACATCTATCCCCGGCCCCACTTTGCCTTCATTTTCCAAATGTACATCTTTTCCAGCAAATCCATCCAAGTCTGACACCTGGGGGGGAAAAGTTTGCAGAAGGGGTTGGTCCCTCTCTCTCCCATGGATGACCAGCATCCTTCCTCTCCCGGCATCACATCCCAGCAGGAAGAGGGGAGCGGGAGCACACGAAGCGAAGGTCGCAGAGAGAAAAAGGGATTTTGCCTCACGCCTTTTGCTCGCCTTTTTGTTTCTTTCCCCCCTCCCCTTAATGTAAAAAAGCTTAATGCTTGCTTTGAATGCTTAATACAACTGAGTTCTTTTTGCCACTTATTTTGTTTTGTCATGCACTACATACAATTACACATCTCTAATCCGCAAATCCTCCCCCGACACCAGCGCACGAGCCAAGCCTTTACTTTCCGCAGCCGCCGCATTAGAGGCCTTTCGAGATTAAGGCACATCGGGGAGCAGCGGGATGGGATGCCCTGGCATCCCCCACAGCCACGATGCTCCGGACATGGAAGATACCCCCCACCCCACCGCCCTCATCCTCAAGGACCGGCACTTTTGATGGTGATGCCTCGTCTCTTTCCCGGTGTAAAAGGATGGGGGAAGGGGGAGGAATAAGTCCTGGAAAAGGCGCATCCCCGTATCCCGGCTGCGACGAGCTCAGCTCAGCATCTCTCTGAAGGAAATCACATTTCGCAAATCTCCCACAGTGAATCAACTCACCAGTCAGATATTAGCTCAGCAAAAACTGGCAGGCAAATGATCTAATTAATAATCAGCACTATCAGGAGTTTCCGCTTCTCTCAGGCAGCCAAAGAGGCAAGAGCTTCTCTGTAAATGGAAAATCACGGCTGCTGGAGAACGAGATGTAATTATTACCCCAAGGTCGGACAGTGGCTGAGCTCACGTGTCACCTCCTCGGGGCACCGAAGCCTTGGTGGCCCCTCCTGACACCCGGACAGGCAGCAGCTCCCCACGGACAGCAGAGCTGGCTCAGACCTTGGTTTTCCATCCCCAAGGTGTTCCCACCAAAGGCAGGGAAAGCGGAGCTAAAGGCTACCCCAGCGCATGGCCCAGCACTTGAGGCTCTGCCTCGTCCAAGCTCTGGAGGGGACCGAGGTGTCCTCCTGGCACCCCACGGCTGCTGTCCCCGTGGGACAAGGGGCCAGAGAGAGCATTTCATACAGAATATAAAGGGTCAGGGAAGGTGTAAGCAAGGGCAAGGGTTTCCCTCCATGCAAAAAAGCTTCACTGCAGCCTCAGAGCTTCTCCCGACCCTACTCAGGAGAAGGAGGAGGAAATAAGAGAGACATCAATTTCCAGAGCTCAGCGCCAAAATCCGGCCTTCGCCTTTGAAAGCGTAATTTATTCAAGCTGCTTTATTATTGCAGGGCCCAGCGTAGACGGGGGATTATGGAGAGGTCACAGCTGGAGCTATAACAATAATAATAAAAAATAGTTAAGTCGGGGAAGTATCTTGCTCAAGTCCCTCCTGCATCAGGGAGATGCCCTTTTTTTTTTTTGCTTTTTCCAGCCAAGGTGTTTTTTAAAGCAAAGGGAGAAGAACATCCCGCCACCAACTTAAAGCAAAAGTGGCTTCAAAGGAACCTTTGGGGAACGACGGGGATGGGGGCTTCACACCCCCTCTGTTTGTGAACCCAATTAGGCATATGTTGAGGAAAAGGGTGTATGTATATTAGATTTTAATTAAGCAGTGTTAATTATAATCTATGAGATGTGCTTACTGCTTATCTGATAATTATGAGAAAGCCAATTTGGCTGCTGGCTTGTGACTAATTAAGTGGAATTAGTAATGATAATTATAGATTTAATTTTTGTTTGCCTTTATTGGCAATGGGGGGAAAAGCGGCTTCGAGGGCTGGGTGGGCAAGGGATGGGAAAAGCCACAGGAAAAGGTCCCCGAGCCAAGGATTTGGCCCAAAGAATGAGGATTGGCCAGGGATTTCCCAGCAAAAGTAGATTTTCGGTGGAAAAAACAAAAAAAACACAAAACCAATTTGGAGTTAAAAAAGAAAGTTTTGTAGCAAATGCTGGATGTGAACAAACTTCTGCTAAAAGGCAGCAGTTTTGTGGAGAGACCGGGCTGGGTTTTTGGCCGTCTATTGTGCAGGCTGATAGAGCCTTCAAAAAAACTTTGAAAATTTGGGCAAATCAGGGAATTTGGCTTTTTCAGCACAGAATGGGAAATTCCCCGAGATCTCTTTCTTTCCTCCTACACCTGACACAACCCTGACCTCTGCTCACAACCTGCCAGGAAGAAAAAAGGCCTTTTTTTCGATACTTCTGACTTATTTTTTTTTAACCAGTGTAATTGAGAGGCTGTAAACGAAACATCAATTAGTGGAAAAACTGCCCAAGCCCTGGGAATGGGAATTGCTTATTTTCCAACAAGCCCACCAACTGCCTGGCTCCAATCTCCTTGAACTTCACCTCTTCTTCCCCCTTCAAGCACGTATTCATTTGCTACAGGACAGCAAAGCTTCTTGTAAGAGGCAAAGAATAAAAACACAAGGAAAGGGAGGGGTGTGTGGTGGGGGGTGGGGAAATAATTAATAAATAATAAATACATTGCAGCTGGATTTTTAAAAGGCCCAGATAAACTCGCAGCTGCACGACGCCACGTGGAGCTGTGCAAGCTAAGCTAATGATAATTAAATCTCCTGCTGCAGGGGTGAACAGCAATTTCTCGCTAGGCCTGATGCCCGGGATGAGAGTCATCCCGGGAAAAGCCGCGGTGACCGCGCGGGGTTGGACCACAGAGCGGCTCCATCGCCTTCCCAAGCAAAACCCGGGTGATTGCCAGACCTGGGGATGCTCCTTCCCGAAAACCGCATTTCTGAGCTCGGAGTTAAATAATAGATGATGATCTCAGGGCTAAATTACAGGCGGCAGCAGAAGGGAGGCAACGCAGGCTGAATGCAGGAAGGCGACAGACCTCATCTGCAAGACCCTGTAGCACAAGGCAGGGGGTCCCCATCGCAGGACCCTCACGCCAGTGCAGGGCTCAGCTCCGGGGAAAGCACCTGAGCTGGCTACAAAGTCAGCTTTTTCCATCCAAACCCTCCCAGGAAACAGCCTCGGGAAGCGGCAACGAGGTCAAAGAGCTCCTCTTTGCATGCCAGAGGAGGAAGAGGATGGTAGGGAGGTGATGCTGCTGCTTTCTGCCGGAGGACACACGCATGAGAGAGCTGCGGTTCTGGCCACTTGCGAGAATGAAAGGTTATTTGCCAGACAGGCTGCGGCACCGAGCTCTGTGGTGGCTGGTTAGTAGGAGCAGCACAAGAGATGAAATGACAGCAAAGTCACGATTCCTTCTTTTTTTTTTTTTTTTCATTTCAGCAGCGACGCGAAAATAGGCCCGATTATGAAAGGAAAAATTCCCCATGAGTCACGCAGTTTTCACACACACACACAAAAAAATAACCTGCATCAGCCCAAAGTGACCAAAACACACGCTTGGGTGGACAAAAGGTGACTTCATTCCTAACGATGCTCAGGGTTTACGTGGCCACACAGCACCCTACAAACTTCCTCCACTGTTTCCACCTGCAGCAGCACATCAGGATCCAGCATAACAGAGCATCACATTCAAGTGCCTTTCTGGAATCACTCATTCAGGCTCCTGTACTTACTTTTCATAGAATCATAGAATGCTTAGAGTTGGAAGGGACCCTCAAGATCATCATGTCTCAACCCCCCTGCCATGGGCAGGGACACCTCCCACCACACCAGGTCGCTCAAAGCCCCATCCAGCCATCAACGCTTCCAGGGATGGGGCAGTCACAGCTTCTCTGGGCAACCTGGGCCAGTGCCTCACCACCCTCACAGCACAGAATTTCTTCCTAATATCCAATCTAAATCTCCCCTTTTCCAGTTTAAAACCATTACCCCTTGTCCTATCACTACACTCCCTGACCAAGAGTCCCTCTCCAGCTCTCCTGGAGCTCCCTTCAGATCCTGGAAGGCTGCTCCAAGGTCTCCCCGGAGTCTTCTCTTCTCCAGGCTGAACAGCCCCAGCTCCCTCAGCCTGTCCTCACAGCAGAGGTGCTTCAGCCCTCGGAGCATCTTGTTGGTCCTCCACTGGCCCCGTTCCAACAGGTCCATGTCCTTTCTCTGTTGAGGACTCCAGAGCTGGACACAGGACTCCAGGTGGGGTCTCAGGAGCACAGAGTAGAGGGAGAGAATCACCTCCTGCAATCTGCTGGTCACGCTTCTTTTGATGCAGCCCAGGATACGGCTGGCATTTTTCCACAACACATTTAATACCTTCACCTCCCATCCTAAAGAGCAGTGGGATTCCCCAGGAGAAGATTCCCACACTCAGCTCTGTGAGGAAATTGCTCGTTTGCATTTCCCTAATGAGCACCAAGGTAGGAGAGGTCGGTGTCCGTCCCCAGAGAGATAAATGAAGAGTTTAGAAATGACCCAGCTCCACACCAGGACCTCTCATGGAACGCTTCCACCCCTGGCTGGCAAAGCAGAAATTGCTGGGTGCTTTCCTTACCCCTCTGAAAAGAGGAGAAATGGGGTTTTAAGAGAATAATGTGTCCTAATACTAGACATGCTGTTGGATAAGAAAAAGACAAGGCAGAAGCCAGGAGCTGGTAAAAGCTACAGCTTGTAATTTCATTGCACCTTCCACACTCAATAAATGGGTTTCAGTCAGAGCATCTCTTCCATCCAACCCAAAAAGGACCTGAAGGGTAAGTTGATTGCATTGATCGTGCATGCATTTTCCCGGCAGGGAAAGTGGCCCGGTCCCTCGCTGCTCCCGTCCAAAGTACTCCACTTAGTTGTTACAGGAATATCGCCAGAGACTCCGGGGCCAGGGAGCGGGATGCTACAGGGAATTCATTGCTCTCTGGGAACATTAAGAGACAGAAGGCAGAGCAGGGGGGTTTGGCAGGCAGAGCTCAGCCTTTTCCCTGTCAGAGCTATCGGCAGCCTATCACTCTTGTGATGAGTTTAGGCAGCCTGGTGGGATCATTCTCAGTGGGCTGTCATTAACCCTTAGGAGAACGGCATGTAGGAGCTCGTCTGAAGGGAGGGCAGCATGGATCTGCACAAACTGCCCTAGGGCATCTCCTGCCTGCTCCCAGCCCTTCATACCATAGGCAGGCACTCTCCTCTTCCTCCCCAAGCAAGAAACCCCCTCTCCATCCTCCCTAGATGCCTACATCCAATTGTGACAACGCTCAGGAGTCGAGCCCCTCGAGCCAAACCACCTCCCTTGCTGCTCCCAGGCTCCCCAACGGCGCAGAGTCTCCTGGTGTGCCCATCCCCATCCCTAAAATCTCGAGGGGTCAGGGAAGAGTGTAAATCCCTGTGGGAAGCGCTGTTGGAACTTGGTAGGAACCACAAAGCCCTCTCGGTAGGATCAGCAACTATGGGACATGCTGGCCAGATGGCACTGCTGCCATGGCCTCTCCGAGACCAGTGCTGGCAAAGCACTGGCTGACAAAAACAACAGGTCTGAGCCCAAATTCAACACCAAACCCCAAAACAGGAGCAATAGGCTGAGCGCAAGGTCTGTGCCCTTCACCTTCAGCCACCTGGTTGTCCCCCAGGCTGTCAAGGTGGGAAAGGAAGGGGACATCCCAGAGCAGCTCCAGAGGTCGCAATGACAGGCAGGAGATGGGGCAGGCTGGCAGCCTCACAGCCACGCTGCCACTGCCCGGGGGAAGATGGGGTCGGGGTATCTGGCTTTGCTAATTAACCCCCGAGGAAGTAATCACCTGCCCACACAGCAGCGTGCTCCTTTAAGCGAGCTGTCTCTGCCTCTCCCCGCAAGAGGCTGAGCCGTGCACCCGTAGTGTCTTCGAAGGAGAAGGCTATCAGCTCAAAACAGCCGAGACCTTTAGCTCAAATCCATTAATCCTCTTTATTAAACCCAGGTCACCTCTGAGTCCTGGCAAATTAACCAGCATCTCCCCACTGCAAGTACATCAAGAGGAAACGCGCTGTAGAGCGCCTGTAATTTTCATGGACCAGGGCTCCGGGGTCAGAGGGCTTCCCGGGCTCCATTCTCTGCCTTTGTCAATTTAAAAGGGAACATCGCCTTGCTCTTGTATAAATTACGAGCGAGGCAGAGCGGGGACCCAGGGCGGGCGCAGGGCGCTCTGCCGGCCACAGCCGCGCCGGGTGGCTCCTCTCCAGCCCTAGGATGGAGCAGGGGATGGCAAAGCCTAAGGTCCGAGTCCCCCGGGGGGTGGGGGGAAATGGGGTTGGGGCCATCCTCTGAGCACACCCTCCTAACAGCTGGGCAGCCGGGGTACCGCGCTTGGCATCCTCCGAGGCTACCTTGGCCACGTGCCTTCTTGCTGCCACTAATAAATGGGCACATCCCCGGTGCCAGCCCAGCTGGGAAGAGAGAGAAAGGAGAGACTGGAAGGGCTCGGCTCCAGCTCAGAAGTGGGTGGAAAATTGTTCCCTTGTTGCCTGAAATTTCACCATTTGAAATGTCTCCCCCTTTTCTGCGCTATCCTGTTGGAGCCACTCTACTCTGAATGCTCACCAAGCCAGCACCAAAGCAAGAGCGGCTCTATTTCTCAAGAGCCAAGGACATTTAGCTGGGCTGGGAAAGACTTGGGGCCAAATCCCTTATAAACACTAATTATACACCAAGTAGAAAAGCTCCAAAAGAGAAAACCAGCCCCTACCCAGGGAAGAGAGACTCTGTGAGGGCTGAGGGATAAGGGCAGAGCAGGGACTGGAGGTCACAGCACTCCCTTCCTGGGATGGGTCTCCTCCTGCTCCTAGAAACAGCATCCGTGAGACCAACAAGCCTCCCAGAACCAAGCAAAGAGTGCTCATACACTCTGTGAGTGAAGAAATCGGCATTTTTCAAGGGTAAAAAGAAATTCAAAAATCTATAAGCATCCCACCTATTCCCCTAAGACAGCTCCACACCACGGCACTGGGACCAGCACCCTCTCCAGCCAGGGCTGTACCGCAGCTATAAACCCACCAGCTTTGGCTGAAGCTGCTCCGGTTTCACCCCACCTTAAACCAGCAGAGACTGAGCTGGGGGAACCGTGAACCGAACACCAGGATGCTCACCCTTAACTTAGTCCGACAGCACCGGGGGATTTTTTCCCACCTGGGTTTGAGTTACGGGTAGGATTAGCGCATGGCATCTTGAGTCTCCAAGCCATCAGCTTGTACCGCAGCTTTAGGGTCCGGGTTTTTTTTTTTTTTTTATTAAAAACACCGTTTCTTGCTGTATTTAATCACCGCAAGGTCATTTCAGTGACAGTTGTCAGCATCTGAGCCAAGGAAACCAGAGGAGCAGAGCCCCGTCCTGCTGACCAGATAAAAGGAGGAGATGCTGGGTTTCATTTCCTTGTTTTCAATTGAGAGGTGCCCACCTCAGTGAGCAGATTAAGGTGTGGGTGGGCCGATGTCAGCCCCCCACGGGCTGAGATGGGAAGCTGCCGCTCGCTCTGCTCATCAGGAGCCCCGAGGAGAGAAATTGCATAGTTCTCCCTGCGGCCCTCTGCCCACCTCGAACCAATTTCGGCTCCTTTTAATTCAATTCAGCTCCTCCTGACCTTGGCTGGCTGGAGTTGCAGAGTTTCTCTCAACAGATAGCACCAATTACAGAGGTGTGAAAATGGAAGGCTTTCAATTCGGAGAACAAACCCAAGAAACTGGGACTTTATTGAACTGAGAAACAGGGGGTGGGGAAAGGGGGAGCAGGCGGGGGCACGGCCTCAGAAACATCACTCTAGAAACCAAACGCTTTGGCTGTTCCCTGCGCAAGGGGGGCAGGGGGAAGGCTTCTGCTAGAAGCAGGGATGGGATGGCATGGCATGGCATGGCATGGCATGGCATGGGATGGCATGGGGATGGGTTGAGACACACAGATACTGATGGCACCCATGGGACCAGGGATGCCAAAGCCACGCGCTGCATCCCTGCATCCCTGGCATCACGCCTCACTCGTTAGTGGCTATAAACCAGCGCTTTCGCCTGCATCCCCCAACAGCCTGGTTTCAAACCCCCCAAAATCAGTTCCGACAGGTCTGACACAAACCGAGTTTGCTTCCCCGCAGCAGATCCCAGCTGGATTGAATCTGCAGCCTCTGCAGTAGCACAGCGGCACCTCCATCCACCCCACCTCCTTAGAGCAGCCCTGCTTTTTGTCCACCCACAAAGCCATTGCCAGCCAAGGAGTGCCAGACCCAGCCTCTGGAAACCAGTGTGAGCCTGGTTAGATGTGGGGAAGAGAGCTCTGACAGCACGGCTTAGCTGAGTGCCTCTGCAGAGAGATCAACACACGGACAGTCTTTATAGAAACCACCTTCCTGTGATGATCAGAGAGTCCCCAGACAAAAGCAGAGGATGTTCAGTTCATGGGAAGGAGACAGAGACGAGCACCTCCCCAGGCTGAGCTCACTGAAGCTCTTTGCTCGCCATGCCCCGATGCTGAAAAAAAATCATTAAAACTAAAGCAAAAAGTCCTGGATGCCTGGGATGGCAAATGAGGTTATTCACACAAAAAGGAGCACTGCCAAGTATGGTCTCCCATCAGCTCCAGGTATTTCACGGCACAGAAGGAGGCAGAAAAGCCTACCCAAAGACTTCAAAACTTTCCTCTGCACCCCTGCCTCCACCTGGCTCAGCAGCCCATCTCCAGCAGCCCAACACCCATGTACCAACCAAGCCCAGGGAATCCCTTCAATCCAGATGAGCCCCTTCCCTGATGAGAACAACCTCACACAGCAAACTCCACCTTCCAGTTCAATGCACAAAGAGCAAACAGGTCCTCCCTGCTTGAATTTTGGGCAACAGCTCAGCTGGCACATCTAAGCTGGCCCTTTCAGAAGCATCCCTGGAGTTGGGGGGTGGGAGGGGGGCAGCAAAAGGAAGCACTGGTTCGTTTGAGCCCCTCTCCCAAGAGTTTTTGCAACTTGGCAGGACCCTCAAGGGCTCAGAGGTGCATGGGTTGAAAGCCACTGCACAGATCTCCAGCCAAGCTGCGACCGTGGCTCCCCCCAAGCGCCTGCCCATAAATCCTCCAACCCGGTAAACAGCGGAATTACAGCTCCCCGCCATTGCTTAGCTGCTTTTGACACTAATTGCTCCGCCGAGTGTGTGCAACTGGCAACACCTTATTAAAAGTGAAATATATTACGCTGTCCACTTATTGCCACTTTATAAAGATAAAGTATCCTGAGGATACGGAAGGGCTGGCAAAAGGCATCGGCACTCGGCCTCGGAGCAGCGCAGGCATCGCCGGGACAAAGAAGTCCTCCCCGTTAAATCACAAAGAGCCTTTCCAGTTGGAGCCTGAATGCGAAGAGCAGGCTTGAGATCCCCTTCTCTATTTGAGGAGCACCTCTCCTATGAAGACAGACTGAGGGAGCTGGGGCTGCTCAGCCTGGAAAAGAGAAGGCTCTGGGGAGACCTTAGAGCAGCCTTCCAGGATCTGAAGGGAGCTCCAGGAGAGCTGGAGAGGGACTCTTGGTCAGGGAGTGTAGTGATAGGACAAGGGGTAATGGTTTTAAACTGGAAGAGGGGAGATTTAGATTGGATAGTAGGAAAAAATTTGTTACTGTGAGGATGGTGAGGCAGTGGAACAGGCTGCCCAGGGAGGCTGTGGATGCCCCATCCCTGGAGGGGTTCAAGGCCAGGCTGGATGGGGCTTGGAGCAACCTGGTGTGGTGGGAGGTGTCCCTGCCCAGGGCAGGGGGGTTGGAACATGATGATCTTCAAGGCCCCTTCCAACTCTAACCATTCTATGATTCTATGATTTGTCTCCTGGTTTCACTTCGGAGATCCTCGCTGTCAGACGGTGGGGGGAAAAGTCTGAGATGAGAAAGAGAGGCGAGACTCAAAAGGGCAGGGGGCTCAAGCACGCTTTGAGAGGGGCAGAAGGTGCCCCTCGACTCACCAAGATAGACTAAATCTCTTGCTGGCCGTGCGTTTGCCTTTGCCTACTTCCAGACATCACTACCTGGATCATGGTACAGCCTCTCCTGCCGGTGACATTGCTCCCACAGCCAGATTAAATGCAAGCCCAAGAGCCCTGAGATGCTCCAGCTCTACACCAGCCCAGCACAGGGATTTTAGGAACCCGAAGCATTGACCCTGTGGTCTTTGTCCTGTGTTTCTCCAAGCAGGAAGCCAAAACTCGCTGTTTCGTGAGGAAAAATGTACAGAAACATCCCCATCAGATTGGGAGCTACAGCGAGGACACATCTCTTAACACCTGTCTCTGCACTTGCCTCTGGCAAGTCATTTTTCCCTCTTTATTCCTTGGCTTCCCCGTCTGTAAAACAAGGGACAATGGAATTTCTCTCCTCCTAAAAGTCTGGAAGCAACGGCTACAACAAGAGCGGGACCTGATATCACCACATTTCAGTAATAGATGTTTCAATTCAGTCCCTCAGGCCTCTTCTCACCACGTAATTTTGGGAGAAATTTTGTTTTTCTTTTGAATGAAGAGGCAATTTCTGGTTGGGAACACAACAGGCAGCAGGAGACAGGAGGGAAGCAGACACAGGGGATGTTACCAACAGCGCAGAAAAGCATCCGTGCAGGGGGAAAAAGGACCAACTTCTGGGGACTCACTTGCAGTAAAATGGAGATATTCCTCATGCACATCACAAAAATCATTACAACTACATCCCTCCTGTACCGTGGAGAGAACAGATGCTTTTATTTATCACTTACTGGTCATTTCCCATGTGGCAGAGATAACATCAGCTCCGAGGACCACGGGGCACAGAAACACCGCTTGGACCCAGCTTTGATTCCTGAAGGAAACGGCACGTCCTCAGCGACAAATCTGAAATATCCAGGACTTTCTTTGGTTCAACAAGTTCAAATCCAAGCAGGATCAATACCAGCTCACTCCTGAGGTATCAGCAGGTAATTGGGTATCATGCAGTGATGAGCAACCTACTTTGCTCAGAAGCTGCAAACTTTAATCTTCATCCATTCCCGGTAAACAGAATTGAGAGGGAGGAAGAGATCAAAGGAGAACAGAACAAATCCAGCTGCATTTGGGCCCAGATTGCAGAAAAAAAGGACTCATTCTTAAGCAAAACGTCTCGGGCTTCTGAGGTTCAGCATCTTGAGGGGACTCAAGTACAACATGACACAGAGATGTTGCCGTTCATCCTGTGTGGCCACCTGACACCCCAGTGCCACCTCCTTTGGGGTTCTGGCTGCTCCTGACACCCCTACTTTGCAGCAAATCCTCTCACACTGCAGCACTGACCACACCTCGACCTCTGCTGAAATCCTCTTTCAACTCATGGACCCCCCAACCCAGGTCCCCTCCTCGCTGTCCCATTTCCAACCCCAACGGCATTTCAGTAAAGGGGCTCCCGAGTGCCCACACTGCTTTTTCCCACGGCACCAGCTTTGTCATCAGCTCCTAGAGGAGATGCTGGTCCATGCTCCACCAGCTGGAAGGTCCCACCTGCCTACAGCAGGTTGTCACCCCAGCCATGGAAAGAAGAGGTGGCAAAGTAGACGGATGGGCAGAGAGAGAAGGAAAAGTGCCATGGGCAGCAGAACGACCTATTTGACAAGATTTCCCCGCCGATCAAAGCTAACTTTGCTCAGGGGTTTTGACAACTGATTAATTACATTGCCCCGGTTCGCCTCTAAATGTTGAGTTTCCGGCAGCCCTCGCCTTTCATCCTCACAGCGTTTGGCGGCCGAGGTGCCAGCAGAGGAGGGGACGGCGGGAGGGTGGCTTTGCCAGATGTCCTGGCCTGTTCCCTGGGAGGCAGGAGATAAGGCAGGCGAGGGGCGGCCGGGGACAGAGCCCCTTTGTCTGAGGTGCCTTTTGTGGCAGGCAGATAGGAGGCGGCTGCCTCGCGCTGACATTTCGGTGACCGAATTAAAATGAGCCGCCACGGAGACTAAATGTCATTAGCCTCATTAGAAGCGATCGCATTAAAATAAACAACCAAAGGAAAAAAAAAAAAAAATTAAAGTGGAAATTAGCCAACGCCATTAAATAAAATAAGTAAACGGGGCGACCCGGTGGGGATCGTGCAGGCGATGTCAATGGCAACCGTCTGGATCATCGAGTCTGGAAGGGACACAGTGGGAGCAGTCGAGGTCTCCACGGGTTCTGCTGCCACCCTGGAACGTGCAGAGACAGGTCCAGCCCTGATGTGGCCCCAGATGTAGCCACCTGCTTGCGCTAAGTCTACAGGGTCTTTCGGGCTTCATTTCCAGATGGATTCTGGTTCCCCTGCACAGCTTAGGTTTAAGGACTTGGATGTTCGTGTCCCTTGGGGCTGGCACCGCAGGCAGAACTCCACCAGGACCACTCCAGCTGCACCTTGAAGCATGTACCTGATGTTGAACTGCTTTAACAGGGTCGGGGTTATGTTTTTAGCAGCATCCAGGTTTCTCTTGATGCTTCCCATTCGATTACTGGGCAACACCAACCCTATTTCCCTTATGCCCTGTGACAGGGCTGGCGCACAAGGCGGAAAGGCTGGTGAAAGAAGCGTCAGTTTGTCCTTGCGAAGAGAAGAAATTTTTCCTGTAACCCCTCTTGCTATGCAAACACCATTTCCTTTGGGGCGGGAGAAGTCGTCAGAAGGCCCTTGCAAGATCCTGCTTATGACAGAGCAGATTTGAAAGCCCAGAGATCTCCTTGCCCCTCCTTCCCTTCTGTCAAAAATTATAATCATCATTTTCCAGCTTGCTGAACAATCAAAGTGTGGCCTATATTCGCTGGAGCTCCTTCCACACGCCGCATGCATAGCAACAAGTCCAGGAAACAAAAGCCCGAAGTAAACAGTTGGTTGAGAGGAGGCGATGGGCTGGCAGGTGGACAGCAGGAAAACGCTGGTTGGAGAACACACCATGGGGTGTAGGCAGCTTCTGAAGACACGTGAAGACCTCTTCTTCCACACTGTGTGAGGAGCATGGGGAAGAAACATGCCTGGACAATTGGTTTTGGTGAAGTGGCAATGGTCCTGCAGTACCAGAAGGAAGCCCAAGCCCTCCTGCCGTACCAAAGGGAAGCTCAAACCCTCCTGCTGCAGCTTCAGCTGGTCCTCACATGGCTGAGAAAGCACGAGGAACTCACCATGGGGTGAGCCATGAAGGACAAAGCCACATCAAGTGCAAGTAGCCCCAGCTTGTCCTTCAGGAACCTCATATCCTCCGTATAAAACCTCACAGGTGCACCAGCTCTGGTCCACACAACAGACACCACCTGTAACCGGGACAGCCTGAGCCAACAAGAACTGGTCCCAGCATCCCACCTTGAGGCATAGAGCTCACAGGGAAGTTCACTGGGCTACCCCTTCCCTGTGCTTTGCAGCCCACTTCAGTCTCCAGAGCTGTCAATCCAGCACTTTTCACTAGCGCTGAATTCACAGAAAAAGTAAATCTAAAAATAACGCTGCTTTTTCCCCCTTCCTTGCCTCATCTCACACGTCTTCAGAGCGCACATGATTCTGCCGCACAGGCAAGAGGTCCATCGTCCCCAAAACGGCTCCTCCCAAGGAGGCTGCTCTTGGCCTCTGCAGCCAGCTGAGCCTTGGTGGCCAAGGCTGATGTGTCTTTCTGGGAACCCCAGGCCACGGAGACAAATCCAGGACATGAGACGTGCAAGAAGCACCAAGTCACCTTTCCAGAAAGCCCCTGAAACCACAGTCTGTGCTTTCTGTCACCACGCAACCACTCCCAGCTTCAGATGACCTTCAAGAGACACCTCCTCTGCAAAATACTCTTCCCTGACCCTGCCAGGAGAAGCTCACCACCTCTGTGGAACCCAGACAAGTGCCCTAAACCACTGCTTCTCCACCACTTCACACTCTCTGACCCTAAGCCAAGTCTCGGAGGACCCACCAGCTCCAAGGTCCCACTCACAACACCTGGGCTGATACTACCATTGGTTCACAAGGGTGATATATCCCCTGCCACCTTGCTTGGTCACCCTTGGGACAACGCAGTCCCAATGCTTTGGAGAAGCAGGCAGGAAAGTGTTTCTTTCCTCTAAGCACGAAACGAAGAGGAGTTCCCTGGAAAAAACAGCTGAGCAGCAAGTGTCAAAGCCACCTCTGTATGTGCCATTGGAGCACGGGTAATTATAAGTACCGTGCCTTCGTTAGGGAACGGGAGAGCTGATGAGGAGGTGAGGAGATATTCAGCTAGAGCTGTTATTATTTTTAAGTTTAAACAAAAAGGAGAAGCTGAGATCATTCCCCATCCTGCGCTCGCCAGGAGCTGAGAGCATCTCAGGGGATGCTCAGGCTGGGAGGTACCAAAGGATGAGGACCAGTGCCCGGCTCTATCTAACTGGGGATGGAAAAAAGGGCAAAGCTGCAAAGCCCAAGTTGACCACAAGGTTCTGGAGGATGGAACAAGAAAAAAACAACCACAAGTTTTCCTCTGTCATGGTCTGACTGCAGCAACAGGACCCTCCTGGATACCCTGCTCCCCTAGCAGCCTCCTTCCCTACTCCTCATCCAGAGGCTTCGGCGTCTAACCAGGCAGACCGCGAACTTCAAATTGCATATTCAAGTGTAAAAATACCAACACAAGCTGTTTACACAGCTCAAAATTCGCCATAACCAAATATTCAAGCCTTTGGGGAAGATTTTCAAAGGCACCAACCGGTTAAAGAACCCGGCTCCCATCGGGTGCCTTTGAAACATTTCTCCTTTTTGGTTGATTTTCCTTTTTTTCCAGAGGGATTCGCACCAGCAAAAAGCTCCTCCACCCGGCCGTCTGCACCTCCTGAATGCACAAAGGAGACGCTGTCAGAGAGAAGCTGCTGGAAAATGCAAAAAGAGCAAGGTTTGCCACTTTTTTGGGCATCCTGGAAGGCAGCCGCCGGAACCACCAGACCCCAAAAACCTGCAGCCCCCAGAGGAAATTGTTCAGAAAACTTGTGCCGCAGGGATTTGCAAGGAGCAGCCGCCGGGATTGCTGCTGTCACGAGCCCTCCCCGCGGCATCTGGAAACAAGATGCTCCTCCCCAGCAAGAAAAAAAGGCCGATGGCAGCTTTTTCTCCCTGTCCCGGGAGCCAGGGGATGGAGGATTCGACCTCCCAAGAGGGAAACTACAGCCCAAGCTAGAGCCCAGGCAGCGTTTTTGGGAGCCCAACGCAGGCTCCCCCTCCTGCTGGGACCCCCTTCTCCCCCAGCATCTCTGACTGACGGAGGACTACGGCCACAGTGCCTTATCCACTACTACCCCCAGCCTTTGGGAGAGCACGGAAAATCCCTTTAAGTTCCTCTCACTCATATTGAAATCACACTAAAGCGGAACTAATGTGCTCCAGGTACTTATTTTCTTGGGTTTAGTCGCAGGGATCAGCAGCCCTCCACCAGCCTGGCATCCCCTGCCAGAGGGAGGTGACAGCTCTGTCACAGGTGATGGTGGCAGTGGGAGAAGCATCCTCCCACAGCAGGAGTTTTGTACCAGGAAGGGATGGAGAGGTGTTTTTAACTCCTGCAGTGCCTGTTTCTTAACTTTAGACTGGATTTACAACCACCCAAGCAAAGATGAGGCAGGAACGGTAAGGTCGCTGGGGGTGTGCAGAAATCAGGTCCTGGGTGCAACAGGTGATGGCAGAGCACTGGGGGACTCTGCAGATTAGCCAAATATACCTCTCCCAGCCCCAAATTCAACTGCCAGTGCAGCACAACCCACCCTGGCATATCTCAAAACAACAGCACCCAAACTGCCCAGCAGCTCAAAGCCTTTGCCAATGGCTTGACAATTAAATTACCTACCCCACCTCCCCATCCTGCAGCACTGGGCTCATTAAAAATCCTCAGCATCCTTCCCATCAGAAAGAGTCCAACAGATGCCCAGAAACCCACCTCCCCCCCAAGGCACCAGATGACAACAGCATTAAGCCTTCGAAATTATTTTGGATGGAAACTTGTCTTACAAAGAAATAAAAAGCTGCCGAGTAAGACGCTATCCATGACCAGAGGGGTCAGGGTTTCATTATTGCATTAACCTTTCGTGTCTTTAGATTCCACAAGAGTAAATTGGTAACGAGACGACATGAGCCCCGATGGGAAAAACGCATCTTTTCTAACAAAAGTAAGAGGGGGGGGCGGGGAGGGGGGAAGAACAGAGGTGGGAGTGAGAGAAAGAGGAAAAAACTGGCAAATAAGCTATTACAGCTAATAATAACTTTGCAATGCTATTTTCTGCAGGAGCCTTCAAGTTGTGATGTTTCCCTTCATTCTAATTACACCTTCTAAAAGCAGGTTCCCTTCTCATTTTAACCACCCCATGCGAAACTCCCGCAGGATTGGGATAAAAAAGGGAGAGGGAAAGAGTTCATGCTTCACAAACAGCCTCTGCGCATCCCAGGGGAGCGTCACCTGCACAAAACACGTGGGATTACGCTGGCAAATAATAAACAGGACCCCCCCAGAAAAAAAAACAACAAAACACCATCACCCACTCTGGGAAGGTGCAGCCTCCAAAGGTCGGTCGGGACCGTTCGAGTTCCCAGCTGTCATCAAAGAAGACTCTGCCAACGTGACTACAGCCCACGGCAGTGAAACCACCGCCGAAATCAGCGTTGGGCAGGGAGGGGAAACAAATCCAACCAAAAAATAATAAATAGGAGAGGAGATGTTCCAATCCTGCGCTTGGAGGCAGAAAAATGGTGGGTGTTGGGGGCAGGAAGGCGAAGAACCCAGCGGCGCGCTGGAATATTTCCCTTCCCTTCATGCAGGCGGCAGGTTTTGGCTTGAGGGATTAAAGGCTGAGCCCAGTTGGGCAAAGCCCTGGGATGGTTTGGCTCAGGGGATGTTCAAAGCCAAAGCTGATATTGCTGCTTAAGAGAAATAAGAAGGGAAAGCTACAACCCCGTAAGCAGGGATCAAGAAACCTCCTCCAAGATACTGGGGGTTTAAGTGACGGGTCTTTTCTTCCCCTGGCACACACAGAGGTCAGAACAAGCCCAGGCCTTGGACCAAACAACCACGGCTCAAGGAAACTGTGAGCAGGACAGCAGCAAAAACGCTCCATGCCAGGTCTCTGCCACCTCCTGCAGCTGAAGGACACCTTGGTGACAGCCCAGCAACTGTGACACGTCCTCCCATTTGACCCGCGTGGCCCATTTCTTTGCACTTTCCACCCAGAGGGACCTCATCTAGGGTGATGGAGCCATCATCTAGGGTGAGGGAGCCAAGGCTCTGCTCAGCACAGCCCTGGCAAGCCAAGCTGTCCCCACACCAGGCACACCTGCCTTATCTCGATCAAGATAATATTTTTAATAACACACCCCTTCCTTGCATTCAGTAAAGACAGGCAGCTCACAAGGCTGTATCATCCTTCCCATGCTCACGTGCTAACCTCTAGGTGCACCATTTTGGTTGAAGGCGTCGCTGAAGAGCTGGAGGTGCTGCCACCAGAGGTTCTCTATGGATGCTCCTCAACCTGTCATCAAACATCCCAGGAGACAGTGCTGCCCCCTCATCCCCCCAGGGTAATGCACATCACCTCCCCCTGCATCCCACGGAGCATCAGTGGTACCCATCCCCTCGCCAGCGGCTCTTGGACCTGCTGACCAGGTTGCAGTGCGACATCTCTCTGCCATGGGACCGTGGCATGAGCCTCCACAAGCAAGTTCTAACCCGAGTCCCCTCGTCTTCATCACAGCTGTGGAAAGAGCTGTTTTCCAGCTGTGACACAGCTCACCTCTCCCCCGCCAGCCTCATCCTCTTCCCACACACGCCAGCCCTGCACAGCAAAGCGCTGTAACTAAACCATGGCAAGCTGCTGAAATTATCGCCGTGCCTCTTCCCTGCCCTCCTGAGCCCAACATAATTCCTGCTGACAGTCATGAAAAAAACACCCGTCGGGTTTAAGATCGAATCTCAACCTCGATACCCACGTCCCCAGCAGCTTGCACGGGGACCCTCATCTCATCGAGCTGCTAAAAGTGCACATCATGATCAAAAAAATGCCGGCGACTTCTTCCCCTCGGGGTGCAGCTCCACTGCCTGCCCCCCGTCACCCCCTCCCCGTGGATGCGGTGCCGCGACCCACCCGCCGAGCATCAGCAGGGAGCCAGCTGTGGATCCAAACCCCAGCAGCTCCCCCCCATCATCAAACCATGAGGATGAGGCCAAGCCACA
>VZRU01002965.1:52062-69145 GCA_013398155.1 Pedionomus torquatus | reverse complement strand
GGAGCCCCCTGAGCATCCCTCCTGGAGCCCCCTGAGCATCACTCCCAGCCCCACTGAGCATCCCTCCTAGCCCACCTGAGCATCCCCCATGGACCCCTTGAGCACCCCTCACAGAGCCCCCTGAGCATCCCTTATGGATGCCCTGAGCATCCTCATGGAACCCCTGAGCATCTGCCCTGGACCCCTGGAGCATCCTTCCCAGCAGCGGTTCCCTGGATGCAGGGAGCAGCTCAACACAGAGACAGGTACCCTCTCACCAGCTCCTCCAGCTGCTTGCAAAGGGGCTCAGCAATTTTTTGCCCCCAGGCTAGAGTCTGGTGGGATAGCCCAGGGCTTCAGCCCCTTGGCTCACCCTTGCCCCTCCACTCCCCTCCCCAAGAAGCCACCAGCAGCTCTGCCTCCTGCCAAGAGAGGCAAACCAGAGAGCAATCCAAGCTTTTTAGCATGAGTGGGTGGTTTTTGCACAAAATCTCTGAAACCGACAAGCAATCTTCTCTGTGCATCCCAACCAGAGTCGTGTTTTTCTCCTTAAGGGGGCACACAGAGCCCCAAAAGGATGTTGGGCCCAGGGTACCTGCTGCTGCAGCCCCCCGACTTGATACCATCCCATTCCCACTGAGAGCAAAGACTGTTTTCTCAGGCTCTCCCTTTCCAGGCTGTCACAGTGTCCCCGCGACCCCCATGTTCCCCTAGACCCTCCCCCTTGGCACATTCCTACACCTTTGGCAAGCCCAAGAGAAGGGGACTCCACACCCTCCCTGGGCAGCCTCTGCCAGGGCTCTGACACCCTCACCCCAAAGAAGTTTCTCCTCATATTCAAATAGAACTTCCTATGGTCCAACCTGTGCCCATTGCCCCTTGTCCAGTCCCTGGGAACCCCTGAGAAGAGTCCAGTTCCATCCTCCTTCAACCCACCCTTCAGATCTTGTGAGCATGAAGAAGGTCTCCCCTCAGCCTTCTCTTCTCCAGGCTCAAGAGTCCCAGCTCTCTCAGCCTTTCCTCCTCAGGGAGATGCTCCAATCCCTCCAGCATCTCTGTTGCCCTAACACTGGACTCAACCTGGGGAGCCCAGACCTGGAGGCAGGATTCCAGTTATGACCTCCCCAGTGCAGAGCAGAGGGGGGACAATGACCTCCTGGCCACCCTGTTGCCTACACAACCCAGATTTCCCCAGTCACTACATTTTTAGCCCAAATAATCTCCTCCCCTGCTGACTTTCTCCCACCCACTTGTTGCAGCTCGATGCAGACTAATCACAGAGAGAGCAACCACATCCCCCTCCGTGCACGCACCTCTACCTCGCATTATTTTCCTGCATAGAAATGCAGGAAAGAGCAGGAAATGTGCTTTTAAAGCCATATCCATCCTGCTCTCCATGGGGTACCCTCGCCCGATGAGGGATGGGAGCCGGGCACACACCGCCGGGACAAACTTCCTCCGCTTTAAGCCATTAATTTCTATTCATTTTCTACTCCATGTGAATAAACCCCAAGGTTTTCAAAGCTTTTAACTCAACTGTATTCCCACATTACCTGCTGCTGGTATCCCACCTCCCGCTTCTTTAGGAATACGCCCAAGAAAACGTGCCCAGGGACTTGTTTCTTTTAATCTGAGTAACTTTACATTGTTCACAATAACCTTAACCTCTGAATGAGCTAAATCATCGCAGGGAGTGAAAATGAACAACAAGCTCAGTGTCTTGTTTGGTTTGAGACGAGGACGGCCATACATCTGTCCTGAATTTCCCTTTAATTGACACCCAAACAGCCCACGTCAACCAAATTTATCTTCTGCTTCACGAGGCGACTGCGAGGAGGCATTTGGGATTCCCCAGGGATTGGAGGCACCTGCCCGTGTCCTACAAGGACAGCCCAGGATGGGGACATCTGTCCCCAGGGGGAGGACCACGCTGCTTCGGAGCTGAGCTGAACTGCAGCTCCCTCCCCAAAACCCCCAGGGTGAGCTCTGAATTCCCACCCCCCCCTCCCAAGGCGAGAAGAAATATTGTTATCCTGGAAGAACTAAAGGAAACGAACAAAGAAATCCTTTCTAATTACCAGAAATGTTTGATGGGCTCAGAACAAACATGTTGCTCCGCTTTCAAAACCCAAGTTGAAAAGCTATATTTGGGCAAATTTCAAAACAACACATTCTTACTTCTTTTTTTTTTTTTCCCCTCCCACCACATTTCTCCCGTATGTCTGTTGTTTGTTTTTTCTTCACCTGGCAATGACTATTACCCACAATTAGCCCCTCTGTTTGCATCTATTTTGGCCCATTAGGCTGGCACCCAGATCGATGAGGGCAGCTCTGAGGACGACCTCAGACCAGACCTTTAGGACATGGAGGCCTTTGCTGTCCCATCTGCAAAATGGGAACAAAATGTGCTTCAGTCAGGACCAACAAATCTCTCTCACTAGCTCTCTGGAACCAAACAGGGCACTGGCCTGTTTCATTTCATTTCCAAGACATACAAAAAAATATGTATAAATATGTATTTAGCTGGTGGAGGTTCTCTGGGATATTGGGGCTTGTTTGTTTTTTGATATCAAGCAGAGAATCTAAAATGCATATTTAAGTTTGACAGGCAGCACCCGATCTGTGAGGAGACATTATGGTCCGCTGAGCACATTTAAACATGATTTTTGTGCGTATTTTCGGGATTTTTTCTTCCCAAGCTGTCTCAATGCATATTCACATCTCAGACCACTCTGGTCTCTGGAGTAAATAACACTGAAGTTTTCAATAAAGGCAAGATCTTCAATAAAGACAGGGCCAGGGAAGGGGGGACAGAGCATCCCAAAAGCAGGAATGCAGGGTGTGAGGTGCTGGGGCCAGGACCAGACACATCGCCATGGACCAGCCATGATCCCCAGGGATCAGACATGCATCCCAGGGACCAGCCACGCATCACAGAGATAAGCCACACGTCCCCAGAGTCCTGCCACGCATCCCCAGGGTCCTGCCACGCATCCCCATGGACCAGCTACACATCCCAAGGACCAGCTATGTATCCCCAGCAAACTACCACTCATCCCCAGTGACAGGCATCAAAGCAGCCTCCACCAGGCTAATCCCATCCCCAGAACATGACCCAGACCCCTCAACGGAGCAAGCCAAGGCACGACCACAGGACCACATGCCACAGAACATCATCCCTCTGCTTATCACCAGGACCCAAGGCCACTGTCCTCCCCAAAATGTTTGCATCTCACTCCACAAATCCCCCTTCCCAGCCCAACTCAACGTCATTTCCAGCTTCTCCAAGCCCCTCTGAAGGGCTGCTTCTTTGCAAAGTGCCTCCCAGACTGGAGTCCTTCTCTCCTCGGGGGGTGATGAGTTGCTGGGGGAGCCACAGGTACATTGAGGTCTCCTGCTCCCTCCTGCCCTGCCAGCGCTGCCGCTCTGCAACCCCCTCCATCCCTTCTCCGCCTCCCTCCCTCTTTCCTGTCCTCTCCCTCTGCATGTTTGTGTCTCTGCCTGAATGAAAGGCTACCCTTTTCTCCTTGACATCTTGTTAGAATGTGAATACAACATCTATTGATTTGCATTTCATGCAAGGGAAGAAAAAAAAGTCGCTTTTTTTTATATTTAAAAAAAAAAAAAAATAAAAGGCAGCCTCTCTGAACTCAGAGCTACTACAGGGAATAAACAGAAGATGCAGGCACAGGCTGCCTCCAGCACCTCAGCAGGACTCAGCTCCCCCAGCTTCAGATTCAAGCATCTGCCACCCCAACTCCCTGCAGACGGGGAGCAGGAGGACCCGTAGTCCATGGGAACTTCACCAGTCACCCCCAGGTACGTGTCCATCAGGCAGATCTATCACCCTCCCTGAGTCCTTCTTCGTCCCAGGGGCAAACACAATGAGCTGCCCCTGGGGGAAGACAAATGGAGAACAATTCAGCTGGGCAAAGCGACTAAATTAGCAGCGAAGGGAGAAGCTGACTAGTGCTCGGGAGGGGATGCAGCGCTGTTCACCTCCTGAACCTCCTGAGGTTGGCATTAACCTGCGGGCAAGCTCCTTGCCCACTGGTCCCAGGGCACCAAGCTCCTTTCCCACAGGTTCCTGACCATCAAGCTCCTTTCCCACTGGTCCCAGGCTACGAAGCTCCTTTCCCACTGTTTCCTGACCATCCAGCTCCTTTCCCATGGGTCCCAGGCCACCATGCTCCTTTCCCACAGGTCCCCAAGCCCATGGTGACACAGACCCCAACTGTCCTGCCTATGGGAGAGCATCCTGCTCCTCCAAAAGCTAACCCAGCCAGAGGGGATGGCCCAGAGAGAGATACCCAGTGCCACGGCGCAGGAAAAGGGCACCAGTACGAGTAGGTGAAGGTGAGCCGCTCTCCCTCACCCAACGCAGCAGGGTGCCGGGAGAATTAATTAGTGTTTGTCAAGCACTTTGAAGATGGAAGGCGGCAACAGGAGAGCTCATAACTGGGAGCGAGATGGAGATGGGGATTGGGGGAACCCTGTTACGGTGGGGTTTCTTATCTGGTATGCAAGCAGCAGCCCTAGCGAGGCAAATACTGGGCAGGTTCAAGATGAAAGGTAGAATGGGAAAATCTCCACAGCGTGAAAGAAAGAAAAAAATCAAGCACATGCTGCTTGGGAAAAAATGAGGGAGAGAGAGATGAAAAGATGGGATCTAAGTCTCTAAAAGCTGGAGAGACCTGCTATTGATTCTGGCTTGGGAAGAAGGGGCCTGAACAAGAGCTGGTGTGTTGTTAAGTGCACTTATCTCCTCTTGTTAGATGGCAGAACAGGGCCAGATGGACAAGGTACTAATTCCCGTCAAGAATCATTACCAGCCACGTGCTGGATGAGGTACCTCCAAAGACGCATTAGGAGCAGAGGCAGATGCAGCAGCATCATGAGCCCAGGAACCCCACAACGTCCTCGGGCAACCTTTTCCAACGCTTGGCCACTCTCACCACAAAAATGCTTTCTCTTACATTTAAAGAGAATTTCTTGTTACTTGAATCTGCGCTCGCTGCCTCTCGCCCTCCTCTGGGCACCCCCGAGAGAAGCCTGGCTCCGTGTTACCGGCCTCCCCCATCCCCAAAAACACCCAGACTCCAGAGCTCTCCACCTCCTGGAAGAAATCCCAGTGGGATGGTGGGAAAAGCCAACGATGTGAGTTTGCTCTCCTCCTCAGCCCTCAGGAGGATGGGCCCGCTCCAGAGAGCGATGAGATGCGAGATACCCTCCCGCAAATTCTTTGATCACAGTAATTATCCCTTGTCGTGTACAAAACATTATCTCCACGCAGACATCAAGCTCCTCCTGTACTACCACCACCCCCTCCTTCTCCACAGCCCCCCACCGCTCCAGGCTCCCCGATTCCATCAGCTCTAAATGCACGTTTGCAAGCACCAGGGCAGGATTCCCTTCTCCCATCGCTGGGTCGAGAAAGGAGACTATTGTTTGCACAGCTTTGATGGAAATGAGGGAACATCAGGGAAAGAGGAAAGAAAAGAAAACAGGGCAGAAAAGATGCATCCTGATCCACGAGCAGGAGACGGTTCAAGGATAACTCAGGCACTGCTCGCTAGCTGTGTGCTCCTAGGGGCTGGGTTTTCTCTTTTTTTTTTTTTTTTTTTNTTTTTTTTTTTTTTTTTATTATTTTGTAAAGAATGAGCGAGAAAGAAAAACATTTTTTTAAGCTTTGTTCCCTTTCATTTTTCTCCGAGTTCAGTGGCTTTTCTCGTCAAGCCTCTGTAGCTCAGGTAAGAACAGAGGGCTCCAGATTAAAGAGAAACACGGCAGCAAGCAGAAAGCCGTCAAGATAACAGAAAGGACAAAGTCAGGAAAGACAAACGAGGGAAGTCTGCTTTCTGCAAGATTCCCAATTTTGGCTTTTATGTAGATTACTCCAGAAATGGGGACCAAGCCGTGCATTTCAGAGTCCGATCCCAACTCTTTCCCCTTAGACGTGGGGATACAGGCAAATGAAAAACATCAGGAGCCATCGGCTTGGTTCGGCATGTCCAGGGCTATCACAGACATTTAATATACCCTGGATTTTTATAGATATCTAGGTGGGTGGACAGACAGACAGCACGCTAGACTGACAGTTCTAAATACCTCTCTGCACAAGCGTGGGTAGAAATCAAGCGTGGTGCCTCCTGCCAGAGCTTCGCACGTGCTGGAGAGAAAACCCAGCCGTTCAGCTCAGCCCATCCCTTGTTCCTCCACCAAGGCACCTCCACTGTCATTCTCGATCCTAACAAGGGCCCACCAGCTGCTTCCCACAGTATCACACACCATGGCAAGGCTCCTGCAGCCACCATAGAATGATTTGGGTTGGAAGGAACCTTAAAGAACATCTCATTCCAGCCCCCCTGCCCTGGGAAGGGACACCTCCCACCAGACCAGGTTGCATCAAGCCGCAGCCAACCTGGCTTTGAAGCCCTCCAGGGCTCTGGGCAACCTGGGCTGGGGTCTCACCACCTTCACAGCAAAGAATTTCTTCTTAATATCTCATATACATCTAACCTAAACCAGGAGATGCAGAGCTCCCTCTCCTCGCCAGGCTCTGAGATGCCCAACCCCAACACTTCTCCTTGCCACCACCACCAGCCTCCCAGGTTGGGAGGAGATTTGCTCAGAGCCAAACCCCCCAATTCAAAGCCAGGCACCCCACAGACCAAAGGCTCAGCAGGGTCCAACATTTCCTCTGCAAATAACTCCAACAATGACATACTCCCGGGGTCCCGTCAGGCTCTGCTAGGAAACCTTCCCTGCTGTCTTGTTTATAGATCTATTCTTAGCTCAACTTTGACTCATTCCAGAAGCAGCAAGGAGCCTTTCATCTCATGACCTCGAAGCACCTTCAAGAATATGAGCTGAGCCTGGCAGAGAGGAAATATTGTCCTCTCTGTTAGACAGAGGGGTCAACCAACACGTGAGGCCAGGAAGACAGGCAGCGGGCCAGCCAGCGGAGCAGGGAACAACAAATACACAGGAGAAGCTTCAGATGTGCACAAGGCAAAAGGCAGCCCATGGGCAAGATGAGTGCATGAGGTGCATCGGAAATTGGATGAACTGAAGGGCACAAAGTCCAGCTGAAGAACCACCCGACTTGTGCTGCAGCCCAGGAGATGAAGGAGGTGGTCCTTCCCCTCAACCATGAACCCCCTCCGGGATCGTTCTGGTGGTCTGTTGGCTCCAGGTAGCATCCATGAACACATTGCCCTCTGCTGAAAGGTCCTGGGAGGTGGGAAACACCTGACCAACTCCCCATTTTCAACCAGGAGCAGCAGAGGGGAGGCTGCCTGGTCACTAACTCTCTGCAAGCAGCCCCATCCTTGTGCTGCTCCCAGGAGAAGGGACCTCCTGGAGGTTGCCAAGAAGCTCCCAGACCACCATGTTCTCATTCTCTCCTAGACGAAAACCACTTTGTTCCCTTCTGGGGTTTTGGAGGGAGTAAAAATCATACTGAAATGATGATCAGCCAGCTTCAGGGGCAGCCCTGTCCCAGGAGCACAACAAGGACACCTCCGTGAAAGCCGGGAGATGTTCCTCACCACATCTCACCCTAACTCACGAAGGGAGAGCAGGTGCCAAGAGAGGGGGCACCGCACCCTCACACAGCACAGAAAGTATTTTCCATATGCTGCCTGATCAGTTATACGTTTCTCAAAATGCTATTGCACAGATATTTCAGAAGCATCATGTAGTACCATCTGTTATGTTATATATTGCACCGAGCCCAGCCAATTCTGAGATACTGTAATTTTATCTCCTCCATTTCATATGCGGCGCAGGCATTTTGCAAGGGGAGCTGACGGGGAATGGGAATTTGTAGAGGGACAGAGTGCAAGTAAATCAAAAGGCAAGGCTCAAAAACGAACAGCAACGGCAGCTCCGACCTGTCCCAGCCACCAGAAAGGAGTTCAGAAAGGCTGGTTTTGGGTCAACCACCTTTGCAGCGCTGCCCATGGCAGAGTGCACCTCCCTCCATCCCTCCCACCGCATCCCCGCCTTCGACAGCGACGCCGCAGGGCGGAGAGACGCCTCCGGCATCGCACAGATGTCCTTTTCCCTGCCTCCCCCAGCTTTTCCAGGCAGCTCCCATTCCCCACTGAGGAGCCACACCAATGGCACATCTCGCCAGGAAAACTCAACATCCTCTCAAGGAAGAGATGCTACCGGAGGGCAGCTCCACGTTGGGGTTATCCCCTTCATAATCAGGGTTTTTTTTTCAGGGAGCAAAGGCAGCGAGAGGAGCAATTATTCTGCACCTCGGCCCCTTTCAAGAGCTTGTTAATAAAAACCATCTCTGCCTTGTGGGGTGAGCGGCGAAGGGCCCTGACAAGCATCATTAAGGTGAAATTCTCCACCTGAGTTATCCACGTGGATAACTCCAAGCTGGAAGAGCAGGGGAAAGACCGGAGGTGAAAAAAAAACCTGACCCTGAAGTTACTGCCAAAACTTAACTGAAGAAGCTCCGCAAAGCAGAGGTGGGGAAGCCCTGTCCTCTAAAATAAAAAAATGTTGCTTTTTCAAGTGAACGCTCCCAACTTGTCAGACACGGCTTTTATCAACTCTTTCACAAGTGCCAGCAAAGTTTGGAGCCGCTTCGTTGAATTTATTCTGATTTCATTAGCAAAAGGGACACTAAAAAAAAAGTGGAAACCTTCAAATTTCCTGTGTTTTGCTGGCTCCCTCCTCTGGCACTTGGAAATATTTTTATTTTGTAATGGGTTTTGCCATGAAGTAAACAGAAATACAGCCAGCATCCTCCTTGGACCCGCTCTGCAAGACAAGCCAGTCCTGCACTGACTCACTAGAGAACCTGCTTTTTAAAGCTTCTTTTTTTCCTACCCGTGCTACGATAATTAAAACAGAGGAGTCTGCAGTGGGATTAGATTCTGTGATATTTTTATGGGGTTTTAAATAAAGATAGGGTCGTCTCCTAGGGAGGTCTGGCACCGTCTTCCCAAAGGTTTTGGTGCCAGGCACAGATTTCTGCTTTTAGTTGCATTTTATTATATTTTTTCTAAGCTCGTTATTAAGCATTAATACCTCGAGTTTGTGTGCATTTAATATTCTTCCCAGCACTTCAGTTTTTCGTTTGAAAGGGACACTTCAAGGGCTTTTTAAACATTATTTCGTTATTGTTCACCAAACACTTCTGACAGAAAACAGCATTTCCATTCTGTTTTAAAACTTGTAAACAACCTTTCCCCTTTATAAAGAAATAAAATATGTTTATCCATCTACCAAATCCTAGCGAGCAGAGAGCTACAGGGAGCCTGTTAACTCCGGGAGCTCAGGGTGGTTAGTGTTCAAAAATAATAAATACTCATGCTTGCTTCTCCGTCTTTCCTCTAAAGTTTCAAGGACTCTTGATGCCACCACCCAACTCCAGCGTGCAAAAACCTCCAGCCAGCTTCAAAACGCTGTGCTGGGGGGCTTTTTTTCAAATTTTTTGCAGTCAGAAAAGCCAAAAGACTTGGGACACAACACATTTCACCCCCAGCTTCCCTGCTTACACAAGAAAAAGATGCTGAGGGGAACCAGCACCAACTGGGAGGGACCCTATTTCCATGCAATGCCAGGGGAAAGATCCGTGCTTTGGAGCTGGGAAATTCAGGCCATGGTTGGGGGAATGCATGTAAAAATTGGTACTTTATTAAAGCATGAGCTTAGTTTAGGCAGACGCATTCCTCCAAGGGCTCTCCACTACGAGGCATGTGATTTAAGCAGAGCCCATATTAACAGCAAATTCTGCTCCCCAAAGGAAGCGGGGCGGGGGGTGGTGGTGGGAGTCTCATAGCAAGTACATCATCTTCTGGCCATGGTCCTCCCCCCTTCCCCAGAGAAAAATCTGAGCTAGCCCTGTGGCGTGGGGGTGGATAAGGAAAAGGAGAAGCCGAAAGCAAGAGGAGAGAAGCTGTGAGAGGTGCAGGGAGGAAAGCTGCCACTCCACTGCATTGCAAAATCACTAGACCCTCTTCAAGTGCTGCTCCCTCCTTCCCCAGGCACACGGCACTTCACATCTGGAGAGTTACTTCTGCACATCAGTCATTACCCAAGCTCATCTGGAAAACCCAGCCAGCTACAAGCTACATAAATATTGACAGGGTACATTATTATATAAAATAGATCTGCTCAAGCATTCAATATTGACCACTTTGAGAAGGCAGAACAACAAGACCTAGGGGATGGGGGGGGACGGGGGTTCAGCCAGTCCCAAATTGGATAAGCACAGATGCAACCAAAGCACGCATGGGGTATGGCCCTTTGCTCACGTCCTGAACACCAGCTGAGAGATGAGGAAGGAAAGGAAATCCCTGGAGAAACAAGGAGGCAAAATCCTTGCATGGAAACAAAGCCTTGACAAGACATTTATTTTTCTGGTTCTGTTCCCTTCTGGTCAAGTAACTTGAAAATTCAAGAGTGTGCCTGGAGAACTGGGGCAAGGGAGGAGCGGAAAGCCAATGTGCTCCTCTGGGGACGATCAATCACATAAGGAAGGCTGCCAAATCACCCTCGAGCTGCCCAAGTGTGTTAATGGATGGGATTAGAGAGCTCCTTCTGGGGATCAAAGAAAAGCTCTCCCCCAGGAGCAGGCTGCCTTCAACTCCCAAAGTCCCACAGGACTCCTTTTGCAGCCGCTCCCACAAATATTTTCTTTGGGGGTCACAATCCCCTGAGTCTCATTAAGGATCTTGGAAGAAAAGACAACTTAATTTGAGAGAACCACACTTCATCTGGTTTCAAGTCAAAATTCCTCGCAGATGCCACTGTTGCATTATTTGGATGCAAGCCTTGGGTCTCAATTTCTAAGCCCCCCTCCCCAAAAGGTATGCACTGGGGCATCACCATCATTCCCGCACTGCAATTAAACTGGAAACGATCATCCAGAGTTTCAGCTCCTCTGCACTCAATTGCATTCATCTCTCTGATATCAACCCATAAAAAAATAATAACTACAACGGGGAGCTTGCTGGAGAAAATGGGCTTTTACAAGTCGTCTGGGTTGGATCACAAGAGATCAAAAACCAAGAGTGGCAACAGCCTTGCAGCTCACGGCCCCTGGTAATAGGAACTCACCTATTTCATGAACTCAGAAAGCAATCCAAAGGAGAATCATTCTTTATAATTGTTTTTCAACTTCTCCTCCAGCTGGAGGAATAATGACTGCACAATTCTCCTAACAACATGATCATAATCTATCAGCTCTATGAACTATAGAATGAACCCAAAGAGATAATTGGTGCAGGCACTGAATGATAAACATGTCAAGATTATGATTTCTTTGCTTAAAAATGAAACGAAGATATGATTGGAAATGCCATGCTTGGGGAGTACGAGCAATATTCCCATGCTCCATCATCTAAATTAGTTTATAATTTGCATACCCTTGTATTTTTAGGCATTGTTCGAAGGCAGGGGAGCTGTAAAACATTCAGACCCAAACATCAGCAGACTTTGTCCTTCAACGGCACCTTCTCAGTCAAGATCTCAAGGTGCGACAGAAAGTCCCATGAGCAGAGGCAGCTCAGAGGGTTCACCACCTCCTTCCCAACCCCAGAGATTCCCTGGAGGTGCTGGGTCTCTACACACAAGCCCAGAAGTGACAAATCGTAGCGTTGCACCACCCTGATGCTCCCAGAAGGATGAAAGAAACCCAGGCTGGCATTCCCAAAGCCTAAAACATGGCAAAATTCACCTGATTTCCCTGTTGTGACCCAAGTGCTGTTTCCCCAGCCCTCCTGAGCTCAGCAGATCACGGTGCCTTGTTGGGTGAAGCGTGAAACAAAAATACCAACAAACCCAAAGCGTCTCTGTGTGCTGGAGTGGTCTCTGCCGCCGCTTCTTCAGCTGCACCCTCCTTGAGTTTTCAGCCACCACAGAAATGAGTAAAGGGGTGGGGTAATAAGGCCAAAAAAAGCAAACCCACCACCCAAAAGCTGCTGCAAAAACACAGTGTTTTTTTCCTTCGTAGTATCTGGGGAGGGGATATTTGGGAAGAGATGAGGGTTCCAGGTCTGATGAAAGACCTTGCCTCCTCCTTCAGCCCATGAAGACTCCCTGGAGAGCATCAGGTGGAAACCGAGACTGCTGAACCATGAAAGAGTGACTAACATGTCCCTCTGCTCGTGCCTGTTACTGGCACTGCTCGGAACCCCCCCTGGGGCTCTCTGCAAGGGCAGGGGGGGGGCAGGAGACACAACCAGCCTTGCCACTCGCTCCATATGGCACCCCTTAGCCTGTGGCTGGGATGGCACCAACCGCATAGCGAAAGCCAGCTGCTGGAGAGACGTACTTGGAGGAAACACTGCACCCAGAGAGATCTTAGAATCACAGAATTGTTTTGGTTGGAAAAGACCTCTAAGACCCTGGCCCAGGTTAACCTGCTCAGAAAAGCTGTGGCTGCCCCATCCCTGGAGAGGTTCAAGGCCAGGTTGGAGCAACCTGGGCTGGTGAGAGGTGTCCCTGCCAAAGCAGGAGGACTAGAACTGGATGGTTTTTAAGGTCCCTTCCAACCCATACCATTCTATAATTCTATGATCATCGAGTCCAACTGTTCACCCAGCACGGCCAAGTCCAACCCATGTCCTTCAGCACCACATCTACATGTCTTTTAAACATCTACAGGGATGGTGACTCAACCCCTTCCCTGGGCAGCCTGTTCCAAGGCTTGACAAGCCTTTCAGTGAACAAATTTTTCCTAATATAGGTCTTAAACGTCCCCTCATGCAACTTGAGGCCATTTCCTCTCATCACTTGTTACTTGAGAGAAGAGACCAACACCCCCCCTGGCTCCATCCTCCTGTTAAGTAGCGATAAGGTGTCCCCTCAACTTCCTTTCCTCTTGCTACAGGCAGGGCAAAGAGGATGAGGAGGAAGGAGAAAGGAGTAAGGTCCTGCATCCTTACCAGCCCCAAAAGCACGGGGCGGGGGGGCTTTGCTGCAGCCCCTCCAACGTGTCCTCCCAAGACCTTTGCAAACTGCAGCATAGGGACCAGAGCCTTTCCCAAAAACTTGGGTGCAGCATCACGCACGGGGACAAGGGGTGGGAATGGGAGGCAGGGAAAGGGACAAATCTGCTCACGGTCAGACTCTGCAGGAACCAGGAGTGAAGGAGAAAAACCAGGAAAGGAAACCAGAAAGATGAAAGCACCGATCCCATCCTTTCTCTGCTAAAATAGAAAGTCCCTTAAAGTGAGTCTACTGAATTAAAGAGGAAACCCTTGAGAGCCTCCCTGCTCATGAACAAATTCAATTTGCCATCTCATTTTGAACTCACAAAAGCCACAGCTCTCTAAACAAGAGGCAAAGCCTCGCAGCCTCCCTCCAGCCACCAGGGGACGAGCCCTGGGACAGAGCAGCAGCCTTTTGGGGACACAACCCCAGTGACCAAACCCCACGAGGCAGAACACACACACACCAAACACACAGCCAGGACAAGGAGGGAATGGGCATTAAGTCTTTCTACAGTGTTATATTTTATTGCTTGTATTTACCCCCTCCTTGCTTCGTGATGCCTAATCCAGCATCACAGCGACACAGCTCCCCCGGGGCAGGCACCAACACCTCCCAGGAAAAGCCAAATCCCCCTTTTAAATAAAAGCAGATTAAAATACAGCTTGAAGAGAGACCCTGAACAGCAGCCCCTCGGTTGAAGTCACCCAGCACCTTTCCTTTCTCTACGAGAATACAAACCGCCACCAGCATCGCTTCTGTGGGACAGCAGCAGTCACCAAGCAGAAGACAACCCCCAGGGGGGGAGGCATGAGACCAAACCAATCCCACCAACCCTGGCTCCCCAAAACATCATCACTCCAGCCCCGGGAGCAGGATTAAAAGGCTCTGTGATTTTTTCCTGCGTTTTAAGACAGGCCGTGTCCCCGGCGTGTGGGGCAGGCAGGCAGGCAGCACAGCCCTGCCTCCATGCTCAGGAACTGGCACTGAAGCGCACCAGAAACTCGAGCCAATTGAATTATGTGCTGCAAGTAATTTGTTCAAGAAACACTGACATTCTTGTCAAACTATTCACAATTCCCTTTTTTTTGTTTTTGGGTATTTTTCCCCCCCCCCTTTTTTTAAAAAATTCTGACTAGCTCTGTAGATCATTGGATAACATTCAAGCAAGGATGGGGATGATTTTCTTCTCTTTCCCCATCATCGCCATCAAAAAATGAAGTTATTTGTGAATACATCTGCTGGAAACCAAACCAAACCAAACATGACAAGTCTATTTTCACTGGCGGCGAGGCGAAGTTGCAGGCGCCAAGGTATGCACAGCCCTGTGCATGATGCTAGCAAGGAGCAGGGTGGCCACAGGACGACTACAAGAGGAGCTGGGGTGGGTTTTTATACTGGTGACCCAGTAATAGGCTAAAGACAGGAGGCTGAGCCTCCCCACTGCAGGAAAAGCCATAATACGAAGGGAAAAGGTAGCTGCAATGGTAAGATATAAGGGGGTTTGGAGCTGCATTATCCCAGTGCAACCTATTACTAAGTCATTAGCAGCACAGTCATATTCTAGTAGTTAACAATTTGACTAATAAGCCTCTGTGGCAAAAGGAAAAGCTGAGACAAAAGGCATCGTGCAAACCGGTAATTTGTCCTGATGATAAAACACCTGAATCAGAGGCAACCACGTAGCGCTGCCCGTGGGAAGCATCTCCTTCCCGGGGGGGCTGCAGAGCTCCTGCCATCTACCTGCCCCTTGGAAGCAACCACGTAGATCTGCACTGCAAACCTCCAGAGGTCACAAAAGACGAAATTCCTCCTCAAGCCCATCCACAGAACCCATCCGCAGCCTCTGCCACCTCCTCCCAGCCAAACTGCAGGAGTTCTGCCCCCTCCCAGCCACGCTGGGCTCCTCGCTGGAGAGAACTGGTCCAAGAGCCGGTAGAGGCACCTGGACTTCAAACTTCAGAGCCTGAGGTTTTTTGGGGGGTGGTTCACAGTGAGGAACACAGCCCAGGATGGGAACCGGGAGCCAAACGCTCCGGTTCATGCAGCCACCGAGTTCATTATGGCCCTTTCTGATTTTTCAAGATTTCAAATCTTGATGCTTATGAAATCTCTTCCCAAGAGGACGCCTGGAATAAATTGTCATCTGATAATAGCTACCAGGTGGTGAGGGAAGAAAAAAAAGCAGACATGCACAGAATGTTTTGACTTCAAACTCATGTGGATTGTCAGAGAGGGAGTGTATTTTGTGTCCCTTCCTCGTCCCTGCCTCCCCCTCAACATTTTCACCCTTACACAGATTTTTTTTCTTTCTTTTTTTTTTTTTTTTATTTATTCAAGTGGAAGGCAAACTCACTGGCAGCAGCTGAAGGCCAGAGGCAGAGCCCAGAGCAAATCCCCACCTCCCTTCAAAGGGCCAGGGGTGGCCAAGTTGGGGTCACCACGCCAGCTCCTCTCTAATTAAGCGAGCAGATGAAGAAAGCCTCCACAGACTTCTCTGCTTCTCTCGCCTTATCCCATCGCCCCTACCCTCTGACTTACCTGTCTGCCCCTTCTGACTCCGGTCCTCACTCCCCATCACCCCAACAACCTCTCCCATTAACACCTGCCCAGGCAGGGAAAACCCTTCCTGAGCTCAAAGCAGCTGCTTTTTAACCAATTCGCCAAGGAACGTGCCTCAGCCTCGGGCGAGGAGCAGGCACAAAACTCCCTCTCCGTCCAGGATGACATTTCCAGGGCAGGGTAGCAAAGGGCATCCTCCTTGCCAGCTTCAGAGGATGGTAAAAGACAACCCCGCACCTCCCTGCCTGCGTTTGGGGATTGCACATCACTTTCAGCGCGGCGCTTGCTCTGTGCGAGCCTGAGAGCACGGACACACAGAGATTACATCTTTCTCTTAGCAAGAAGGGATATTGACTTGGAAAATATCAAAACCACCTCTGAGCCCACAGCACCTCTTCTCACAAAACAAACAAAAAAAGATGGAGGTTGAAACAAAGCAAAAAAAAAAAAAAAAAAAATAGAGGGTAAGAAAAAAAAAAAAAAAAAAAAAAAAAAAAAAAAAAAAGACAGACATTTTCCTACACAGATCATCTGAGGAAATTAGCTTCTGTAATAAGGAGGTCAGCACGGAGAGCAAGGAGGATCTTTTCAACGGCACCTTGAACTTTGCCACAATACACACAGAATCATAGAATTAGTCAAGTTGGAAAAGGCCCTTGGAATCATGGAGTCCAACCATCGACCCCACTCTATAAAGTTCTCCTCTACCCCATCTCCCCTGACGCCACATCCCAACGACTCTTCAACACATTCAGGGATGGAGACTCAACCACCTCCCTGGGCAGCCTATTCCAGTGTCTGACCACTCTTGCTGGGAAGAATTTTTTCCTAATGTCCAGTCTAAACCTGTCCTGTTGCAGCTTGAAGCCATTCCCTCTTGTTCCATCACTAATTCCCTGTGAGAAGAGACCGACACCAACCTCTCTACAATGTCATTTTAAGTAGTTGTAGTGAAATGAGGTCTCCCCTCAGCCTCCTCTTCCTCAAACTTAATCTTCATAAGATTTATTCACCAGCCTCGTTGTCCTCCCCTGCACTCGCTCCAGCACTCAGGAGGGACCAGCAGGAGCTGGCGGGAGAGAAAAGCTGCTCGACCACCTGACACAAGAGGTGACATCCAGCTGAGGGTACCCAGAAGTAACAGCCAGGAGAGCATCAGCCAGTCACCTGCACAAGTGGCCAGAGCTGCTTGGGTCCAGAAACCACGTACACATGTTCTACATGCACCAGCAACTGACACACACACACACTCAGCATTTTTGGGAGACTGGGTCAAGGTGGCTTTTCTAGGCAGGTGTCATATCCCCACCTGCACTCTCTGGCTGTTCCCACTGTCTCAGGCAAGTGCAGCATCCCAGAGCCAGCCCAGCATCCCAGAGCCAGCCCAGCATCCCAGAGCCAGCCCAGCATCCCAGAGCCAGCCCAGCATCCCAGAGCCAGCCCAGCATCCCAGAACCAGCCCTGCATCCCAGAGCCAGCCCTGCATCCCAGAGCCGGCCCAACATCCTGGAACCAGCACAGCAATCTAGCCCAGCATCCCAGAGCCAGCTCTGCATCCCCGAACCAGCCCCACATCCCAGAG
>VZRU01002965.1:9449-21752 GCA_013398155.1 Pedionomus torquatus | reverse complement strand
TATCACTGCGAGATGGAACAGCTCCGCACAATGTGCTGTTAATTTCAGAGCCCAGCTAGCTAGGAGAGGCCTGGCTAAGAAAGCAAAACTGTAAAACAGAAAATTGGTTCATTTTACCTCAAACCAGGACAGCGGGTGAAGAACCTTGCACAAACCGCAGGGTCATAGAACGGTTAGAGCTGGGAGGGACCTTGAATAATAAGGTCACGCATTTGTTGAAGGTCTGGGAGAAACCGACTTTGCAATCAGACGCCGTGCTAATGACCCCCACCTGCTAATGACCCCCACCTGCTAATGACCCCCACCTGCTAATGACCCCCACCTGCTAATGATCCAGAAGGAGCTCAAGGCCAACCCTTCAACCCACCCAACGAGCAGCAAACACGTCCCAGGGCGAAACAGAGGGAAGTCGCCAAGGAGCCAAGCATCGCACCAAAGCCAAGGAGAAGATCATTAACGAGAGGGTGTGGTGCAAACTCTCCCCAGCATCAGGAGGTTTGGGTTTGGGTTCTGCTGGGCAAACATCCCCTGAAAGCTTGTGCTGGGGAACTTCTGCTGAAATTCGCACCGGCAAACTACACCAAATCAAGTTTCAAACCTTCCCCATCCCCTTGTTCGACAGAGACTTTCGTGCTGCCAAAACCTATTTATTTCTTGCAAATCTCTATGAGCTACAGCTCATGAATAGAAATGCTTTTATCAAAAACTGTTCGCGTTTTCCACTGAAAATTTTAAAACAAGTATTTTCAGGGGGAGGCAGGTTGTCTTCTGTAAGAAAGCCACATATAATAACTCTTCAGAGTATTTTTGCTTCAAAAAACCAGCAGAAAATGTATTTTAGGTATGTCAGCCTACAAGATGAGAACAAAAAGCCAATACCAGCGTTCCTGAGCTTGGCTTTAGATGACTTTCCTGCAGACATCTCCCTCGGAGCAGCCGTCTCTCCCAGGGGACCAGAAGTGTGTCCACAGTGGGAACCCCACCACCCACCCCATGGTGGGGGCTGCAGAGCACTCACTGTCCGGCCAAAAAAATGCCATGGGGAGGAGCGAGCGTGCCCAGGAGTACACAAAAAACAGCCGCTGCGGAGCCCCAGGTCATTTATCTTGATTTTTCTTAGCAATGCCGACCAAGGCTAGAAAAGCTCACCTTCATTTTCTGGGTGTGAATTTAACACAAGGCTAAAGTGAGGAGCAATGCAGGGGGCAACGAGAGGGACGGCAGCAGCTCAGCCTTTCCCTGGGTACCAATTCCTGCATCCCAAACCAAGCATCGATTTCCAGAGCACATCGCTGCTCTAAGTTTCCTAGACCAGAAAGCACTGTAAAGGGGTCTGGAGCTGAATTTCAGCCCTGGCAGTGCCCACTCCCCCAAAGCCTTCTATAGTTGCCCTAATTACCAGGGCAATCTGCATATTTATTTATTTTCATGGGTGCCTGAGGGCTGCTGTGCATCTACCCCATTTGGGTGGTTAATTACTGCCATCTCCTCTTGGGGTTAAACACAACCCCAGAATTAGAGGCGAGCCCTGCCATCCTCCGTGAAAGCCTTAATGCACATGTCACTTCGCTTCGGAAATCGCTGCATGTTACATTTGGATTGCTTTGGAAAAAAAAAAAAAAATAAAGGAAGAAAGAACAAAAACCCAACAACTCCCTAATGCCAATCAATTTATTGTCTCCTCACCCCTGGTAAACATTTCCACACAGAAGAGAAAAAGCATCTCCGGTCCCTACCACCAGAGATCCAAAGGGCAATGATATGTCTGGATAAATGAACAGGTAGATGTACTTTCATTAAAATCACCACATTTAAATTACTCACAGATGAGATTGAAGACATGAGGTTAAAAACTTAATTGACTAAATCAACTGAGACGCCGAGGGCTGATTATATCATTTAAAATAAATGTAATATTGGCCATCAAAAACTGCACAATATATTATTACATATCAAAAGCCATTATTCAAGAAGCACAAACAATATCCTCCCAAAGCCCCAGCGGATTTAAAAGCGTCGCCCTCCCCGCTTTTCTTTGATTGTTTTTCTTCTTCTGCAGACGGGGCTGGAAGAAAAAAACAGACACTTTCCCATGACTCCCCCGATTCCTACATGGGAATAAAACTCTCCCTGTCTACTCTCCCTGATTGTACCCCCACGGCCAGGCACCAGGTTTTAAGGTTAAAGGGGGCCAAGTAGAGTCACCCTGCCCGACCTCACATGCAATTTGGCTCTGGTTTCTGTATCACACCTCTAACCTTGCACTTCACCCACATTTTTTTCCTAGGAGAACACCAGCACTGGGAGCAGTGGCATGCCCTCTCCACTCGCCATAAATCATGGGGCTTTGAGCAACCAGCTCTACTGGGAGGTGTTCCTGCCCGTGGAAGGGGGTTGGAATGAGATGGTTGTTCCAACTCAAACTTCCAAATTCTATGATTCTCTCCAGGCTCTCTCCATTTCCAGCTTCACGCCTGAGCTTAGGTTCTACAAGCCACCAGCAGCCCCAGTGTGGGAGATGGTGGCTGCCACCACCTCTGTGCCCAGGGACAGGAGCTCAGTCCCAGTCCAGATACCCTGGCATGTGGTGCCCACCCTCCACTCACTAAAACTCATGCCCACCATCCATCCAGAGGCAGAAACATCACCTTCTGCCTCAGTCATGCTCTGAATGAGTATTAGGCAGAAGCCTGAAAACACCCTTCAGAGAACCAGCCGCGTTCCGTGGAAATCCAGATCAGCTTGCAAATTATTTCCTCACCCGGACTGGGAGCTCATTACAGCCTGGGTGTTATCAATTATGGATGGCTCCAGTGGCCCTCAAACCCAGGCTGTGGTGCCACGTTGGCTCCAGGCCTGCAAACCTCGTCCCTCCTCATCTCCTCCCGCACCCCATTGACGGGCAGGAGGAAGGACCCAGCCCCAGCCAGCGGCAGCATCCCCAAACCCCCCACAAACACAGGCAGAGGAAGGTGGGGGCATAACCCCATGAGCCTCGATAAACCATGAAGAACATGCAAATCAGCCCCTGGGCTCTCAATTACACCCATTACATTATAATTACAAGAGGTGCCATCAAGGGTTTTCTCAAAATCCACGTCTGTTCTTAGAAGATCTGTCAGGGAAAGGCTTCTCTACCGCAGGAAGAGCACATTAGTATGCGTACACCATGCCCACCGAGGAGCGTGCCGGCTGGGAAGCAGCCTGGCAAAAAGCAGGGCTCCCTGGGCTACGGGGGCTGGCAGAGAGCAGGGTCATCCCTCCCTTCCCTTCCCACATCCCTCTGCCCCTCACAGAGGCACAATTCAACCCGTCGTACCCCAAGGTAGATGGGTGGCATCCACGGGGCTCTTGCCCAGAGATCCCAAAGCAGCCAGGCACCCACAAGGGGCTTCTGCCAGGGATCTATGGCATGGAGAGAGGATGACAGGGACCAGGTGGGGGGAGATGTGGCATTGCAGGAAAGCTTCTCCCCACACGTGCTCCCCAAAAGCACCCCGTGTTAAACAAAACGAGGATGCGGTGCCCCCTTGCCAGGGCATCGGGAGCCCTGGCATAATGCTGGGAGCTCTGGCGCAGCTCCAGCCCCCAAACAGCTCCCACGCAGCCAGCGGAACGTCCCACCAACCGGCTTTTAAGATATAAAGCACGTTCCCTGCCCCGTGGAGCGTGCCCCACAGGGGAGCTGCATTACAAAGCCATTTACTGAAAATAAAAAGCCAGAAGACCCAACCAAATGCACCCGTAATTGCAGGGTTTTCAAGCGGGAGGCTCTCTGACCAGCAGCAGCAACTAGGCTTCAGGAGCCCTGGCCAAAACCAGTCCTATGCACTGCCTGGAACACCTCCCGAGCACATACACAGATATTTTTTTTTTTTAATCCTACCCACTTCTCCTGAGGAGGAGGAAGGCTGGTGGGAAGAGGCAGTGGGAGGGAAGTCAGCCCAGCTGGTATCTGCGCATCCAGGGGATGCTGAACTCAGCCCACCGGGATCACTCCTCTCTCCGTGTTCAGGGGTTAAAGAGGCAGGAGAGCATCCTTTCCAAGCAGGGGGGACTACCCCCTTGCTCGTTTCCCCCCTGCCTCTCAGGGGGGCAGTTTCAGCTGCTTAGGTGCATGAAGAAGAGCATGGGAGAGGTGTTAAGATTCCCGGCACGGCCCAGGAGAGACATCCCCAGTATCCCGCTGCAGAGCGAGCTAATCCTGCCAGGTTAATTCTCTTCCTCGGTTCATTCCAGTTTATTAAAGCCAGCAGGCACCCTGCAGAGGATTCATTACCTGTGTCACCTGAAGGCGAGGGCTGGGCCTTAATGAGCAGAAAAAAAGGGGGGAGGGATGCTCCCACTGCCCCCCGCCCCAAGACGGCTGGGTGCATCCTGGAGGTGGGGAAACCCACAACCCCATTCCCACAGACAGCGGTAAAATAAACAAGAGGGACGTGCAGGAATGTTGCAAGGTCCCAGGCTTCACCCAGGAATGATCTTGCTCCCCTTTCCTCGTATACGCCTCCTCTCACCCAACAGCCCTGCCCAGCCGCACACCATGCCCCGGCCTCAGAGCTCGCTTTGCTTTTATTTGCTGGGAATTAACTGGCAGAGGGCAAAAGGAGATGAATTTTCAACTAGGTGAGTGAGCACATTACCAGCCAGAGAGGTGGCAGCTGCTGCAGTACATCTTCATCCCTTTAAATAGTTCCCAGCCTTCCCCCCGCAGAGCCAGGCTGGCTGTGTAAAAGAGATCTCTCCTAATTAATCTAGTCCTTTCCACCGCCGGTGAAACAGAGCCCGAGCTGGCAGATAAAATATTGCAGGAGCTAACGGAGGATGGCAGGCTTGGGTTAGCGAGGCAGAAAGCAAGTGGTGGACTTCAGCTGAAGGGGCACAATTATTTTACCACCATGCTATGCCTCTATTCCCAGGCCTGTCTGGCATCTTCCAGAGCCAGCCTGCTTTTTTTTCATCTGGGTTTTATCCCCCCTCTCCATTTTTCACTTCACTCCCTTTTTTCTCACCGGGTGGCTATTTAATTTGTTGTATTCCGTGCTTTCCCTTTCATGAGCAAAAAACTTGCATCTGGGCTTCCTTTTTTTTCTCCCTCAGTCTCACTTCATTTCCAAAAAATTTGCTTTTTATGGAAAAAAAAAGGAAAAAAAAAAAAGAATAGGAGGGAGAATGCTAAAGGAGGCAGGAGATGAAAGTGGCTTTTACATCCAGTCATGAGAGGAAGGATGCTGAGAGGAGCGGAGAGAGCATTGGATGCTACTCAGACCATGATTTCGGCCGTATGAGGGTGAGACAATTTGGGCAGTAGCTTCCAGGGGCTGCAGCAGAGCAAAAATCTGCCCAAAACCACAGTGAGACCCAAAAGAGCTGGGAGAAACCATGGTGGGAGATGCTCAGGAATCACTCGCCTCCTCCATGGGGTGACATTAGGCTGCCTTCCTCCCCTTTGCTTTGCCCTCATCATCATCTTTGGTAGCAGCTCTGCTCCAACCTCCTCACCTTCACACACCGCCACTGTGAAGGTCCCTCTGCTCTCAGGAGCAGCATTTTGGGGTCCCCCACACCTTCATCATGGAGCAGCTCAGCAAACTCTATCCCCTCCCCTCAACACTCCACCTATTTAAACCCAAGCAGGACTGCTCGAGGAGGAGTATTATCTGCGAGAAACAGGTTGCATAAAAAATTCATCTTTGCTGGTGATCAGAGAAATTGAGACAACAAACAGAGCACAGGAGGGATGCAATCCCTCATTTAAACCTGAGCGAGGAATCTGGCTGCCAGATCTGGGCTCTGCTGATGAGAGCATTTAAAAACCAGTTGCAAGGTTTACAATGTGCATGGGGCTAAATTCCCCCCAGGGCAAGTCCCCTGGCTCCTGGGGCAGGTCTCACGTCGTCTCATTTGGCTGTAGCAGAGAAGGGGGCAGAGAGAACAGTACCAGGGCTTGCAGCAGGATGGAGGGGAAAAAACCCAATCGTACATGACCTAACGGACCCGAAACACGTGCAGCCATCCTCACTGGTGCTTTCCCAGCCTCCGGAAGGTTAAAGATGCCATCAGGAAAGAAAAGTAGATGACAACTGGGTGTCAGCATCCTCCCACCTAGGAGAACCCGGAGGCTGTGTGCCTGCCAGGATGCCCAAGGCAAACCTGCCTGAATACTATTCTAAACTCATGGCCTTCATCCTTGCGTTCTTCCACGCTTTCTCCTCTCCCATCAGGCTTTAAAGAACCTCCCACGGTTCCAGAGATCACTCCCACCTCCTGCCGGGGCAGGAGATGTTTGCTTTTAATACAAGGGATGGATATCACAGCTCTGCCAGGCTGGGACCACCAGAATGGGGCCAGCACAGAGCTCCTCTGTTCTCGCACGTCTCCTAGATGACTTGGACACCTTTCCCTGCTCATTTTCCTTCCTTTCTAGCCTGGGGCTCCCTCTGCCTGTCACCGTGCTGTGCATGCTGTCCCCTGTCCCCAGGGCGGCTTGCTGGGTGCCTGCAAACAGCCTTGGGCTCTATTTGTTGTTGGCAAGAGCCACTCTTCAGCCATGCAGCATTCATGCCATGGCAGGAGGGACCTTCTGCAAAGGCAAGGTCCCTTCCTGCCTGCCCGTCAGTGCAGGATGCCAGACCATACCCCCAAACATCATGAGTATCTTCCCCTGCATCTACCAGACTCCTTCATGCCATGGAAGAAGCGATTCCAGCTCACTCCCGACTGTCAAGGGAGCTTCTCCCCCACACAATTCCCAAATCCATCACCGGTACCCAGAGCACAGTGACAGGCACAACAGGAAGGGAGCAGGAGAAGGTTTCTGACCAGCTCGCATCCAGCCAACCTCGGGTACCTCCCTCCTGCCTTCCCCTTGCCTGCGCTGGGTACCTGCAGCCACTGTGAGCCTCTGCTGAGAGCATCAGCAAGGCAGTGGGCACACACCTCCTGCTCCAGAGGCTCCCAGCATTGCGGGAATTTGTTGCCAGCTAAAGTTTTAAAAAATCCTGATGGCTGTGTTAAACACACCATATGAAAAAAAAAAAAAAATATCAGTATAAACTATCTGGGCTTAAGTACAAGCTAATTGCAACCACTGAGAGTTTCCAGCAGGAGCATGGGCTCTGTGCAGATGACACATGGAGACATGTCAGCGCTGCCGAGCGCAGGGAAATGACAGCATCCACGTTACCATGGCTCTGGAGAAGTTACAGGCTTTCCCACGGCAATGGTGACACTAAGCCCCCAAACCTTTCTGAGCTCAGATTCACCTTCCTGCTCAGCATGGAGTTTGTATCTCCAAGCCGAGATAATGCTCCTTTAACAGCATCTCTTTCCCAGGGAGACCAGGCACGTCCTGAGATGAGAGCCCTGGCATGGCAGTGCAGATGTTCTCCCATCAGGATGCTGCCAGAGCCAGGCAGAGATGGGAGCACCCGGGAAACCTCATCCTTGGCTCTAAGAAGGGCTCCTATACCATCAGCTTGGAAAGGCTACGCAGGGTGACAGACCCTCTGCGTGCTTAGGGGTGGGATGACTGCAGTGACACCAGTGAGCTTTGACTCCAGAGTTACATTTACATGGGGCAGAATGGGATGCCACTGTATAGATGCATGGCACAAATATGGCACAGAAGCGCCAAAAGTCCTTTGCAAAGCTTCAGCAATGCCAGGGGAGCTCTGCCACTCCACAACTCCTACTTGAACCTTCTGTTGTCTCTAGAGCAAGGCAGCAGCCCCATGGGAAGCCACGGAAAAGGCGTATTTCACCTTCACACACGTCCTGTGCTTCCCGAATGTGCAACTCGGCTGCATCTGGATCCCTCTGCCTCCACTTCTGTGCTCACAGAGGAGCAAAACAGGTCCCCAGCAGGGACTGATGAGCTCTGCCGGGCTGCATTGACCCCTCACACCCCGACCCCGAGCAAGCAGGTGGGTGGAGAGAGCCCAAGAGCTGGGGGAAGCTGGAGACATTCGCCTGCCCAGCCCGTCTGAGCCCTGTCAGAGCAGGGCAAGAGCCAGCCCTGCCATCTGCAACCCTCTTTAGCAATGCTCGGCTCCTCATCCTGCTTCCCAACCCAGCACCAGCCACCCTGTGGCAGGTAGAGCAGCACATCGAGGATGCTGCCACAATTCAGGTCCTCTCCCTCATCCTTCTGCAGACCCAGGGCTACTGCAGGTCAGCAAACCCAGAGGTACCATGTTCTGGTTAGTGGCCAGCCTAGTCCAAAACACAACACACCACATTTCGGGGTCCCTCCTCTTCCCATTTGAAGTCGGAGCATCCTCAGCCAGGCCGGTACCCAGCCCAGCTCCTCAGCAAGATAAAGATGGGACAGGAATTCTAAACCACCCATCAGCGGGATCTGAAGTCCTTCTGAAAAGGAGAGCATCATAAATTCACCCAGAGCATCACAGGCACAGAGTGCAGGGTGACGACTTATCCTTCACCATACATACAGATTTATTAAAAATTTAAAATTGCTACATAGATCTAAAGGGCTGGGCTATTTATTTTTGCAAGGGCTGATCAATCACACATGTCCCCAAAGGATGCCAGACCTTTAGCTACTCATCTGATTGCGCCTGCTGTACCCACACCGCTCCATTCTCGGTGCTTAATATTTTATCCACACGGCTCCCAGGCAAAGCCGGAGTGGAGTCTGATCTCTCGGCAGAGCAGAGACCTGCCTTTGGCTTTTTATCAGCTCCTACACAAGGGCAGAGGTGGAAGGAAAGAAAGAACTTGTTCCTTTGCCCTCTGCCCCTCTCTCCTTTCAAAGAAACGGATTTACTTTCAGTTCTTACCATCCTAAAAAGCCAGGGGTTTGGGTCCCCAACAGCAAAGCTGCTGTGGTCTTTCAGCTGCCTGGGGAAGGAGAAGATGCCCTGCTTTGGTCCCAGGACTGGCACGTGTGCTCACCACCCGGCACCTGCAAACCACGTTTTACCAGCAGAATCGAGGGTTTTGGCAGCAAAGAAGGGGAAAGTGTTGGAAAGGCGGGTTTTTGTAGTCTATAAACTGCAAGGAAAATCTCACGCCGCCTCCCCAGGCTGGCTCCAGCCATGTGTTTAATCCACACCATGTCTCCAGCAGCCCACCCGCAAACGCTGCCGCAAAGGCAGGAGGAAGATGAAGCTATGGGCTGTGGAGGGAGGAAGGCGAGTCCGTGGCAGAAGCTCGGGGACGTCCCCACACCTTGGGGCCCTCCCTACACCTCAGCATCCCCCAGGGCACATCAAAGAGCTGAGAAAGATGGAGCGAGTGCCAGAGCTTCTCCAGTCCCAACACATGGGGGACCGTTGCCACTGCGGGGCTGCTTTGCCCCACTGGGAGGATGAAGATGCTCAAAACGGCTGCATCCACCCTGGATTTTGCAGAAGACAGGCAATCAGCAAAACCAAAGTGCCTGGTCAGAAACCAGCAGCACTGAACACCTAAACCCCGCCTTGCTGCATTTCCCGACACGCTCCATCTGGACCCAACGTCCTGGACCCGGTGCCCATCACTGTCCCAGTGGATGCGGGTGGAGGATGAACGTCGAGGACCAGCACGTGCCGCACGGCTGGGAAAGCACCGATGCTCCCCAGGGAGTCCTCTGCACAGGACAGAGTGCCTTTTCAGCTAAAGGCCGTGTTATTCCAGCACGTCTCTTTTGTGTGCCGGGGCTAATTGAATGGTGATGGCGGTACTAAGCAGCCCTTGCGATCCCAGACCGGAGTCAGCTGAATCTCTGAAATCGTGTAATTTTTTGCATGACTGAGTGTGCAGATGTAATAAAATAAAAAAAAAAAAAAAAAGAAAAAAAGAAAAGAAAGGAAGAAAAGAAAGAAGAGGAGGGAGGGGGGGAGTCAGAGCCTTAAATGAATCCGTGACTGACAGAGATGAATAGTTGGAGGGAGCAGAGTTACAAAAGCGGCCAGTGGGGAATTGTCCCCCTCCGACCACACAGGGGACAAGCAGCATCCCCTGATCAAAGCTGTGCCCCCCTTGGAGCAGAGCTTCTCTGTTGGACCCGCTTTGCCACGGAGCAATAGGCTCATTAGCAGACCCAGAGCTCATTAGGGAAATGAAGAGATGGCAATTACCCCTCCAGCCAAGCTATGCCAAGCGTGGACGTGGCCTGGCCAGGGAGGAAATAATGGGAAAGCAACTGGGAGAGAGGAAAGCTGAACACGGACCCTGCTACAGACCAAGACGCCTGTTCCAAGAGCCAGAGAAGTACACAAGCCCCGCTCCCTCCTTCTGTGGCCAGTCAGCATTTCTCCATCCAACTTTCCAGGGCACCCAGTATGGCCACAGCTACTGGTCTCATCCCCAAGACACCCAGGGACGTGTTCCTTTGCCCCTCTACCTCTCGAGTGCTACGTGAGCAAAGGGAGGTGACAGCTCCCCAGTGGCAGGCGAAGGATGGCTCCTGGCATCCCATGCCCTCTTTCTGCATCTGAACAAATGCCACGGGCAGAAATACACCCCCACGGCGCAGGTTGCCCACCCAAAACTCAACATTTAAACCTCTTGCTGAGCCCTTCTAGGACCACGGGTGCAAAGGAAGCACAGAGGCATCGCAAGGGCACGTCTGGGTAAGATTAAAAACACGAGCGTAGGATTGACAAGGAAGAGGGCAAAGGGAATATTACTATTCCAGGCACACCCAGTGCCCACATCGCCCGCATCAGGAAGAACAAAAAAGAGTTTTCAGCAGAATCAGAGTCAGTTGGCTAAAGATTTATGAATTTTATTCTTGGCGAGCTTTAATTGCTCCTATGAATTAAAAATTAACTCGTTCTGCGCTGTGTAAAGTGACTTGCATACACCTTAAAAAAATAAAATAACATAAAATATGCACTTCAACTTTTAATTCCGCTTCAGCCGCGCGCCCCCGCAGCAAGGCCACGTGGCAGCCTCGGAGCAGGCGCTGGGGGAAATCACCAACGCGACTTCATCCCACCTCGACCCACACGCGCAGACACACACCATACATTTTTTAAAAGTTACTGCTGTGCCGTACAGAGCGCCATTAATTGAGTGTTAACGAGCTGTCTGATCAGCTTCCCACTGTCCTTATTACTGGACGTCAGGGTCTCTGCAATGTCCCAATTAAACAGAATCAAAGAATACTTAATACACGGTAAACTGGTTCCCAGCCACTTGAACTGATTAACCAGCTGTTCCCTTTATGTGGGTCCCTGTTAAGCGATGCTGCGCAGTCTGTATATTGCCCAAACAGCTCCTGTTCGTGGGAAAGAGCAGGGTTTAAATAGAGATTTCTAGGAGAGGCTCAGGGAAGCGCATCACTTCAGGATGGCACACTCAGAGCATCCCAAAACAGGATGGTGCAGAGAGACAGAATCGGGTATTTTAGGTATAATTCAGTATTTTAGGTATAATTCAAACCCAGCACTTGGAGTCACTTATTATTTTGTATTATTTAACCAGGTCCAGTGATAAAGGGAAGAAATAACTTGGATCACTGAAGAAGAAACCCTCCCATCTTAGTACCGACACCTTAATGCCTCCCATCTTAATACCCACACCTTAGTGCCTCCCATCTCTAATACCAGTAGAAATAAAAGACCGGAAAAAAATGTATTGGCAATATAAGATCAGCTCAAAACATAAGGAAGGAGCTGCAAACTCTCCTTGCGTATCTACTGGGACTGGCAGACTGCTTGGGACTTAAATAAAATGCTTTCTGGTTTTGCATTCACCTTAGCTTGGAGGGAAGTACAAGTGCAAGAGATTCCCCAAGGAAGAGCACCCCGGGACCTGGCCACACACATTCTCTCCCAGATACGGTAATTACGTAGGGATGCATCAGGTCTCCAAACTTCAAGAGCTCTTTGCTCCTCCCAGGTGGACTCATCGCCAGAAACGGGGAAGGAAAAGTGCTCCATAGAGCACCCAGTTCCCCAGTCACACCAGTTCTTTTGACACCAGGCTCTCGCTCTGCCACCCCCAAAGGCCAACACCATCTCTCCCACCAAGAGCATCCGTCCCACCAGGATCACACAGGGCTGCAAGGACGGCTCCAGAGCAGAGGCACCTCTGCACAACGGACCATCACATCCTCCTTAAAGCCCACACTGGGCTGGTCCAACCAGGCTCTACAGCATAGAATCATAGAATGGTTAGAGTTGGAAAGACCTTGAAGATCATCGTGTTCCAACCCCCCTGCCCTGGGCAGGGACACCTCCCACCACACCAGCTTGCTCCAAGCCCCATCCAGCCTGGCCTTAAATACTTCCAGGGATGGAGCAACCACAACCTCCCTGGGCAGCCTGTTCCAGTGCCTCACCACCCTCACAG
>VZRU01002964.1:24340-44088 GCA_013398155.1 Pedionomus torquatus | reverse complement strand
AAAAAAAAGACTAGAAAAGATTGCTGGCTGCAATCTTTTTTCCCTACATTAGGAATTGAATCCTTTTTTTGTTACGTTTTTCCATTACGATTCCTCTGGAAATCGAAAATATTACTGTGGAAAGGACCAAATTCCGGAATATCATTGAAAGCTTTTACCTGTCTTGGTGCTGTGATATTTTTTGTGAAAACTGATGCTGTGTTATTCTCCCAGATCAAAACAAGCTTGTATTTCTCCGTGACTGAAGGTGGTTTGGTTTTTCCCACACCTGCAGTTGTAAAGGGGGAAAAGAGTCGGTGAGATCTTGAGCCTCAAGATACTTGTTGACAACCCCCACATTGTTTCTCTTGTTGTGGATTTGTTTAGGTTTTAGGGCATGTGTCTCTGTCAGGGTCCTCGAAGCTCTTGCCAATGCTATGATGCCTCCCGTGTTGATGGTGAGGACACCGCTACAGCTGATCCACTTCCAGCGTTTTTTCCCTTGCTACCATCTCACCTTCTTCAGAGCGTAGACTGGAAAGCCTGAAGTTAAGAATGCAGGTGTGGGGCATGGGTGTTTGGGCTGGCAGTGAGGAAGCTGCTCTGAGATCGTGGTGTTTCAGGTGCTTGCAAATGAGATCCTGCAGATACCGCTGCAATAAAGTAAGATGTTATCTGCTTGCTACTCTACTGGCCCCCATTGCCAAAAAAATCTGTCACCCACTGTGAAAAAACGGGTGGAAGAAAACCTGTGCTCGTGCTTCAGCTGCTCCTGTGCAAATTCAGATTCTCTGTGTAAGTCTAGCTCAAGAATTTAAGCTAAGATGCTGGGTTTTTAAAAGCTGAAGGATGTGCATGTGTTGCCTTCTGTTAGGAGCAGTTGATTTTGGGAGGGAAAAACAGAAAAGAGAAAGAGTAGAGAATTCTTAAACCAAGCAGAAAGCTTTGCTAGAGCTTGTTTATTAGTATATATTGATTTATTTAAGTGTTAGTGTAATATAAGAAAAAACCAGCACATATGTTTGCTAAAGAAGTGTCAGTAGGTCCATAACAGGTTAAGATGCTACTTGTTAATAAACTTAGTTTCACATCTCTTTGAAGGGAAACTCGGTAATTTCTGAGAGGGGATCCCCAGGGATATTTTTCTCTATTTTCCATCTCTCTCTTTCTTTGTGAAAGCCATAAAAACGCAATGGGAGGACAGAGCAAAAATGTTGAAAGTTTTTCTTTCAAATATTCACTTATGAACCGGGAACTACGTTGGGAATACGTGGGGGTATGGGAGCCGGATGATAAATTTGACGATACTCTAGTTGAATTGGCAGAATAAGCATGCATGCTGTTTTAGAAAGAATCTCTCCACAGGGCTGTAATAGCTTGATGCCTTCCTCTTCAGTAAGTCATTTCTGTCAAGTTAAAGGCCAAAATTCAAACTGGCTTGTTGTCAAGGACACTAAGCACAGCAGGCAAAAATCCCCAAGGCTACCCAATTCACGACATAGATAGATAAAGCTGGCAGAGCTTGGTTTACTCTTCCTCCCCTCCCCCTTGAAAAATCCTCCTGCCTGGCTTCTTTTTTTTCCGAGGATATGGACACTATTCTGCATACTAATACAATTGAGCAGAAAGTGTTTAAATAGAAGGTTTGTTCATCTGTTTGTTGGTAAAACAATCCATTATTGTTTGGGAGTAACGCTAAAATAATGCACAATCCTCCCCCACCACCCACCCCCCCTCCAGTGACTGCGTGGTGCTGGAGGCCGCTCTGCCCTTCCAGCTGTGCTCACCTCCTTCCAGCTGTGCTCACCTCTGCCACAGCTGGAGAGAATTGTCACTGGCAGAAGGACTGGCTCCCCGCATCCTGGCGAGCACCAGCTCTTTACCTTGGCTGTTGTGTGGTGAAGCAGTTCAAATGGCTTAAGCTCATAATCCTAAATTGTGCCGTTACGACCATAAGAAATGATGGAAAATTCGGTGGAATTAGGTGTTTGTAATAGCTTTCTATTTTACACTTTGGTTCCCGATTCTCTCGTAAGAATATACAGCAGCCCATTTAGGAGTAAAGGGCAATGTTAAACCACACTATTAACTTCAAGTGTTATTGACCACTAGAATACTTCAGGAATATTATGTGTCCCTGAATGTCCTTCCTGATGTGCAGTTTGGCCATAGTTTTTTTTTTTGTGTTTTTTTTTTTTTTTTTTTTGAATGGTAGATGTTTCTTTTCCAGTTGATTATGAAGAAGCCCTGCTGAAGAAAATAGAAGTCAATCCTTTCTTGCACAGATAACACAATGCTGGCTTTCACTTGCAGCAGGTTTTTTTGCTTTTACTGGTAACCAGTAGTAGGTAAAGAAATAATTTTTGATAGGATGCAGTCTTTTTTACCTCAAGTTGGTGAGATCTTTCTCAATACATTTTATTGTTTGGAGTAAAACAGTATTTTTTTTTTTTTGGAGTGAATTAGGAGGAATAGTGTTTTCTTTGACCTTTCAATATGTTTGCATTTTTGTCTTCCATAAAAATGTGCCTATTTCCTATAATGGTTAAAGTAAAATGCATATGTTTTTATCAATTTAAAGTTTCCATCTCTTGTTTACTTTGCAAAAAGGCAAATTTAATTTGCGTTTCTTAAAATCTGTTCTTCTAATTAATCTTTGTAATTTCCAGGACGCTATATTAAAAGCTCTCCTTTGTATTTTTCTCCTTAAAATAAAGGTTAAAATCCCATTGAAGATAGTTGCCTTTTTATTTATTTTTAATTCAAGACAAGCATTCACATCAGTCTGAACTCTCTTTTCTCATGGTCTTGACTTTTCTTCCTCACACCCTGAATGAGGTGTGTTTTGCATCCACAAAGTAAATCGGACGTTTCAGCAGACAAATCAATCCCTATGGTCAGTATTTTTTACACCTTTTGGTACACAGTGTATGACCCAGAAAGTTTCTTGAAGAGGAAACATCTTTTGAAATGTATGTTCTCCATTTTCCTGAAGAGCAAAAGCAAAAAAAAAAAACCCAAACCCTGAGTCCAGACTACATATGAAAACTATTTGAGTGTATGGATTGTGCTTTTGATTTAAATTTATTTTTCTTTTTTTTTTTTTTTTTTTTTTTCNTTTTTTTTTTTTTTTTTTTTTTTTGACTACACAAGAGCAGAGTTTAGAAAAGCACGGAATTTCAATTTGATTCAGACTGGCGGAGATTGATGTACTTCCAAGAGAAGCCCTGTTCTTTATCCTTGCAGCTGGTGTGGTTTGATGTTTTTACCTGGGTAGACATTTTTATAAGCACATGAGAACTTCAGTTTAAACTTGGAATTAAAATGCAGAGATTTTGTATTCTATGAGTGTGAGTCTAATTAGTGGATACCTCATCGTTGAGAAAAGCTTCTTTGGTATTAATGGGGAGGAAATCCATTAGATTTGGTAAACTTTGGGTTCAGAAGTGAGCAGCTGAATGCCAGCATTTGAAAGAAAAATGGGGTGAATTTTCTGTGGTCTTGAAATGATGGTTACTTCAGGGTCCTACAGTAGTAGAAATTCCACGCAGTATCTCATCTCTTTCTTAAAAATGTCTGTAGATGGGTGACCCATCAAGCTAAGTACTATGATGGACACGTTGGTATTTCATTCGTCTGTAAAAACCCCATTAAACATCAGATCAGAGAGAACAGAAATATCTGAAGTGCTGGGGCTTTTGGATTTTACAGAGAACTTCTGTGTATCATCTCCCAGCTATTTCTTACATGAAGCGGTTTTATGCTGTGATCTGCTGAAAGGGGTTTTAACCAGAGGGAAAATACTTCTGTTGGGGTCCCCCTTTCACAGCTGAGTGCTGAAATAAGATGAGATAAGGTTACAAGGCACACGTGAAGTTTGGGAGCTCATAGGTGCCACTGAAGGATCCACCAGCCTGTGAATGTAATGGGGTCAGAAAAGGAGTCCAAATGGTGAATTTACTCTATAATGACTTTGAACTTGGTGGTTGTGTGATGTAGCCAAGTAAAACTCCCGTTTAAATCTCTGCCCTTGCACCTTTTCCAAGAGATCCTATAATTCATGAAATAAGCCACCATTAAATTTGCTACCGTGAAAGTGCAGGCTACAGCAATAACCGTCTGGCTCGTTGTGAGACTGACTTCTGCGTGTTGTGCAATAATTACCTAAAATATAGTATGCTACATGTACGGCTAATATGCCCTAACAGGAGCACCTACATCTTTTATTCCTCCTTCCCAAGATTTTGAGGGGATTGACTGTTAATAGACTTTTTTTTTTTTTTTTGAGACTGAATTATTAGATGTGTCTGTTACAGCAGAATAAAGCAGCACAGGTCTGAGAGTCAGTCGGTCAGACTGACACCAACCTCTGTCTCTGCTTAGGGTAATGTAATCACATCCAATAATTGCTCTGTCACCGGCTCTTATTAGTAGCGCTTATACCTGGTCTAGTAGGAGACTTAGGCAAACAAAAGAACCGTGTAAACGGGCGCTTTTCTGTGTTGCATCCTTTAGTTTGAAATGAAATACCTTCTCGGAGTTAGAAGGGTCTGTCTGGTAACAGGATAAATACCACTTCGGTACAATCCAACAGCCTGGCTTGAGCTTGTGGTTGCAAGTGATTGTTTTGTTCAATCACAGAAATAATTTGCCTCGTCTACAAATAATGTTTTGATAAACTTCAATAGAAATTAGCAAGCCAGCCATCAAATGGGATTTCTAAAAAGTTGCTTGGGAAAATGTGTTGTAAGTAGTCTGCAATTCAAGGCATTTCCTTCGCAGGATGCTTATCAAGTCTGCGTGCGCTACTTCTAGATTGAACTAGAGCATAGATGAGAACTATTTTTGATAGAAGAAAGAAAAAAAGAAAATAAAGCCCAGTTGGAAAGTAGTACCAGTTTTCCTTTTTTTTTTTTTAAGTCATTGCCTTAGGATGTAAATGCTACAAGTGTGCAGAGAGAAAACAGACTTTGAACCACCAGAAGGAGTCAGATTCATCTGTGATGTTTGAGGTGGTGTTGGTAGTGTAAACGTGATTGAAATAGTCACTGGAGGAGCGGTGAAAGAATCAGAAAATTAGAGAATGGTTAAAGTTGGGATGGACCTTAAGGATCATTGAATTCCAACTCCCTGCCCTGGGCAGGGACACCTCCCACCAGACCAGGTTGCTCCAAGCTCCATCCAGCCTGGCCTTGAACCCCTTCAGGGATGGGGCAGCCACAACTTCTCTGGGCAACCTCAGCCAGGGTCTCACCATGCTCATAGGAAAGAATTTCTTCCTAATACCTAATCTAAATCTCCATTATGCCTCATTCTATCACTACATTCCCTGGTAAGAGAGTCCTTCCCCAAATGTCCCCTGAATGTACCAGAAACCTTTGGACAAAATGACTTCTCTTTGATAGTATATCAAGTAAAGACAAAACATCCCTCTTATTTCTGTGATGTTTCTTCACCAGGGTGAAGAAACCTGCTTCCAGGTGCTGATGTAGAGCTTTTTTTGTGCTTTTTTTGTTGTTTTTTTTTTTTTTCAATGATAACAGCAGCCAAAGCTTCGTGCAGGAGATCCTGGTCGTGGCTGCCATCCTTTTCTGGGGTGGTGGAATGAGGATCTTGAAAGATCTGCCAAGTATTTTTGTGGGGATCTTCTAGATTAGAAAGCTGATATTAATCAATTTTTTAGGCTTTTGAGGTTTCACAAGTTGGCGTTGAAACTTGGCATGTGGAAGCTGTCTAACAGATTTTGGGAGACGGTGCTGCCTTACCATCAGGATGGTGGATAAACTTCAGGGATGAGTTTAATCTTCTTTCCAGAGTAAAAAAATGACCAGACTGAAAATAGGATCATACCTGTTGTTCTCCTTTTAACTGATTTTTGGCCATTCATCTGATTTCAAGTTTGGTAAGGGCAGAGATGTTCTGCATACTGTGTTTCCAAGACTTGTGGAGATGAGTAGCTTGGTAGAATGAATTCCCCCCCTTCTGTAGTGCACTGGAGGGGTAGGGAAGGGATCCCTGGTCCCAGTCCCAGCCATGTGGACCAGAGATGTGGAAGAAGCAACCTGGGAGAGTGGGAGAGGAGCTGTGAGGTAGGAAGGAGAGAAAAATCTATGTATGAAGTCCACTGCACCTCCTAGGTACAGCATGAATTAAACTCTTAAATAAACAACTAGACTGAGAGTGTTTGGTGTTTTTTTTCCCCCCCAGAAGTTAACAACATTCTCCAAGGGAAACATCCAGATGACTTTATCAAGCACCTGTAATAACACTCTCTATACGTTTGTTTTGACTTTAGGGGGGGTTTGTTTTGCTTTTTAACCCAGGTGAAATTGTGCATTAATTCCTTACACAGAGATTCATCTGCATCCTGTGAGCCTGTCGCTCACAGCAGCAACCGATGCATCAACCTCCTACTGGCATTTTTTAATTAAAAGAGCAGCACTATCACTTCAAATTAGTGCCACGCAGCTTATTTTAGTGAGGAGTGAAATAGTGTTTAAAGGTTGTTCTCTTATGAAAATTGTTTATTACATTATGCTGGCTTTTGATTCTATCTAGTAGTTCGTCATTTGGTGCTTGGACATTATCAGGTTCCAAGGTGTGCGAGTTCTCTTAATGATAGGAGTGCAAATAAAAGGCTTGCATTTAATATCTCAACTATTTTGATAAATAGGAATCACCTTCTGAAAAACAAACAAACATTGTGTTATACTGTGGTTCCCACAAAGCGTGTTCTCTGCATTGAAAAGGTGGTGAGGAAACAGGTATTTCTGGGGAGCTTCTGCGTCAGGAACTGCAAAGAGATGAGTTTTTATGTAATCCCCTTCAGTGAAATCGTTAGGTCTCCGTTATACTAAATAATAACCATGAGAGCAAGTAACGTATCGAGTGAGAGCTAGCCCTAGTGAGAACTTTCCTCATACGGCGTTTCATTTTATCTGGAATATTAGCAGTGGTAACCATCCGTGTGAAATGTAATGTATTGAATCTATTTATCCAATTTAAAATGGGAAGCAAACGTCTTAGGCTTTGATTGAACCAGCTGTCCTCATGCATTGTGGTTTTTTTAAGGTATTAAATTTTGGATTTTGGACGGGTTAATATAGTGGTTTGATAAAGAAGTTTTTGTTCAGGAGAACTTTCTTCGTATTTTTTTGTTGCAGGACCCTGCAGCGAGTGCTGTCATTTGCATAAAGTCTGATGTCTGAATATGAAATATGTACGTTAAGGTCGTATCGGAAGAGGCACGGTATCATTTCATTCAAGCTCCAGTTTATTTATCTAATACCTTTGATGGAGGTATCTCAAAGCAGTAGTGGCATTAGCATTTATTGACGCAATGGAGACCGGCGTTTCGTACAAGGAAAATAGCAAACAGTTGCTGTTGCAGACAAAGTGATGAATGTATAATGTTCAGAAAATCGTAACCAAACATCCCGTTCAGAATAATGCACTAAAACATTTTCATCAAGATCCGAGCCGTTGTGACTCTGGATTCACTTGGGATTAGGAAGGGGGTTTCCTTTATTGAGTAGTTTGCAAATTGTTCTTCAAAAAATCGCCCGGGGTGGAGGGGGGATCCACAGATGTTGCTGTTGAGCCAGGAACTTTGCTAAACCAAGCTGACTTTGAAATGAAAGCTTTTATTTTTTTAATTTAAAAAAATAATAATAGAAAAAAATAATCTACAGGCTGTATGTTATCTGGGTTTGTTCTAAACTCTATTTTTATTTTGCTCTCCGAAGCCAGCCTGTAACTAAAACATTCCTAGCATCTTTTGGCTGGAAATGTAGGTAGTCAAGGACTTTTTTTTTCATCCTGCTTTGAAGAAGGTGGTTCCAGCCTTTCTTGAAGCTGCTCCAAAGGAAATTTCCTTCCACAGCAGGTCCAGTGACACTAGGGGAAGTCACCGCTTATGGTCCAAAGCTGGAGTGACGTCCTCTCATGTCCCACTGTGCTTAATCTGGAAACAAGTGGAAATACCCAGCGTAGCGAGGGGGTGCAAGATAAAGGCTGGAATCGTGCTGTATCCTTCATGTTAGTTCTGCTTGAGCTCATGCAACTCAGGAGTTGGTCGTTAGCGGAATAATACGGATAAATGTTTTATGGGCACAAAGGAAAGGGCCTGTGTCAATGTCCATCGGCCATAGACCTTCCCCCCACCATCTCCTGACTAAATCGAAGGGTATTTGCTGTCACACATTGGCTTTTCTTGCTCAACCATAGATTGGCTCTGACCAGTCTGTTTGTTTTGTTGTTCATCCCTGGTGACTGTCAGTAGCGCTGGGCTGAATAAACAGAGACTATTGATCAAATTTGAAGTCATTAACTTGGCAGTTTAAATAGATGCTGTCCTATATAATTAGAACAAGGGAGTAACACATAGGCTGATACGGCTTTATTCGGAATAAAAGCCTTCTTTTCATGAAATCATGTTTGGTGCTATTCAGCTCCCAGTGTTGTGCCTCCCGTAGGTCACGCGAGAATTAGACATTTTGTTTAAAATACCTAAAGCGAAGAGGGTGGCTTTGCTTATGTGTAAGAGAGAGTGATGACCCTGGTATAAAGTGGATCTGCTGAACTTTGATACTAATTGGAGATGGTGTTTGGAAGAAGGGGGTGCTAATGGGAGGTTGTTTATTAACCAGATGCAGGTGGAGGATGTTTTGGGGAGGAAAACTGCTCGGTGCTACCTTCCGTCTTCAAGCCAGCAGCTCGCTGCTGCTCAGCTGAGAGGAACACCCGCCTGTTAGATCTGGGTGTTTATAATCAAACACATCGGGTGATTAATTATTCCTGAAAGAAGAGGTTCCCTCTTAACAGTGCCCGTCAGCTTTTGGAAGCGCATTTATAACGGAGCACGGCGGCAAGAACGCGTGCCGGCCTCCCGGCAGACCTGCTCCAGACGACCGGCGGGGTGGTGTGAAGGCAGCGGCGAGGAGCAGCGATAATCTCATTAATTAGATGGGGGACGGTGTGCCTGCAGACAGCCTGGGTGCTCCTGAGTCACCCTGCCAGTCCCTCGAGAGCCTGGGAACCCAGCGGCGGGATGCGCCCGCGCTGACCCACATTTCCTCGGGCAGAGCCCCGGCCACGCGCCGCTTGTTGCCTGGAAATCAGATGAGAACTGATGTAACTCGGTTCATCCAGCGTTTGCCGTGACCCCAGCCAAAGTCCTTGTGGGGATTTACCACTTGGGTGACTCACAGGCGATTAGGTGGCTCCTAGGGAGCAGGGGGGGGTGCGTGTGCTTCACGCAGACGGGGCTCGCTGTGTCGCAACGGCAGCAACAAGAAAAATCTCTGATGCATCGCTCTCTCATTGTAGCCTTTAAATAGGGCTGGTTATTAAATCAGATTTATTCTTCTTTTCCTCTATGTAAAAGCTTTCATACTAATTCCCGGGCAACTTTGTTACAATAGGGATGTTTTTCCTGCAACAAATGGACAAGTAACCTATAGGAGGAAAAAGTGATTTTTGTACTGGGGTTAATAGGAAAGAAAAAAGTAGGTGAATGAATGGTAAAAATTTGGCTTCCAAAAGCTATTAATATCTCCGTAATTGCAATCTTTATTTGTAACAAGCCTCGTTCCTGCCCTTTTCTTCCCCCCATCTGCCACAGCTTCCTTATTTCTGCACACATATTGTACGCCCTTCCTTGTTCACCGGTGCCACCGCTGCCACCTCCCGCTCCCCACGCACCCCTGCGAGGTTGGCAGGGCTGGCACGGGGCCTGGGCTAATAGCCCGAGAGGAGCTGATGGACGGGCAGGGTTCCAGCCTCAGCACGGGTGCCCGTCACAGCTACACCCCTGCTTTTGGGGCCTCCTGTGCTTTTTGCCCTTGTAAACAGGGAGGGTTTAAGCTGAGCGCTCTGAACAAATGGAAAAGAAAAAAAAACAACAACCACCTAAAGAAAGCGGAGAGCGATTTGTAACATCTTGGGTGGATGTTGAAAGGGATTATAACAGGCTGAATAATTAAGAAACAAGCTGCTGAAGATTTTAGGGTCGATGCACTTTATTCAAAATCAGGAGTGATGCCAAGAATTTAATTTGGGCAAACACAGTTTTTCTTTCCTTTTCCTGAATTTAAACTTCGCTCTTTTATTTTAGCTTTTATATTGGAAATGGCTACAGTAATTTTCCCCTTTTGGCAGCTAAGGACTTGATCAATCTGAATTTATTTTTTTTTTTTAATTTTACCTGATCTCTCAAGTTGTCATTTTTCTAGTTTTTTTCCATGTACCTCTTAACTTGTCTGGAACCTGATGGATGTAATTTGAATATGAAATGGTTATGAAGGCAGAAATGGATGTGGGGCTGTGTTTGGCCCCGTGTCAGCACAGAATTCCTCTTAATGGGCTGGCGGGGGGTGGCTCCCAGGGCCGACCGTGGGGTGGCTGAGCCCGTACCGACACCCCAGCACCGCTCAGCCCAACTGAATTGACTCAGAAAAAAATACTGGATTTGGCTTTATGTGAAACCCCGCTCTTTTCTCAACATACGGTATCAGCTGTGTGTGATGAATAAAACTGCTCACCTCGTTTTTAGTGCAGATTTGCTACAGCAAGGTATCCAGGTGGTCTTTGGAACAACTCTGGCACTTTTTTTTTCTTTTCTTTTTTTTTTGTGCAGTAATAGCTTTACTTGACTGAGTATTTTTAAATCAAGTGCAGTCTTCCCATTTCAGTAATCCATACTGTCTCTTCTGTATTGACAGCAGAAGAAACCCAGCAAAAGAATGGAGGTTAACACTGTTCGCTAAACATTCTGTGTGTGTACAAGAGCTGGTAACAAGGTAATCATCAAGAAGATAAATCGGTAGAACATTTTAATTCCATCGAGCTTGGGCAAATCCCACGCTTTTCTTCACAAGACAGTAAAAGCACCCCAGTACTAAGATCCAAGTCAGGATCCAAAACATCATTTATTACAGGCTATTAGGCTATGCCACTTCTTTCCAGCACCAGCTCCACCTTGATGATCCATACATTTGTTATCCTCAGGTTGATAACGACAGCCTGGGGAGCTGTGAGGAGGAAGAAGTATGTCTGAATGAATTCCAGTTGGTTCCATTTTCGCCTGTCCATTCGCTAAGTAGCCTGGAACAAAATGAACTCGTTGCTCTAGGCTTTTGTACGCCATTAACTCTCCACCAAATATTGACTTTCACCGCCCTGGTTTTTAAATCTGAGCTCTCTCGGGCTGTTCAGCAAGTACTGCTCCATCTCATCTGTTTGTTATCATGCTTTACCACAAAACCAGCAACAGATTTGCGAGTAAGGACGGCAAAAGCTGTAAGAGCATGAAAAAGTTTCTTTGGGAGTGAGGCCCGCAGCTTTGAGAGCTTTATATGACAAAACTTTTGAGGCTTTTTATGTTCCTATCCAAACATGCCAAAAAGCACTGGGCATACCTCAGTTGAAATAAGAGCACGGGAAACAACTAGATGCGCTAGAAATTAGGGAAAGCTTGTAAGTCATCAGTTAAGTTGAGATATGTGGTTTTAAAGCAGTGATGCGGGTACTGATGCCTTGAAAGAAAGAATGCTCTTCAGTTGCTTGCAAAAAGAAAAATTTGGGGTGTTGACTGTGCCTTTTGAAAAGTCATCCAGTACCTGCTGGGTTCCTTCTGGTAGCGGTTACTAAAGGTGTTAGTGGTAAAGTTGGTGCTTGGTAAGTGGGATCCTTTGCAGTGGATTTCTAGCAACTGCTTGTCATGAGATGGTCCAGTTATTAAAGAAATGCAAAATGTGTCTGAGTTACACTAAAACAGCTTATGCCCAGTGCACTGTTTTTCCTGAGGTTTGTTCTTTTTATATATCTGATATTCTAGAGGCTAGATTTCTTTCTTTTTTTTTTTCTGTGGAACCTTTCGTTGGAGATTCTTCACTTGGGTGTTTCAGAACGACTGAAAAAAATGTGGATTCTTGAATATTGTGACCACGGTGGTCATCAGCATTTTATACATGTAATTGGAACTTCTAAAAATAACTCTGGCAAAACTTGTTTCTTATTTTCAATGTTTTTAAACCTTTTGTGTTTTTTTTTTTTCCTTTCTTGCTGACAATTAATTTCAACATCAGCAGCATCCTATCACCTAAGCAATCCCCTTGCCAGCTGCTGCTTCTTGGTTCCCTGAGCAGCTTTAGTTTAACGCTGGTTGAGGAGTCCTGCTTTGGCCGCAGCCAAACCTGTGTATTTAGTTTTAAGGCAACGTTCCATGTGAATTGTTTAACACAAAACTCTTCTACTGATACATTGAAGCCCTCGTGGGATGAACTAATAGTTTACATAGTTTACAACTTACACATAACTTAACGCTATTCATTTTTCAAATAACAGTGTTCTTGCTTTTAAGCAAATCTACCCAGTGCTTGATGAAAACCAGACATTAATTTTGTACTGTTTATTAAAATACCCCCACTGGAAAAGTTTGTTCCTATAAAGCTGGTTTCATACCCTATTTAATTGCAGTAAGGTATCAAAGAAGCTAAATACTGTCTGGAAAACCAAATCTCAGTTCTTAAACTGAGATTGAGAATGTGTTAAATTGCATTTGGTTTTGCTTCTTTATGATAGTGTTTAACATTCAAATTGTTTTGTTGAAACATTGACACTACCTATATGTGAACGGCTGTAAATACCAGCCGCTCTTTGGAGATAAAAACCATATGGTTTAGGTTTTAAACTGAAAAATATGCTTAATATTATTAGCTTGGAAGTTTTAGACCTTTTACTGTTTGACAGAAATTCAGTGTTTCTATTGAAACCTTGCCTGGCTGTATCCAGGCAAATTTTGGCAAGATTTTCAATACCAAGGTCTCTGATTTCACAGGTTTTACGTGTTTTGCAGTGGAAGGACAATCTATTTATTTTTTTTTTTCTGCTTTTTGCAAAACAGATAGATGTTTCGAGGCAAGACAATATGTATATGAAGAGAGCAGGAGCTAATAGTGGCTTGGAAGGTACAAAAGTCGTGTGTTCTGTTCCTGTCATTTCAAAAATGTTTTGCTCCGTGGCCAGGAGCCCAAAGCTGGATCTGTTTTAATTGGTGTGATTGCTTGGGCTTTCCACTAATTCTAGGTGTATGGTAACATCCACAAACGTGTTGCTTCTGGTTTGGATCTCTTGTTCTGTACTTTTTCCTCTTTTTATAAAGCAGTGGAGAGCAGTTGTGCAGGTTTTCGTACCGCTCTTAGGAAATGAATGTCTTGTAAGAGCTTTACATCCATTAATTGGACAGTGTTTTGTTGCAGGGGGAAAAAAAAACCCACTGCTGTTAATACAGAAATGTACTGGTAACTTGAGCCTCACAAACTGTTTATAAAACATGTAGTTGTAGCCGGAGCATAGAGAATATCTGGGAAGAAGGGGAATCTAAATTTCGTTGTTTTATAGTGAACACACAATGTTTATTGGATAAGTATTTTATGTAATGGATTAGTAAGCGAAGGATCAGCTGCACAGGAGAGTCCTTACAAGCTTCTTTTTGGTAATGAAAATATGGTGTTTAACACTTAATGCGTTTAGCTTATGAAAGTGGAGATCAGAGACATGTTATATTAAACACACCTAAATGAAATGCTGACGGAGCAGGGGACTGTGCTGCGCGGGGGCTCTCCTTCTCCAGTAGAGGAGCATCGGCTATTTAATATATCATTTCTGCCTAAATAATACCCAGAGTGTTTGGGGGTGTGTGTAATTTTTTGAGGTGTAATTCACTGGGTTTTGTCTAGCATTTTCCAGAGAAACAAGTCTATACATCTGAAGATTTGGATGGTATTTCTAGACAGGACCTTTTCTTTACTGGGAGTACTGGAGAAGGGCTGGGTGTGAGTCTGAGCCCCGGCTCCTGTTGTGAGCAGTGTTGGGTTGAGGATAGGGGCCTCCTCGGTGTTGACACTTGTAGAGATTTTGGAAAAGGTGCTTCAAAAACTCCCAAGTGTTAAAAGTGCGAAATATTTTTGGCAATCTTAGCAAAATTCAGTTTGGAATCTGAGTTATGAGTGCATGTGGGTGGAGGAACATGTTTTTCATGCTTTAGGAATTTTTTTCCAGATGCTTTCTCAGTGCTTGGGTAACTATAAAAGCTAAGTATTAAGACTCCAGCATGGATTGATTCCTTAGCTTTAATGTAATTTAAGCAAATGGAGCCACATAGTTGCGTGGCGTGTTTTTAACTGTGTTGTGGTGATGATTGTCACACGGTGCACGTTGGTGTCAAAATGTGAGCACAAGTATATGCAGATGAGCCCATCTCGATAGACGCTACTTGCTTGAAAATATGAATTATTCAACGCAAAGGCGTGTGGTTGGAGATACAAGAGGTGGAAGGGAAGAAATCCAGAATTGTGTTGATCCTGGGAACAACAGCTTGCACAACGGAATGTGGAGTAAATGTGAAAATGCCGTTTTGTATTTTCAGGAGGAATTTTGTCATTGGAATTGTTGTGTTTAGCAATCAGCTAGGAGATTGTACTTGCCCTCAGAGCAGGATAGTATTCTGTGTGCTTTTAACAGAAATTTTGAGTTCTTTCCAGATATTTTTTACTTCTGACGAGTGTATACAGGAGCTGACACTATAGCTGGAGCCTGAGCATACACTTTGTTTTCAGAGGGTTGGGAGACCATTTGTGGCCACTTTAACAAAGGAAAAGCTCAACTGAATTGGGGAAATCTCTCTCTACAAAGTTATTATTCCACTTGGTTGTGGTTCTGGCAACTGTGTTGGTGGGGGTGGAGGACTGAGTTTTCAAAGCTATACGGTGGATATAAAAGACTTTATATTCTGTTAAAGTTTTCTCTGGTAGAATTGTGGAATTGATAGGGTGTTTTTGGAGAATGACTGTAAAATGGAGGTAATAATAACTGACTTCCCTCTTGAATTCCAGTCTTCTAAGAAAATGGTTGAGTTTTGAATGTGCTGGGACAGAGTCTGCAAAGAAAAGGTAGGGGGATGTGGGGGAAGATGCTTCAAGGGCATCTTCTTGATGACAGAGGAGGCTTCCCCAGTTACAGTCATGCTCTTGCCCTGATGTCTCTGCCGTATTTCACTGTAGGGCCAAGAAGAACAGTTACCTGAAGGTGGTGAAGCAGAAGTTTATGAAAGGTTTGCGCTAAAAAATAATCAAAAAAAAAAAAAAACCTCCTGGAAGTAGAATTTGAGTGAGAAAGAGGAACGTCACGTCGCTGGAATTTGCCTCATGGGATACAGGGGCAGCTTCGGAGCTGAAGCTGGGCCGAGGGCACGTCCACAAGACTCAAGCCGTCGGGGATGCTTGGGGTTTATGTCTGTCTCAGAAACAGGAGAGCGTAGAGAGTATGAGAAGGTTCTTGGCCTGGATTAGAGGAAGGCATAGCAAAGTCATAAGAAAACTGATGTAATAGCTAGGATTTAATGAAAGATTTAATCTGGGAGGTAGCCTTTATATCAGGCATTTGTTATGGGTGAGCAGAGGGGGAAGAGGAGAAAGAAAAGTTAGTATGAGGCATAATTGGATAAGCTTTTTCCCACTTCTCTGATACGTGTGCCTTTCTCTGGTTCTGTACATCAGCATTCATTCAGCTTCCTATTGATCTCCCTTTTTTATCCCTGCAAAATTCTTCAGCTAATTCCAGAACTCTTGTTGTTAGTCTCTAAATTTTACATCTCAATCGGTTCGTTCTTAAACTTGCTTGACTGGTCCTGTGTTGCACACTGTCTCAGTTAACTCGGAATTTAGTAAGTCTTATTCTTCCAATAGTCCTACAATGCTGTTTTTTTAATGATTTACGTTAGTGAGGGCTAAATCAACCCTTGTTGGTGTGTGTTTATGAAGACTTACTGTTGGTCTGTGCCCAGGAGGGTTTTTCAGTTTGAGTAATTCTTAGGAATCCTGGAGAAGAAACTCCTGTTTTGTCAACATGGTATTGTTTGCACTACGAGGACTGACTCTTGTTCGTGACGGGTTTCTGCTTAGGTAGGATGGAATTTTGGTTCCTGGCTAAGTAGATACTTTAATGACATGTTAATGGACTAATAAAAATGGCTTTTTCTGGGTGTGTGGTTTTTTGAAGATCTCTTCAAAGTTGTCTAGTGTTTGCAACTGCCTGCGCGAAGCCAAGTTCAACCCACGAGGAAAGCATGGCTTGAAAAGAGGCTTTGATTTTTACTGCAGCCTACACAAAAGGGCCACAAAAAGGCTCCGTGTATCAAATCTAGCAACTCTTTGAGAACTGAGGGTTGTATTTTTTTCTTTTTTTCTAATGAAGCATTGCTTTAATCTGGTAGTCAGGATCTGGTTTACCGTGAGTTCAGGCAGAGCCAGGGCACGAGGACGTGAGCTGGTCCTGCAGTCTGAGGGATCTCAGGGGTTTTTTGGTTGGTTCACTTGTCAGATTGCAAACCTCGTTGGCATCGCCACCCCAAGATCGTTAGTGGAGGCCACTCAACCTACAAATTCCGTATAAAATGAGGTCTGTACAGCTGATGGGTTTATTTGGCAAATGTAACAGAAGACTTCAGTTTTGTTTATCGTCCTCTGTGCACTGCAGTGATTTGGGTTTGGGTACTGAGAAGTTAAAGCAGTCTGGGGATTTATGCATTTCAGTCTCAAGCAGACAGAGAGACAGACCAAAAGTATTCCTAAAGCAAACAAAAAAAGGACTAGAATAGAAACCCGGCCTTTGCAGCGACAATTTAAACTCCAGTTTGTGAATAAAGTGTATTTTAGTTCAGTGATGTGGCTAGCTGTAAAAAAATCTGCTTTTTTACACATTTAGTGCCTTTGGCCATTTTTCCTTTCCCATTAAACACTTTTTCTTGTACCCTACCAAGCATAAATGATTATCACCCTTAAAAAACCCCAGAAAACTGAAAACCTTCATGGATTTCCCGGTAGTAGAAGTAAAACCAGACATTTATCTGCAGCAAAGTCTCATTTAAAGTTCTGTGCAGAGCAAAGGAACGGTGAGCAGAGTCGTTTGGAAAGGCGCTTTGGGAAGGGGTGGCTTGTGGTATTCAGAGTATTTTCCACAAAATACGCTGAACCGTTTGGACGAGACGTGATTTCACATAACAGATTCAGCAAAGATTTTAATTGTGGGCCACAGCGCTTTGGGGCGTGAGAGCGGCGTGTGGTAAATAGCTGATGTTTGCTTTTTTCTCTTTTTTTGGAGGCTTTTTTTTTTTTTTTTACATTTCAAGCACATTATTTTTGCCGTGCAGCCTTCTGAGAACTGTTTTTTTTTCAGCATGGCAGGATTTTTGCTGTGGATACCAGCCTGTAACTAGGGCGCACAGGGGCCCGTCTTGCTGCCGTGCAGTAGAGCTGGAGCAACCCTACCTCCGGCACAGGTTTCCAGCTTCACAAATCAAAACCGAGGCAGACTTTGAACCATTAGCAGAGATGTTTCCATTACTTGGATGCATCAAGTTTGACCTCCTTTGCAGCCTTTCGTACTTTTCAATGGTGTACAGTATCTTTCATTTCACTTTATGTCAAGATTTTAATTCCTCTTGCCTCCAAAACCTCATTATTCTTTTCCCACTTGTTTATATCTTAAAACAAGCCAGGCTGTGATGCTTTTAATGATTATGCTGCATATCTCTGATTAAAGATGGTCTACACAGAAGTAAACATTAAGTAAAGCCCTTTCTACGTCATCGGCCTGCTGGTCTGTGTTTATCTTCTGTCAGAGTGGAAAACGAATGTATCCCGGAATCTGGCTGCCTGTTTGTACAAGCACAAATGATTAACCTGGAATATCAAAGGGAAGGCCAGAGATGGCTCAAAGGCAGATTTGCCAGCATCATTCACTACGACCTTCCCCCACCCCTTTCCTAAGGAAGATGTGGACCTACCCCTGGTTTGTCTGGTCTTCCAAAATTAACCTCAGTACTAAATTGAAGGCCGTCGTTAGCTCAGATCCTGTCCCAAGTGTAAAAGTCCTTAATTTGTGAGTCCTTTACAGTAACTCACAAAGTGTGAATTATTGCAGTCCCAGGTACAAATTTGCCTGCTGTTTTGCATTGGCACAGGCTGGGACCTACGGAATATTTCCATCCCTTACCTTTTTTTTTTCCTTTCTTTCTTTTTTCTTTTTTTTTTTTTTTTCCCCTAGGTCCCGAAACACAACTAACTAGTTTTCACACTGCACAGCTGAAAACAGTTGTAGCATCTCAGCACTGAGCAACTGAAATTCTTTGCTGTGAGAGTGATGAGACCCTGGCCCAGGTTGCCCAGAGAAGCTGTGGTTGCCCCACCTCTGGAGGTGTTCAGGACCAGATNGGACCAGGTTGGACAGGGCTTTGAGCCACCTGGTCTGGTGGGAGGTGTCCCTGCCCGTGGCAGGGGGATTGGAACTGGATGGTCTTTAAGGTTCCCTCCAACCCAAACCATTCTGTGATTCTATGAAAATCTGTGTGCAGTGGGATGGAGTGTGTTTTGTGTGGATAAACACCTTGCGTTGCTGCCAGGACAGGGGTGTGAGGACTCTCTTGCAGCCCAACCACTGCCCTTCCAGTGAGGAAGAACGTGTGGACAAAGGCTTTGACATTTGTCAGCTGGGTCTGCTTACTTGGGGGTGTTCAAAACGGTTCCTCGTGCAGGAGGATGAGGGATCCAGCCTTTCTCAGGCTGCTTTCTCAAAATGCTGGTCCTGCTGCAGAGGTGGCTGTCTCAGTGGCCAAGCAGCAGTTTTCTGATGCAATTCCCGACCGAGTTGGGGCCTCCCGGTGCTTTTCTTACTACACCCGTCCGTAGCTCGCTCCTGCGGCACCTCCTGAACCCACAGCAGATGATTCATTTCTGCTTTGGAAACAGGGTGGACAACCCGGGGCTGGCAGAGGAACCACTCCGCTCGCTCAAGTTACATCTGCATGGGATCCATCCCCGGGGTGAACGTGGACTTGGTGTAAGGCTCGTCCTTTCTTCACCTCCTGCCAAATACGCTTTCACACTAGTGCTTTCCCCCAGCTGGCTCGTTTGGCCTTTGAAATTATCTCAATAATGTCAGGTACTTAGAAAAACATTCCCATCCCTTTTATAAATACTACAATCTAGATGTAAAGACGTTGCTTCGGTGTTGTTTGGGATCTGTTGTATTAAAAGAAAATAAAATAGTTCTTGGGTGCCGTGCAGCAATCCAGAGCCAGAGTATAAACAAATACTGGGTCAAGCCGAAACAAGTCGGTTGACTTGGAGAAGGCAGAATGTAAATGCCCAAGTCAGGAGAATTAGTGCCTTTTGTAACGTTGCAACAAATGCAGGGAGATCGCTCCTGCTGACAAGCTCTAGACCTTTCTCCCTTAAAAGAAAGCAAAGCAAAAATTTAAAAAAAAAAAGAACCAACTGAAAAACCAAAACAAAAAAACCAAACCCAAAAGCAGGTCTTGGGAAAGAAGGCAAGTGGGCAAAGATGGGGTTTAGGCAAAGTCTTGGTTGCCTGGTTTGTGGACAAGTCCCGTTCTCCTATACCGCCTCTGGTGCCGGGGATAAAATTAATAACTTTTGAACTCTTTGTAGCCAAACCTTCGCAGGTTTTGGGGCTGGAAGTAGCAGCAGTCGGATCCCACCGGCGGGTTTGCCGAAGTCCTGTTGGAGACGAGGCGTTTGAGAAGCAAACCTTGGCACGTCCCCAGCCTTGCAGAGCAGGGAGAGGCTGCTCCCCTGGCAGGGTTTCACGTCCAGGCCTCCCGGTGCCGACCTTTGTCACCCATTTCTTTACTGGAATTTAGAAATCTATGACTTTAAAGTGTTAGAGCACTGAAAAATATATATATTTTA
>VZRU01002964.1:5736-24319 GCA_013398155.1 Pedionomus torquatus | reverse complement strand
GAGCACTCAAAAATATATATATTTTATTTTATTTTATTTTTTGCTCCAATGCTTTTAATACGCAAATGGTGGAGCAGAGCCAATGGTCCATCTCGGGCAGCCTCGATTCTGGAGATTGCTCCATAAAGGTTTATTAGGGCTATTAGCAGCTGTGCCAATATTTTTCTTACAAAGGAGAATAATGATTTTTGCAACCTAAAATTGAGGGTTTCGCAGGCTGCAACCAGAAAATTGGCAGCTGTGCTGGTCTGCTGTAGACTGAAAGCCTGTGGCAGAGGGAAAAGAGTTAAATAAAAACTATAAGTCTATAGGAATAGCTTTAGAAATTTGCACTGCTAGTGAGCTCCAGAGAGCACACCTGAAACACAGAAAAAAGGTAATTATAATTATTGTACAGTCAGCCTATAGGCAGTTAGTTACAGATGGCAAGCACTGCCAGCTCAGTAATAATATTCTTAAAATCAGGGATGGGGCAGGTGGAAATTAGTTATTTGATTAAAAAAAAAATAAAAGGCAGGCTCCACCACTCACAGGAGCTTTAAAATTCCTTTTGGCCGGTACTAGAACACACAAGTCCTGATTTTACCTCTACCTATTCCCTGTATTTCCTGGGGTTTTCTGCTCTGAAGCACTCGCAACAGGGAGAGCAAAGTAAAGGTTGCTCTGGCGTGTTCCGTAGAGCAGCGGGTGGTGATCCTGCAATCCTGTTTTGCTTCAAACCAAATCGCTGTGGTCCTGCAGACTTCTCTTTTTCAGTCAGTTGTTAAAAAAAAAAATAAAAGAGAAACTTTCTCTGATTATGCAGTTTGCCAATGTAAGAAATAAGTAATTTTTAATCCATTCTAAAAATAGTTTCCTGGTACGGCCGCTTTAATTATTACTAAGACGGAGGATTTGTGTATTTTTTTCCCATTAATATCTGGGTTAAGTAGGGGACTTCTTTGGCCTGTTTGCTTGGCATGTGAGGTGAGACGGTTTTTATTCTGCTCGCTGTGTTAGGTGGAGAACATTGCTCTGGAGTTGAGACGTGTACAAATAAAATAAACATTTGTTCCTGTATTTTTGCTCCAGTGGCTTCACTTACCCCAAGATAGAGTTAAGGTGAGACCAAGTGTAAGTTGGGAGCAAGGTGAGACAGGGGTGAGAGGAGGTCCCTGCCCAGGGACGTGGCCACTTGAGTGTCTTCTGAGCATTCCTTTTCACCTTGAAAGATCAGAACTGGGTGGAAAAGAGACTACCTCAAAAATAGTTAGGTCCTCTAGTTATCTTTGTCTTTAGATAAGTTAGAGCTTTAGTATTTTCATCTTTGGCTCTGTAGTTATTTTTCCTGCCCTGTTAGAAGAGCTTAATGGATACTGAACAACTGGGAGGGCTGAGATTGCGCTGAACAGTCCTTACTGAAAAGCAAAATTAGGCTTGTAACTGGTAATAGACCTAGGAGAAATGGAGATTGATGCGACTTTCCAGATCTAATTTTTGCTTAAACTACTGGGCTATTTTGTAGAATTGGAGAGAGGGAAACGATGTCTCATTTGTGGCCCTTTCAAAGGAAAACATACGGATGCAATTTATTTTTTTTTTTTCCCCACTCTATTTTCTTTTTCTCCCGAGTGAGGTCCTGTCATACTTAACCACAAAACCTTTCTGCATTTGCAAACTGTTTGTGATGCTCCTGGGCACCTATAGCTCTCCCGTGGCTTGTCTCACAATTTGTCACATACCTCGTGTGTGGAAAGAGCAGGAGGTTGCGCTGCATTTGATGGGATTCAGCGTCCAGGTCTCCTCCAGGCATCCCCAAACCATTCAGGGTTCAGGAACTGCTTAGTCCTTGCTCTAAAATGGGTGTATTCTGAAACAACACTGGAAAATCCTGGTTTAACGTTCATGAGCCTTCAGTGTAGGAAATCGGGAGGTTCAACAGAAGAGGACAATCATTAAATCTCCTGTATATTGTAACAATAGAACAAAAGCAAAGGATTTTTTTCTTTATGTAAATACGTAGTCCAATCACAGATTAAAACAAAACAAAGAACAATGCTCACACTTAATATTTTGGTGTTTTTTTATGGATTATGATCGGGTAGTTTTGTAGCTGGAGTGATTGCCAGAAAAGGGGTTTTTATGGTTTTAAGATTTCTTTCTCTGATATGTTCTTTTGCAGTATTATGTGCCAAGAACCTTGCAAAGAAAGATTTCTTCAGTAAGTATGCCCTAACTGTATAACTTTCTGCTCTTATTAATCAGGTTTATTTGTAGATTGTGTATTACTGTCATGGCTCATCTGTGCTTGTTGTTTGTTCTGTGATTCCATTCTTGCATTCTGCATGAGTAGATGTTACGTTGAATTTTATGTAGATAGTGTAGGTTCAAGGGTTGGAAAGACCAAGCGAGGACTCAGGAGGTCTAGTTGAAAATCTGGTTGATGAGACCACAAGGAGGTTGCTGCTCATAATTCCACATGAGGGAGTACCCAGAGCATCCACCTCAAAGGCGCTCTATCCCTAAAGCATTCCAGGGATGAGTGAAGTACCCCAGTGTTGCAGGCTCAATGTTGTGTTAAGGATTAAATAAAAATGCCTACTTATCAGTATGCCTGGGTATGTACTACTAAATTAAGCTGCTTTAACTTTTTATTTCCTGAATTTCATGATTTATGGCAGATAGCAATCTGTATGACAGAAGTACATTATTTAATTAGGAATTCAATTCTCTATTTTGGATTTACTAAAATAGTTTTAGGATAATGGCAACTTTTGGCTCTTGGAGAAGGAGGAGGGAACAAGCCAGAAGCTCATGATAGGATTATCTTGGACAAAACAATCCAAAAAAGTATTTTATTATTTTTTTTAATAGCACCTTTTCCTTTCCACAGGACTTCCTGACCCGTTTGCAAAAATAGTTGTTGATGGGTCGGGCCAGTGCCATTCAACTGACACTGTGAAGAACACCTTGGACCCCAAGTGGAACCAGCATTACGATCTGTGAGTCATTTGTAAGGTCATAAGTGAAAAATACACCGTGGATTTGTCTAGTAAATGGAATGCAAGGGTTGGCACTGCAACTTCATTTTGCATTAGCAAGAAGAGTTGCATTTGCTGAGGAGGACTGATTTTTTTATTATTATTATTTTGCAACAAGAAATTACCTGTTAACGAAGGAGTGGTACTTTGCTTTTAGTTGTTTGAATTTGGAAAGACCTGTGTGTCAGGTACGGCACAACTGCTTTGAGTCAGCTCTGCTGGAGCAGTGCAGTCCAGCTTTTGTAAAAGATTGTCCTTGTTACAGTGATTTATTTTCAACAAATTATTAGAAACGTAAATTTTATAGTTTTGTACATTAATCAGCTTGTTGCATAGCTTTTAATGAGGCTGTCTGTAGGTAAATTCATGCTGCAGCAATATCAATTTAACATACTGTGCGAAATCAGAGAGCAATAATTCATTAATAACACCATTTCAGGCTTAAGCGCTTCTGTATTTATAATAAAGCAGCATGACCAATGTACTAAAATGGATCAGAATTTGTACCAAATAACAATAAATTCTGCAGAGTAATAAGAGGTTATTTTTTTCTAAAATGATTCTTCCAATACATATTTTTCTAGATACGTTGGGAAGACAGATTCCATAACCATCAGCGTATGGAACCATAAAAAAATCCACAAGAAACAGGGAGCTGGCTTCCTGGGGTGTGTCCGACTCCTCTCCAATGCCATCAGCAGGCTAAAAGATACTGGATGTAAGAGAAATTCCTCCCTGGCATGATTGATACCCTTCTGTGCCTTGGGTCTGGGATACAGTTCCCACCCAGCCCTCCCCAGTGTTGTGTTGATCTTTCCAATTCTCGTTTGCAGACCAGCGTTTGGATCTATGCAAACTAAATCCCACCGATACCGATGCTGTACGAGGCCAAATAGTGGGTAAGAACATTCTGGGCTAAACTTTCATCTTCTTGGGTAAATACACTACGTGGAAAAATACTGTATTAAAAAAGAAACCTGCAGTGGTTATTGCTCCCGTGCCTTTTCGGTGGTGTTTCTTCTGACTTTTTAATGGGTTTAAATTGCATAACCTGATTATTTTTTTTTTGTTGTACTCCTACGTAGGAGTTTGTTTTCACTCAGTTGATAGAGGGAAACAATATTAAAAAGAGGGAACGCATCTGGCAAGGTTTCTAATGCAGCTCGGGAAGGGTAGATGTTGTTGTGAAACTGATTGCATTTGGACCAAGAGTAGAGAATCTTCTGTGGTAAGGAGGATCTGGAGGAGTTAAAAGAAATTTTGCAAATCGCTCCTTTAATACCTTTGATTTGTGTAACCCGTTTCTAAATTTCAACAAGGCAGTGCTGATTTTATGGCTAATTTAACCCGTTTTCCCACATTTTGCTGCCCTTGACCCAACCTGAGCTTTTCATTGATAGATAAAAATAGTTGGCAACCCCCAAATTCTCACCGTAATGATGACATCTAGTGGTGAGGAATTTCTTGCCAGCTTGCCTTGCTGGATCCTCATGAAACACAGATGTAGAACCTGACATCTTCGGTATCTACAGGAATACAGTCAGCTTAAGTTTCGATGTGGTGATGCCTCTGGTTTTTCATCTCCATTTTTAGAAAATCAGTGATGCTTTAGGGTTACAGCAGGAGATTTGTGAGTGTTGTGCTCTCCTGTGCTGGATACAGTTTTCCTTAGTATTTTACCCTGTATAAATGTGGGTTTGTTTGGCTTGATCTTGCTTTTAAGGGAACCGTTTTATTTTATTATTAATTGTGTTTCTTTTTTTTTCCATTTCAGTCAGTTTACAGACACGGGACAGAATAGGTACAGGAGGTTCTGTAGTAGACTGTCGAGGGCTTTTGGAGAATGAAGGGTAAGGATTGTTTTCTTTACATGTAATTAGAAAAAATGGTTTATATATGGAAAGAGTTTAATTAACACTATGACTATTAAATATCAGGGTGACTAATATATTGTCTGGGAATATGTACCAGGTAGTAAGGTTATAGCTGGAGATTTCCTTGAAGAAAATAAGCTAAACTTGTTATTTTTGTTGCCAGTGCTTCTGGCACTTCTATGGGAAATTTAGGACATAAAAACGTAAAGAAATTGGCATATCTTGGGTTAAAAGTTGCAGCGCTCGAAGTAATGGAGGGGGAAAGAACAGTTATTTCTGCATTCACTTCTCTTGTGATGGAAACTCTTGAAGTTTCCCCATTTTCAGAACGGTTTATGAAGATTCCGGACCGGGAAGGCCGCTGAGCTGTTTTATGGAAGAACCAGCACCATACACGGACACTACGGGGGCTGCCGGGGGAGGCAACTGTCGCTTCGCAGAGTCCCCCAGTCAAGATCAGAGGCTTCAGGCGCAGCGACTTCGGACTCCTGAAGTCAGAGGTCATGTACAGACACCTCAGAACAGACCCCACGGTCACCAGTCGCCTGACCTACCAGAAGGCTACGGTAGGAGTTTTCCATAAAATTGAAGTTTTCTATAAAATGGAAGTGGGGTGGTTGTTTGTTTTTCCCAAAAGACTTCAGAGAAAAATGCTCCCGTTTTAATATGTAGATGGGGTTTACCTGTCAGAACATGCAGCATCCACATGCATCTAATGAGCTACATTTTGGAAAAGGAACTAAGCAGCGCAGATGGGAGCTTGAGATTGGCTAATTAGCAGTTGGCTACGCCAGGATACACTGAGAGGTTGATGGTAAATTAAACATGAGTTTGTGGTGTGATGCTGTTACAGAGAATTCACTGCTAATCTTGGCTGTGTATCTAGGGAGAACGAATGTAAAGAGCTCTTTAAACTAGAGCAGTAATGCTATTTTTTCCTTCCCCCTTGGCATGTTGTGTAGGTTTGAGCCCACATTTGAGAAAAGATCAGGAAAATAGAAAAGCAACAAAGCAGCCAGTAGTACAGAAGATTAAGGAGGATAAGATTAAGGAGAATTTAAATCTCGGAAAAGAGCACGCCAAATCTAGGAGTAAGGAAATCCAGTTTGGGGGTTTGGGTTGCCTCAAAAATCTAAAAATAAAAATGCAGACTAGAACATACTGGTGCATGGATTTGTGAGTTTCAAAAAGAACACTGAAATGTGTAGTCAAAGTGAATTTGTCAAGATGGTGTTTAAAGACTAAACAATCCTTGCTGCAGAGGGTCAGGGAGGATGGCTCAAGTACTTCGTCTCAGCTCTGACAGAAAGGTGATGTGCCAATGGCTTTGAACAAACTGTTTATTCTGCTTGGTTTTTTTCAGATTTGTAATTAAGAATAATCTTTCTTCCCTTTTCATAGAGCAAAGAACAACGGTACAGGGACAGGTTTATTTTTTGCACACGCAGACTGGAGTTAGCACGTGGCATGACCCTCGGATACCAAGGTATGTCTTTAGAGTTAGGAATTCAGGTTATTTCGATACATGTGTGGCAGCAAGCCCAATCTTTAAGAGCAAAAGTCTATGAAATGGCCTGCCTAAATTTAAAAGGAGAGCTATGAGCAGAGGAATAATTTTGGATCTTTCTCCTTACGTTTTCACCAAATGTTAAGGATTGCTCCTTTTGAAAGGAAGAATCATGGAAAACAAAAGGGGGGGGGGGGGAAATCTGCCATCCTTCAGGAACTGCAGTCTGACAAATTCTTCCTAAAGTGTCAATGGGACTTTCGTTTGTTTTGACTCTCTTTTGTTGCTTTTTGGTGAAGCCAATTTTTTAATGAAAACAGTAAAAAAAGTGTTTACTTTCTTAAAGCCATTGTTTCTTGGGTATTGAATTTTTAACTTTTGCTCTAAATTGCGTTCACTTACGTAAAAATGAAGCAGAGATTACTTGTCATCTTTAAACTTTAAGTAGTTTTGGGGTTTTTATGCTTTAGACCAATGATTTGCAGCTAGAAAATTTGAATCCTCCACATGATTAATGTAGTAAAGCCTCTTTAAACCTTAACCTGCAGTTAATCCCAGCCTTTGTGACTAAGGTCTGGTGCTTTTCCTTGAGGAGCTCTGGATCAGGGCTGTTCAGCTGGACCACCTGCACACCAGATTCCAGAGCAAAGCCCGGAGTTTGTGACTCTTCAGCTGCTGCCCTGGCTGGATAATGCACAAATGTGATACAGGATATTAGAAAAATGATATAAAGTAGCGTAGGCAAAAGTGTTGATAAACCCACAGTATATGGAAGGATATGAAAAATAAAGTCGAGAGAGAGAAAATAGCTGATGTTAGATTAGCTGGGATCGTTGGAGGAAGAAATGACAAAGCTCATTCTTCATGCCAGTTGTGTCAGGCCTGTGTGCCCAAAGCCTTGTCCCTTCTTCGAGCGATGCTGGTTGGTCTAACGCAAGGTATCGCTGCTTCTCTCAGCAAATATCAGAGCCAGGTTTTGAGGACCAGCACTGTCAGTGGAGACCATGGTGCCTTGTGAGTTTTAGTTAAAGGTGGCTTTCTTACCAGCAAGGCATGGTGCAAAAAACCTAACCTTGGCATTTAGCGCAGATGTAGGTTGTAGGTTAAAACTTGGTGTAATCAGATCTCTCAAGTACTTTCAGATACACAGCTGATTGAAACAAATGGCTGCAACCATAATCTTCTTTAAGGAGCCTAACAAAGGCTTGTCTGTCTGCCCGTGTATCTGTCTCCCGCTGGCTTATACTCACTGGGACACTAATGAAGCCTTTGGTGGACAAAGTGCTTCCACCTTTTTTAAGACTCTCCATTTACTTGTTTATACTGATTTTTATGTGGTGTTCTAGGAAAGGAAATAGAGTGGTGTCTTCAACCCTGGATAACCCTGGATAACAGATGAATCCGTGCCAGCTGTCTAGAGGATACTTTACTAAACAATAGTTTTTCTGTCTAAAAATAATCTTCAGGTTTCCCTCCTTACTTTTTTTTTGCCACTCTGAGGGGTTTGCCTCTCTTAAGTTGAAAACACTTAAAGTGTTTTCAGTTTTCTAAGTGTAAATGCGTCCCTACATATTGAATTTAAACACTGCCTGAAAGTGAGGACTACCCTTTAGCAGCACTTAAAATGATACCCAAAATTTATCTAGGGTGGAAGGGTTGAACGCATTGGCACAGCCTTACTGTCAATGATTTATAAGTCAGTTAGAATTGTCACCTTGTCTAACTAAAGAGGCAGGTTTTTTATTCTTTTAGGTGATTTTTAGTATTGAGCTGACTTGGCTTCTTAACTTATTGGGTATTTGGAGACAGTGAAGGGACCTTTGCTTAATTTTTGGTTTTCTGCACATGGATTACCTGTGCAGAATTTAATTCCCATTAAAAATGGGAATTTTTATGTGGATTTTTTGCTGTGGAAAAAAATTTCTCTTCCTCCTTTCACAGCCCTCAGAAGCCCTGTCGTCACCTAAATGATGATGTTGCGTATTAAAGTTATTTTTAAGCTGTGTATGGATTCGTTACTTTCAAAGCTTGTCAAAGACAGAAGGTGCTTTGCTGATTTACCTTTCTGTCTGTGCCGTGCATAGGCAGGGAGCTGCGCTGCTTAGATTGAGGATTCTAAAAAAACAGCATGAAAATAGCTGTTCTGTCCTTCCTAAGACTTTCATAGCCTAGAATCACTGAGCACCAACTTCATTCCCCCCCCTCCCCTGAATATAAATTGTTTTCATCTTAATTTCCAAAGTGCTTTAACGTTTTGTTCCTTTTCTTCTCAGAGACCTTAACAGTGTGAATTGTGATGAACTGGGACCTTTGCCTCCAGGATGGGAAGTTAGAAGTACAGTTTCAGGAAGAATATATTTTGTAGATCATAACAACAGAACCACACAATTCACAGACCCACGACTACATCACATCATGAAGTAAGAACCTTGCCCGATAAGTGGTTTGTGTCAAGTTGGGATTCTTAAACCTTTTATTTTTGTCTGATTTTAACCACAGTCTGGGAGTCATGGGGGGGCTGAAAAGCTGCATGATATTCATGTTGGGGAATGGATACAACCAGTGTTCTAGGCAGGATCCAAGCGTTGGTCCTCAGGGCTGGTTTTATTTTAACCTTTTTGCAGATACTCTTCAAAAATATTTTTACTATGCTTTGCAGTCCTCAGGTTTATTTCTCTAAGCTGGTTTTACAGAATTGCATCAAGCTGTGCTGGAGCAAATATGGAGTTCTGGAAATGCTGGAATATGGGGTCGAGGGTCTGCGAGGCGATTCCACACCTCTCTGCTTAACAGTTCTAGCTCTGTGCTGGCCCTGGACTGGCTTCGTGCTCCCATGGGCTCCAGACAGTGAGAATATAAATCCAGCTGGAGCCTGGTTGCCTGATGCTGTGCACGCCCAGCTCGGGTTTAGCAGGATTTAATAAGCTCAAGCTCTGCATCATGCGAAGGCAGCTGAACTCTTACAGAACTGACCCTGACCCTGGAGGCAGCCTGGCAGGACAGACAGCCCGTCAGTGCTGCTTGTGCCCAAGGTCAGGCTTTTTCCTGGATCTGAGTTGTCTCTAGCTGTATAGTCTCTGCATCTAAAAAAAAAAAAAAATCATTACTCCACAACCCAAGTGAAGGATAGGTGGGTAATAAAGAGTAAGAGTAGCTGAATGTATGATATGGAACGCCAACCATATCCTGGGCTGCATCAAAAGCAGCGTGGCCAGGAGGTCAAGGGAGGTTACTCTGCCACTCTGCTCCACTCTCGTGAGACCCTGCCTGCAGCACTGCCTCCAGCTCTGGGGCCACCAATATAAGAAGGACATGGACTTGTTGGAGCAGGGCCAGAGGATGTCATGAGGACACTCAGAGGGCTGAAGAGCCTCTGCTGTGAGGACAGGCTGAGAGAGTTGGGAGTGTTCAGCCTGGAAAAGAAAAGGCTCCAGGGAGACCTTAGAGCCCCTTCCAGACCTTAAGGGAGCTTCAGGAAAGCTGGGGAGGGACACTTGATCAGGGAGTGGAGCCATAGATTAAGGGGTACACTTTTTAACTGAACAAGGGGAGATTTACATAAGATATTAGAAATTCTTTCCAGTGAGGGTGGTGAGACCCTGACCCAGGTTGCCCAAGGAAGCTGTGGCTGCCCCATCCCTGGAGATGTTCAAGGCCAGGCTGGATGGGGCTTGGAGCAACCTGGTCTGGTGGGAGGTGTCTCTGCCCATGGCAGGGGGCTTGGACTAGATAACCTTTAAAGGTCCCTTCCAACCCAAACCATTCTGTGACTCTATGAAGCTGCAGCTGTTTTGGACATGTACCTCTTTCCATTTTAATAACTACAGATGCAGTGCTACTGTGTCAAGAATCCCCAGCTTTATTTAGCTTGAAGTAGGAATAAAAGTCATTGCAGTTGTTAGGTAGGTCCATTTCTAAAGCTGCTGTTTGTTCTATTAGAGATACCTTTGTGTGTTACACTCTCAGAAGTTGTCACTGTATGGAAGAAACACCACACAAACTTTTTAGTTACTGCTCAGAGAGCATTAGGTGATCACGTTCCGCAGCCTTCCACAGTGTATTGTAGAAACTGAGCTGAAAATTGTTGAAACTCTATTGTAAACATCTGTACTCCTTATGTCCCTGCGTGTAGAGTAACGACGCTATAGAAGTTAACCAGCTGAACAAACATTTCACTCCAGGTTCCTCTTGGAGAAGTTTAATCAGTTCTTCCATCGTTGTTTTACGTATTACTTCTTGTTAATGTTCCAGAATAAATCTTTTACCTTTCTTTCAAAGCCATCAATGCCAGCTCAAAGAGCCCAGCCAGCAGCCTTTGCCAGCTCCAAATGAGGGGTCGCTAGAAGACGGTGAGGAGTTGCCTGCACAAAGATATGAAAGAGACTTGGTACAAAAGTTGAAAGTTCTTAGACATGAGCTCTCTCTTCAGCAACCGCAGGCTGGTCATTGTCGTATTGAAGTATCCAGAGAGGAAATATTTGAGGTATTTGATTGACTTTTTACTACTATTACCAGCTTTTGTCACTCAGTAGTTAAGTAAAACTGATCTTTGATTGTAGCAGCTCTGCTTCATGAAAGAGGTAGTGAAATCCACCAAGTATTAACAGAGTTGTCGCTGGAATTTGCTTTAGATGAGCACTTTAGCAGAATAATGTTTTCTGTAGTTGAGTAGTTATCTATGCGTTGCAGTGATGCATCTTAGCAGACTTAATTATAGGAAAGAAATAAAATGTCTGATTGTATAAATCCCCATATAGGAATCCTACCGTCAGATAATGAAGATGAGGCCAAAGGACTTGAAAAAGAGACTTATGGTGAAATTTCGCGGAGAGGAAGGCCTGGATTATGGAGGAGTAGCAAGGTGAGATGTTGGGGGGGTTGTCTGACACTTTGTAACTGTAAATATCTGAACTCTGTACAGAGTCAAGATTTTTTTGAAGTGGGTCTTGTTCAGACTCAGTTTGTTGCTGGCGCTGTCTAAAAGATGCTCTGTTGTTTTTTCAGCAGACCTTTCTGGTCTGCAAAGAGAGGGCAGTACAGGGTGATCTGATTTTGAAATAAGCATTTCATAGCTGATGACTAGTTTGATGATTCACAACAATTGTATTCTCTGAAAATTAAGCTGAAGTCGCACCCTTCTAAAATATATTTTCTTTTTTTTTCTTCTTCTTTTTGGCAGAGAATGGTTGTATTTACTGTGCCATGAAATGTTGAATCCCTATTATGGACTCTTCCAGTACTCCACAGATAATATTTACATGCTGCAAATCAATCCAGACTCTTCTATCAATCCTGTAAGTATTAAGTTGTGGGTGATATACCTGCTTTAACAGAAGTCCCTTTGTTATGGAAGAAGAGCTACAACAAGAATGTAAACCGAAGGGTGAAGCAGAATAAGAATGTGTTAATCAGTCTTGTAGTGATATAGTGTGAAGCAGAGGGGGTTTGTTCTGAAATGAAAAACATGAGGGAGGAGGGATCCTTTGATAAGTATCTGATCTCTTTGAGACTCCTCCGTTGGCGCTGTCCAGGATGCACCAGGATTCTGAGACAGGCTGAGAGAGTTGGGGGAGTTCAGCTGGAGAAGAGGAGGCTCCGGGGAGATCTTGTAATGGCCTTCCAGTCCCTAAAGGGGACTACAGGAGAGATGGGAAAGGGTATCAGGGGGTGTAGAGATAGGACAAGGAGTAATGGTTTTAAATTGAAAGAGGGGAGATTTAGATTAGATACTAGAAAGAAATTATTTGCTCTGAGGGTGCTGAGACCCTGGCACAGGTTGCCCAGAGAAGCTGTGGATGCCCTATCCCTGGAGGTGTTCAAGACCAGATTGGATGGGGCTTTGAGCAACCTGGTGTGGTGTCCCAGAGAGGTGTCCCTGCCCAGGGCAGGGGATGTTGAAACTCCATGATCTTTAAGATCCCTTCCAACTCTAACTGTTCTATGATTCTAAATAGTGCATTCCCCATGACTTGTGGGGATTTCTATGCCTTGCTTGCCCTTTCTCAGTAAGCTGCTCTGCTTGCCTTTTGGGTTTTTTCTTACCAGAGGATTTGTATTGATGCAGACCCTGCAAGGAGCAGCGATTCTGTATTAGTATAGAGGAATTTCTCCTGACATGACATTTCCTGACATTTGCTCTGTAAGACGGGGAAGAGAGATTGCAAGAATCTCAACTGTAGCACTCAGTTTTCAAAAATCAGGTTGTAAGAAACATAAAAGACATGAAGGAAGCAAGCACTCTTCCTCAAGAGCAAAAGGACTTTGATGGTTAAACAAAGAATAAACTAATTTGTTTGGGATTGTCATATTTTGGACTCTGGGAATTTTCTTTTCCCGAGTTTCACCCTTTGAGAGATCTAGAGAGGACTTGCATCCAAATTTAGTAGTTGGGTAATGCACAGAGACCTGCTGAAGACATTTAATCATTAAATGCTTCTGTTGTTGGTTTTGTTATGAGGAAAAATGGTGGCTCCTCTTGCCCGGAGGGTTGCAGGAGACTTACACTGCACGTAAACCCATGGCGCAGATATAACCACAAGATGTCAGTGTCTTCCCACGGCCTGATTTTTCTCTCCTCTCCCTGCAGGACCATTTGTCTTATTTCCATTTTGTTGGTCGGATAATGGGTTTGGCTGTGTTCCATGGACACTATATCAACGGGGGGTTCACGGTTCCCTTTTACAAACAGCTGCTGGGGAAGCCCATTCAGCTCTCCGATCTGGAATCTGTTGACCCAGAATTACACAAAAGTTTAGTCTGGATCTTGTAAGTACTGTATTTATCAGTTGTCTCGCTATAGAGAGGGTGGGGTGGAGTATTGCAAACTCTGTGATAGCTCTCCTTGCGGCAAAATACATCATTAAACCTTGCATGGGTATGATAGGAACAAAACAGGATCAAAATCCAATTTCAGGACAGAGTTCTGAGGGGAAGTACAACTTGTTCAAAACAAACCCAACTTTGATTAAAATGGAAATAAATGGAATTAATTTGGGCTTCTGTACACTTACAGTTCAGAAGAAAATCCAACATTCAGCACTGCTTTGCATTGTTTTGATTATTTTTCCTAAATGCTGTTTTGAATTTTGTATTTAAAGTTACTGTTGAGGTTGAATTTTACTGCATGTGTTCTCTTCTGTGCTTCACACTGATCCATGGCAGCAGATCAGATTATTCCTGTATATATGTACATATGTGTGTGTGTGTGTGGTTTTGTGTTATATAGGGTTGTATTAATTATCCAGAGTACTACTACAATTAGATTGGATGACTCATATCTGATCAGGCTCTTGAACATGCATTAAGCTGTATAGAAATTGGTGATTGTGGCAATATTCCTGCAGTAGTATGAAATGCAGATAACTAGTTACTAAGTTTATCCTGAAGACTAATTAGTGTTCAAATAACAGGTTGTCAGCATCGCCACTGAGAGTTATCAAAATAGCAAAACTATTAGGTTCACCCTCTGTCTTTCCCTTGCCAGAGAGAACGATATCACCCCGGTTCTGGACCATACGTTTTGTGTGGAACACAATGCTTTTGGGAGGATTTTACAGCATGAACTCAAACCAAATGGCAGGAATATTCCAGTGACAGAAGAGAACAAGAAAGAATATGTCAGGTATTGCAGAACAAAAACGTATCCTGTAAATGTAAAGGGGAAAGGAGGTAGTAAACAGATATTTTTTATATATATATGTACATACACATATATATATAGTGAAACTAATTAAGTATTTGGGGGGAAATACTTGAGCTGTAAATGACATGAGCATTTTCACACAATGTGCTATTGTAAGACCTGGGAAGATGAAGCTGTGAGTTGTACTTTGTTTTTTCTCTTAATGGTGCAATAATTAATTGTTGATGGAAAAAGAAACTGATAAGCGCTTCTTTCATAATACAAAATGTGGCTGTTAAAACAAGTTTCTCTGCAAAATGAGGATTTTCCAGCTCTGCTATAGAAAGCCCAGTCCTGTCGGCCTCATCATCCCTGACTTTTTTCTTTCCACACCCCCCCCAGGTTGTATGTAAACTGGCGATTTATGAGAGGAATAGAGGCACAGTTCCTGGCTCTGCAGAAAGGTTTTAATGAACTTATTCCTCAACATCTCCTTAAGCCTTTCGACCAGAAGGAACTTGAGGTATCTGTTTTATTCGTTTGGAATATTGTTTGGTAATTTGTTTGATTCACAATCAAGCAGTGATTTATAAAACAGAGGAATAAAAAAACAAACCCACAAAGCTTAGTCCAATTTATGTACCAGAAAGCTGTGCAGTTGTTTAACTAAACCCCTTTTTTGGTTTATTCTAGACGTTCTTTGGGTTGACACTGTGGAGAGGGCTACTTAAACAGGGAAAGACAAACACATCGTGTTGTCTACCCAGGGACTAACTCTCAAAGCAGGTGGTCTGGGCAGGGAGGGAGTTCTGCAGGTGTGAGGAAGCGCTGGCAAGACCTAACGTGTTCATCTACCCCAGAGCTTGTTCTCTTCAGTATCTGTTTTCGTGCCTGGCTGTTTCTATAGGCACACAGGGCATGGTTTATGGGGACTAAAATAGAAGTGTAGAGCATATAGAAAAGAAAGGAATGTCTTCTCATTTAGTCCGGAGATGCAGACTGCTACCGCTGAAAATAATTCCTGATAGAGCAATTTTTCCTGGTTTTGCCTTTCTTTTTATTAGAAAGGAAAGAAAAAAAAAGGCAACCTGTGGAATATCGACCGTTTGTATTACTGGAAGCGCTAGCTTTGTGCTAGTCATTCGTGCGTACTGATTAATCCCATGAAGTTATTGCATTCCATTTGTGAGCTGCTTGAAAAGGCAGATTAAAAATCCATTAAATATTTCAATACCGTCTGCGTCACAACAGTCACAACTGTCCTTATAATGTAAATGAGCGTAAGTGGGTGCTGTCTTGGTGGCACTAAAAGGCAGCTGCTAAATAGTAGCTCTCAGAAATGTGATTCTCAATAAAGGAATATTATGGGAAATTTAGAATGTGACGCACGTTTTCTTTTGAGGGGTGAGGTTTTCTCTGTGCCGTTTGTTTGTGGTTGCCAGGGGAGGTGGTTAAATTCATGGCCAGCAGTGGCTTCCTTTTACAGTATTTTGCAACCTGGTGTCATCTGGCAAAGAGATTGCAGTAACGTGTCTGGTCTGTGTCCGGGCCTCGCGCAAATGGCATCAGAAAACAGATGCAGAGTTTCTGTAGCTTGTTCTGGAACAACAAACCAACTGGGGTGTGTTACCATCAACCGAGCAGGATTCTGCCCTAGTTGGTATCGGCGCCTCTAGGACAAACCTGCACCAGGACGATGATGCTGTGGAGCGCGGTAGATGGTGTGGCTTCTTCCAGTTCTGTATTGTGCCCTCATAAAGATACATTGTACTTCTCAGGAAGGGTAGTTTTAATTAACTGGGTCTTGATTGGGCTTCCGACCCCCATTTCTTGTGAAAATTCTTGCTCTGGTAGGTGTACTCCTTGGCCAGTTTCACTGCACTTTAACTGGAGGGGTTTACTGCCTGTTCCAAGCTGGTTTGTAGCGTTACCGTGCATCCAAAAAGTGGTTGAAGCCCATAAAGAATTTTTGGCTTTGAAAAATAGTTAGATTTGTGGGTTTATAGCCGCAAACCTTGAAATAACCCTGAACGTTAAAGCGTTCTCTACTCTTTTAACAGCTAATCATAGGAGGCCTGGATAAGATAGACCTGAACGACTGGAAGTCCAACACGCGTCTAAAGCACTGCATGGCAGACAGCAATATTGTGAAATGGTTCTGGCAAGCAGTGGAAACGTTTGATGAGGAAAGAAGGGCAAGGCTGCTGCAGTTCGTGACGGGCTCGACGCGTGTCCCACTTCAAGGTTTCAAGGCTTTACAAGGTGACTGATGTGGAGGACGAGTTAAATCTGGGGGGGAGGGGTGGGAGAAAGCGATAAAAATCGCGTGGTATTTACTAGCCCCCTTGTAAAATATCAGCGAATTACTGGATAACTCAAGCACTTACGAACTTTTAATACCGAGAGCGGTTTTATATTTGTCAGCAGCTCTGCTGAGGGTGAGCAGTGTAGCCATTGCTGAAAGTGCTACAAGCTGGGAAATCTGTTGTCCTGTAGCACTCCGGTGTCAATATTTGCTTATCAGTCTCCTACAACTCTGTGGCCTGATGTTAAAATTGTTGCACACAAGCACACACCTGACTGTGAACTGACGGAACAACTTTTTCACCTGAAAATTTTATTCCCTTCATTGTTTGACAACAAACTGTTAGACTTTAAAGCAGGGTCCTGAATATAGCAGGTTTTGACATCAGAAAAGGTGGCGGTGTCTGTTGTCGTGGTTTAACCCCAGCTGACAACTAAGACCACGTGGCTGTTCACTCGCTCCTTCCCCAGTAAAGTAGGGAAAAGAGGGAGAAATAGGGAAAAAGAACTCATGGATCGAGGTAAAGATGGTTTAATAGCACAGTGGCAGAAGAGAAAATAATAACAGTGAAAGAATATGCAAAATAAATGATGCAATACAGCTGCTCACCACGCGAGGATCAGTTGCCCATCCCTTCCCAAGCAGCGCTTACCGATCCCTGCCCTCAGCCCACCCCCATTTCTATCATCGATGCCATGGAATATCCCTTTAGTTCAGCTTGTCCTGTCCATGCTCCCTCTCAGCTTCTACGGGAAGCTGAAAAAGTCCTTGACTTAATGTAAGTGTCACCGAACACATACTGTTTTAGCTGTTGTTACCACCATTATTCTCCTACTAAATCCAAAACACAGCAGCTACCGGGAAGAAAATTAACTCTATCCCAGCTGAAACCAAGACAACTGGTGTGATTCTCCTGCTAAAGTTCCTCTTGGCTGGCAGTAAACTGTGTAGTTCTCTTTTACAAGGGAAACCTTTTTGCACTTAAGTCTTTTCATTTTTGAAGGTGCAACATTGTTAATATAATATTATAGCAGCTTTCCAAAATATGAACCTGCAAATTAATTGTTATGAACAGCCTTATTGCTACCACCATCCCTTTGTCAGCAGAATCGACAGATTTAGCCTGTGACATACTTGTGTTTGCAGCTGGAACTCTGATTTTATTTTTTTTTTCTGTCTTGCACTTTTATAAGTAGCAAAATCTGTGTGTCTGAGTGATGTTTTGTTGAAGTGCATTAACTAGAATGTCTGTCTGTAAGGTTCTACAGGCGCTGCAGGACCCAGACTGTTTACCATCCATTTAATAGATGCAAACACAGACAACCTTCCAAAAGCCCACACTTGGTAAGATGAAAACATTCCAGATGTCAGTGCTCACTTGCCCTTTGTCTTGCTTTAAAGGCGTCATCTCTGTTGGTCCCAGCTGTGGATTAGTGGTGTGATGCATGGATTCACCTATTCACATAGGTGAATCCACGTGTGCTCTGCTGGCTTAGAAATACCTGCACTCTGCAGCCAGCAAAATAATCAACTTTTCTTCCAGCTTCATTTGTCTTCTCTACTAGCTGTGAGTTTCTTTTATCCCAGAGTTGATTATTTTGGATAGTGAGATATTTGTAAATTAATTTCTACATGTTCAGCAAAAGTGTTCACAGCGATGAGTCTTCATCCAGGGTTACAAAGAATAGTTGTCAGAGGTAAAAGGTAGGAAGAGTGTACAGCACGGGCAGGAGCTGAGCTCTCCTACGGAATCTCGCTCTCTGAGACAGGAAACCACTTCAGCAGAGGCTGAGTGGACAGTTGGTTTTATCTTGCAGTCATAAGATAAGTAGGGTTGGGTTTTATCTCGCCTCCTTTGGCCACCGAAGTGTCTGAGATTTTCTTTGATTTGCACAAATTCTATCTATATGTAGCTGATCTAGGTTATTTTTTTTTTTTTTTCTCCGCAATAAATATTTTAGATTCACATTCTGCAATGCCTTGTTATTTTACCTCTAGCTTTAACCGGATCGACATTCCGCCTTATGAGTCATACGAGAAGCTTTATGAGAAGCTGTTGACAGCTGTGGAAGAGACATGTGGGTTTGCTGTGGAGTGAAAATGCAACCAAAGGAAACAGATGCTAGCTCATGGGCCACCAAATCAAAAGCTAGAAGAAGCTTGCTGTGAACTTCCTGCTAAGCTGTCTGAAGCATCCGAACTCTAGACAACTTAGAGATGAGGCTGTTTCCCTTCTGCCGCTGGTGGATGAGGAAG